>CM034148.1:102021527-102621527 GCA_019776745.2 Taxus chinensis | reverse complement strand
AGAGCCCAAGTACTAGCCAAGTTCCTAATTTAGCTTCTATTCCCACTCCTAGAAATCAAAATTCAAGTGAAGCTTCCACTTCATCTTCTAGTGCCTCAAATGAACTTCAAGAAGTCATGAAGCAATTGCAAAATCTAGGTAATGAGCTGGTTACACTCAAAAGGCAGCAAACTCAAGGTTTTAGACCTTCCTTCCAGCCTCAAGCTTAGCCTAACAGGCAGCCATATCAACCTCATAGACCACCCAATCCAGCTACAAATCTAAATCAAGCAAGGCCTCCTGCCAACAGACCATTTCAGCCCTATAATCCCAATGCTACATCTACATCTAAAGCATTAGTGCCAGTACAAAACAATATAGCTCAATATTATGATTGGTGTTTCCCATGCTATGAACCTCATAACCAGTCCATGTGCTTCAATTGTGCCTTGAATCAAGCATTAATGGTGACAGCAACTGGTGTGGAGGGTGAAGGTAGTCAAGGAAATAACCAGCAACAAGAAACATTCCAGTAGTAATCAAGAACAACCATTGGCCCCAAGTAATTCATGACCTTCTGTCACTCCACAAACTATTGGCAAGCAAAATGCAATCCCAAGCACACAAGGACTGCCTAAAATAGTTCCTAGGCCAACCCAAATGCTAATTTTTGATGCCCATACACAAGGAATGAATGTGTAGGTCAAGGGGCAGAAGAGGGATACTTCATCTCCATTCAATATCATTGATCAGATGAGGAAGACAAATGTAAACATATCAATGTGGGAATCACTATCTATCCAAGGCTAAAGAGATTTTCTACAAGCTGCCATGAAGGACTAGTCAACTTCAAATCAGCAAGTCCAAATGCAAGAGATGGTGCTCACAAATGCTGCCCAGCCTGAGGGGAATCATGGAGGACAGCAAGGTAAAATATTGAAGTCCCCTCTATTCTATGTTTCATTTATCATTAGGAACCAATTAGTGCACAATTGCATGATTGATTTTAGGGCAAGTAGTTCAGTAATGCCCAAGAAAATAGCTGATTAGTTGTGAATTCAGTATGAAACCATATCCAAAGGGGTGGTATAGTTGGATGGGATAGCAGTAACAACATTCGGGGTGATTAAAAAATTGAGTCTTACTTTGCGTGCCTATCCCAACGTGGTTGTTTTGCAAGATGTCTTAGTAATAGACCTTCCACCACTCTTTGCCCTATGTTTGTCAAGGGATTTCATAGCTAATATTTGAGGTTACTTTTCTGCTGATTGGTCACACATGTTGTTTAGAGCAAGATATGAAACCAAAGCCACAATCAGGTCTAAACCTATTGCAAACTTTCACATTGAGCCTTACACTCCAAGTCAGATTAATGCCAATTGTTCAGCGTTTGATCAAGAATATCATCCAAGGACTGATGAAGCTGACACCAAGGTTGGAAGCATCCCAGATTTAACTCTTGATGAATGGGCAAGCAAGGTGCATGCTTTTGATCCTTATCAAGAAATAGAAGAATCTGAGCTGGGAGTCTATTGCATACATGAAGAAAATCAGCCTATTCCTAGCATCACCAAGCCAAACCACAAAGATGACAATGAGGTATGGCAGTTTTTTTTTTATGGATCAAGGAGTAGACAAGGTGCAGGAGGGGGATCCATGTTGGTTTCACCTCAAGGAGTTAAGTATTATTCAACTTTTAGATTTCAGTTTGCATGCTCTAATAACACTGCTGAATATAAAGCCTTGGTGTAAGGACTGCATTGGGCAATCAAGAGAGGAATAAAGAACTTGCAAGTCTTTGGTGATAGTGAGTTGATTGTCAACCAGGTCAAGGGGCAGCATGCTGTCAAGAATGATCTACTCAAGTGCTACAAGAATAGGGTGTGGTACCTCATTGAAGATTTTGAGGGTTTTGACATCAAATCCATTCCTAGGAAAGAGAACCAAGCCGCTGATAGGCTTGCAGCAGTTGCGGCAGCCTTTGACGTTGCGGAGAGCATTCAAAAAGACAAGGCATAGCCAAACATCCATGTGATTATGAGGCCTTTAGTGCCAAATAACAATGTAAGTTGGAAAGTGTTTGAAAATGATCGACAAATCATCCATTTCTTGTAAGAAGAGGTTGAATTCTCAGCTAAAAATCAGGAAAAGTTAGAGCAGCAGTATGGTGACCAAGTGGTGCAGCTGAGAACCAACAAACTACCAAAGGGACTTATTACTTTGGAGTCCATTTTTAATCCTAATGATCAGTTTAGGAAGGAGAAAGAAAACATCCAAGTGAAGGGAGAAGATTCAGTGTCCATCTCAGTAGAAAGAGGCAAATCATTCCAAATTGGTAAGATGACAACTGAGCAAGAAACGTATGAGTTCATACAACTTTGTCAAGAATTCCCTGATGTGTTTGCTTGGAGCTATGAAGATTTGAAAGGTTTCAATCCCGAGTTAGCTCAACACACCATTGAATTGGATCCAAATACTAAGCCCATCAGGCAGAAACAAAGACCATTCAACCCCCACATGGAGCCTCTCATGAGAAAAGAATTGAATAAGTTGATAGAATCAAGAATCATAATCCCTATCAAGCATTCTAGTTGGGTTGCCAACTTGGTTCCAGTAAAAAATAAGAGTGGGGAAATCAGATTGTGTGTTGACTTCAGAGATTTGAATAGAGCATCTCTCAAGGATCATTATCCACTTCCTTCCATGGAGCAGATTTTACAAGTTGTTGCTGGCTCCGAGAGGTTTTCACTACTTGATGGCTATTCAGGGTATAATTAGATTATGGTGAAGGAAGAAGATCAGTTCAAGATATCCTTTACAACTAAATGGGAAACTTATGCATACAGGAAAATGCCATTTGGGCTGTCCAACGCTGGAGCTCCAAAGAGCAATGGACATGGCGTTCAAAGGTTTGATTAACAACATTGTACTAATATATCTTGATGATATCACTATTTTTTCAAAAAATACAGTAGACCACCTCTTTCATTTGAGACAAGTGTTCCAAAGGTGTAGAAGATTTGGAGTCTCCTTGAATCCTAAAAAGTGTGTTTTTCTAGCCCATGAAGGAAAACTCCTTGGCCACATTGTCTCCAAAGAAGGATTAATAATTGATGCAGAAAGAGTCGAAGCCATAAGAGCACTGCCATTGCCAAGACACAAGAAGGCCCTTCAAAGTTTCTTGGGAAGAATAAATTTTGTTCGGAGGTTTGTCCCAAATTTTGCAGCCCTTGTCAGACCTATCACCAAGATGCTAAAGAAAAACATGGCTTTCAAATGGAAAACAAAAGGAAAGGAAAGTTTTGAAGCAATCAAAGAAGCCATCTCTCAAGCCCCAACTCTCATCAACCTGGATTTCTCCAAGGATTTCATCCTCTATGCATTTGGAGGTGATGATACTATTTCTACAATTTTGGTACAGTAGAATAAAGACAATGATGAGCAGCCAGTTTCTTTCTTCAGCCAAATCCTGGAGGACTATGAGGTGAGATATTCTTTCATTGAGAAGCATGTTCTTGTAGTAATTAGGAGCTTGAAGAAATTCAAGCATCTAGTTTCAAACAATAAGGTCCAATTGTTGGTTTCTCATGCGGGGGTTAAAGACTTCCTCCTCAACAAAGACTTGAATGAAAAAAGGGCAGATTGGATTACTCGTGTCATGGAGTATGACATTGAGATCAAATTCACCAAGTTGGTAAGAGGAAAAGGATTGTGTGAGCAGTAGATCTTGAGCAAACAAAAGGAATCATGCAATGAGAAGGAGACTGTTTTGGCATTACAAGATAGCCATGAGCAAGGAAACACTCAAGAGGAGAATGATGGTGTCCCCACTCCTTGTTGGACCCAAGGTATAATGCACTTCCTAAGCACAGGTCTATTTCCTCCAGAGATGAACAAGACCCAAAGAAGACACTTAAGGTTGCAAGCTATCCTATATGCCCTTTTTGATGGTGTTTTATTCAAAAGAGATGTGAATGGATTACTACTGAGATGCATTGGTACAAATCAGATTCATAAGGTGCTGGAAGAGTTCCATGGTGGACCAGCTGGTGGCCATTTTGCACCAACAGTGACAGCTCTAAAGATCATGAGGGCTGGTTATTATTGGCCCAAAATTTTCAGTGATTGTTATGCATGGATCAAGAGGTGCAAGAATTGTGCATTTTTCATAGGTAAAGAGAGGCTAGCTGCCCTCTCATTGCATCCAATTTCAGTTGACCAGTCATTTATGAAATGGGGTTTAGAATTCATTAGAGTTATTAATCCCAATTTGAGCCAAGGGCACAAGTGGATTTTAACAGCCACATATTACTTCACCAAATGGACCGAAGCAGTAGCACTCAAGGAAGAAAATGAATTCTAGCATCCTAGACTTCTACGAGGGAATAGTAACCAGATTTAGCATACCAGCTACAATAATATTAGATAATGCATTGGCATTCATTGGATCGAAGGTGACTGAATGGGCTGTCAAGAATGGGATCTACCTAAGTACTTCATCAAACTATTACCCCCAGGGTAATGGTCTAGGATGAATCTACAAACAAGAACTTGTTGAGGATCATTAGGAGGACTCTTGATGAGAATCATAGTTCTTGGCATACCAAATTGAAATCAGCCTTATGGGCTGATAGGATAACTCCTAAAAGATCTCCAGGTAACTCTCCATTCAAGCTTGTTTATGAAAGAGAGACAATTTTTCCCATATCACTTGAGTTGCCAACATTGGAACTCATGAAATAGTTGGATTTGTTGGAGTTTGAGCACATGGAAGTCAGATATGTAGAATTGATGGAGCTCCAAGAATCATAAATCAGGCATCCTAAGCAATGGAGAAGGATCAAGCTTTGATAAAGAAGACCTTTGATAGAAAGGCCAAGAACAAATCTTTCCAAGTAGGAGATCTAGTGTTAAAATGGGATGCAGACAAATAAAAATTGGGAAGACATTCAAAATTTGATGCCATTTGGAGTGGCCCATACATGGTCATAAAGTGTAAGGACAACAATGCTTTCCAATTGTCTTCATTGGATGGCAAAGAACTATAGATTCTAGTCAATGGAATCCATCTGAAGCATTGCTACTAAAGGAAATGCTTCACCCTGTACTTATTAGTTTAGGTTTTTCATTCCTCCAAGTGCTTGTGCACATTGTTTTGCTATAGATTAGTTTTTCTTTCCCTAAGTGCTTTGGCACAAGCTTACTGTTCCTGGAGATGTGTTTGCAGGCCTTGCTCCATTAGGTGATATTCCATCTTCCTCCTTGCAGTGTTCTAGTCAATTGGGGTTTTAAGCAGAGAATTCAATGACTCCATACCCAATGGATTGCTTCAAGCAACTGGTAACTTCATCCAGCAGGCAGATGACCCCTCTGAGTCGCCAAAATTGTTATCCAAAATGTGCCCCTACTCATTTTTTGTGGCTAACTCCTCTCATTTTTTCCTCTCTTTTGCCTCAGTCATAATATTTTTCTTTTTAGGCACTCAAAACCTTTTGGAAATGACACCATTGGATAGAGCTCTTTCTCAACTTTCCAGAAAGGTAAATTTTTCCTCCTAACTCCATGTATTTTTGAAGTTATGGCTCGGCAGAGTTTTTTGGAAAAAATTTCCCCTGAAAGGGCCCATGGCCAATGAGATGCCACCACATGGCACCTAGAGTGGTGGAGTGTGGGGAAATTTTGGGAAAAATTTCCCAAATGACCAAAAAGGTGCAAAAATTTGAATTTTTGCTGGCCACCCGATTTGGCCCTGTTTTGCCCTAAAACTTCAAATGGCCATATCTTTCGATCTAGAGGCTCAGTTTTTTACATTCTTTATATCATGGAAAGCTGGTGAAATTATCTACAAGATTAAGGGGTCACTTTTGCATTTTGATGGAGTTTTGAGAGATAAAATTGAAAACACCTCTGGCATGTGGTCATGGACAGAAACGACGTTTCAACCATCATTTTTAATCAAGAATGGCTCACATTCTCTCCCAGCATGGCTAAAAATGTCCAGGGGATGGGTATGTAAGGATGGTCCATGCTGTTTTGAATGCATTTTTGGTCAATGATTGAATCCCTTCCATGTTTTCCCATGTTTCTCTCTCCTGGGCTCGTCCCTTGCACTCTAAAAGCCATATTTGGCTCATTTTCAAAGGGTTGAACATTTTTTGTGTATTACAGGTCCCCTTTCTCACCTTGGAAGTGATTTTGGTGGAATATCAGACCTTTTCTAAGAGCTGCAATTTTATTTTGCCTCTCAGGTTTTGTAATGCAAGTGATTTTGATGATTAAAATAACAATACAGCCTCTATGATTAGTTTTCATCCTCTACCTATGTTGTTTAGTTAATTTATGATCCTTCATTACAATTATCAGTTTGTGCATGAGGTTCTTTGTTGCATTTTTATGGACTATGTCAATCTGTAGAAGTAAAAAATGCTCACCACTCCTTTGGTGCATCACCTATTAGCATTAGTTTTAGCTTTTTTGCATTCTCTATCTTTGTCTCCTTTGGAATTTAGGGTAGGGTTAGGAATATAGACCTCTAAAACTTGTAAGTGATAAATCTCACCAGAGGAACTGAGGAACCAGCCTCTAAACTGGAGATTCCTTTCTCATTTTGCAAGTCCCACACTTGGGGAAAGGATTCAATGTTGTGCAATCACACTGGATGCTAGTATGATCAAACTAGAAATTTGATTAACATCCAGGGGGTGCTACTGATTTGCAACAATAGTAAGTGGTATAACAACATGAAGGGAAAAAACCTACTGGTGGAGAAAATCCCTATGAGGTCAGTTGGGTCCAGTGAAATTTGGGTGGTGGTGTGGCAAGTTCTCTGATGTAAACCATGTTAATTTCAAATTTTGTGTGTGGTTCTAGGAGCTGTGAGGGTGGAGGTTGTGGTTGTTGAGTGTGTAGTGTGGGAATGTGTGTTAGTGAAGTAGGATCCTCATCAAGAAGGTCATCATCATCAAATTTTATTTCAGGTGGACACAATTTGATAAGGATGGTTTTCAAGGCCTTGCAGTTTTCCACATCATGCCCTGGCACACGATGGTATACGCAAATTTTGGTATCATCAAACCCCTTTAGCTTGGGTTTGAGGGGGTCATAAGTTCGGAGTGGTGGTAATGTTATAACAGAAGTCTCGAGGAGGTTGGTTAAAATTTTGGCATAGGACCCTGCTAATGGATCATAATGGGAAGTGAATGTAGGTTTGGGTGTAGGTGTGGTTGGTTGTCTGGGAATTATTTTTGGAAGAGTAGGAACAAGTCCAACTATGGGTTTAGGTTCCGGTGTGGTTTGAGGTATCGATTGGGTTCATTTAAGTAGGGGTACGGTAAATGGATGGTTAAGAGGGTGTGGGGTTTTTTTGACTACCTTGTTGTGGGGTAGTGGAGTTTTGTTTTTGGGTTGCACCTTCTTGGGTAAAGGTGATGTGGGAATACGGGGTCTAGAAGGAAAAGCAGATGGAGGAAGAGGGTGAGTTACCCATGGGGGATAACGGGGGGTGCTATGAAGGTAGATGACGCAGGTTGTGCTTGGGGTGTGAGGGACAATGATTAAAGTGTAATAGGTAGTGAAGCAATGACTGAAGTTATCAGAGGTATTGGTGCTAAAGAGACTACAGGTGCAGGTATGAGTTGTGTTGTGTGTCTAGGTAGGTTAGAGATTTGTGAGGAAGGAATGGGTTGTTTTGTTATTGGGTTATGAATGGGTGAGGGGTGCTTGACCATGTTGGGTAGCTGAGGTCTTAAGGTAGATGAGATGAGTGCACATGTGATTGGTGTGGTAGGGGTATGAGGTTGATGATTTTTTTCATTATTTTAGGTATCTGAGTAGGTGTGGTTTTAATGTTGGAGGATGTATCTAAATCTACTTTAATAGGTGGATGAGTAAGTCTGGTGATCGGAGTGACCCCTAAAGTGGTAATAGGTTTAGTGGAGGTAAATATTGTGGGTATGGGTTTGGGTTTAGGCATAGGTTGGGTTATGGGTAAGAGTGTGGTGTGAGTGTTAAAAGATATCATAGAAGGGGTTGCGACACAAGTGGTTGTATGTGGTTTGATGGGTGGAAATATGCTTGGGTAGATAGTGGAGGTTTCATCGAGGGATCTCTCCATTTTTGTTGAGACAGGGAGTAAGAGGTGCCCCCATAATAAATCCCTATCCACATAATCCAAGTGATCATCCAAAAGTGAGAATGGAATTTTTGTGGGTGGATTTGGTGAAGGCCTAATGGGAATTCTCATAAAATGTATCTTAGAGATGGGGACTCGGCCAACTTCAGCTTCTGCGGGTAAGAGAGCTGAAAGTAGGTTTGTTGGCTGTTGGGTAGTAGATGGAGAATTCTCACCAAGAGGCAAAGGTATCTCCACTGGGTCTATGATGGGTGGAAGAGATGATGGGAGTTCCTCAATAAGTGGAGGAATAGATAGGTTCTCCTCTATGGGTGGAGGAGGTAATGGGTGATCCTCTGTGGGTGGAGGAGGTAATGGGTGCTCCTCTATGGGTGGAGGAGGTACGATAGGTAAGGTTTGTTAAGTGGAGAAGCTAGGGGTGAGATGGTCTCAATGTGAGTAGAATAATCCTATGTATGTGATGTAGGATATGAAGGGTGTTCTTCTATTGGTGAAGAAACAGTAACGGTTGGTTCAAATGTGGAAGGAGGATTTCGGGCTAGGATTTCCTCTATGGAAGAGATGTGAGGTAATTGAGAGGTGACAGGTACCTCGTTAAAGATCACATGAACCTCACGAGTATGGGTATCATGAGTGGATGTCACACCTATTTGATTGGATGAAGGAGCATGATTGGGAAATGGTTTTTTAAAGATTTGTAGATTTTGGTTGGGGGTGGCATTGGGATTATCCACAGTCAACTCTCCTTTCTCGAGCATTTATTGGAAAATATTCTTAAAAGTGATGTAGTTTTTTGTCACTATGAACCTTTACCCAGTGATAGTTACAGAAATATTATTCCTTATATCATGCGGGCATGGGGTAAGCAGGGTCAAAACCAGTGTGTGGTTTTATGGGTGGAAGGGTGATGGCGCCAACTTTGATAAGATTTTCTTAGATAGAAGAGTAAGGTTCCCAAATTGGCGTATATTTTCACTGCTCTTGTCTAAATTGAAAATATTGAATGGGTGATATATTAGATGAGGGTGTAGCCTGATTAGACGGACAAGTTGAGCTGGCATTGAGTACCACTGCATTAGTGGTACCTTTAGCTTATGAGTAATTGGTTGGCGGTTTGGAAGAAGAATAGGTTTTAGTCAACTTGAATACTAAATTCTTATTTCGTAATTATAATTTCTTCTCTTCGATGGCCCGAATCTATAACTTTCATGCCATAGTGAATGCCTCATCAAATGTTCAGAATGTTTGGACCTACAAGGTCGGGTAGATATGTCTAGTGCAATCTCAGGTAAATAGCTCGATGAGTTCAGTTTGTGGTAGTTGAAAGGTAAGTTGATTGATCAGGCTACACTAGCGAGTAAAAAAATATGTGATAGATTCATCGTTGTACTGATGTGTGGAATATAGATCGGTCATGGTAACTTTTTTGGTGATATTGATAGAAAAATGATCCAAAAAAGCTTGGTCTACCTGATTGAATGAAACTATGGAGTGTTTGGGTAACCCACTATACCAGTCTAATGCAGGTCTAGTGAGGGACATGGGAAAATTTCTCAAAAGTAAGGCATCATCATGAGAAATCAAATAACATCCAGGTTTAAACGAATTTAAATCTTGTTGTGGGTCTTCCTTACTATTAAAGTGGTTGAATTTAGCCATTTCCCAAAGCACAAGGTATTAACGGATGGGACTGGATGGGTGAATAGGCTCGTTGTAAATCTCATCATAAGTGAGAGTGTTGCAGGAGCTAGAAACTGATGCCTCCAGTGTTTGTGTCTTGTCCATCATAAATTTAATTAGGTCATTGGTGGATTGTGATGATTAGATGCCTCCTATAGCATGAGGAGGTTAGTTTTGAACATATAATGGGTGTGGCATTCTAGTGTATAGGGCTGCCATGTAAGGTGGTGGAGAAGAAGGCAAGGAAATAGGGGGTACGTACCCGGAATGAATGATAGATGAAACAGGTTGTTGTTGGTAGTATGTATATGGGGGAGGAAGGGTCATGGTAACCCTAGTGGCAATAGGGGCTAAAGATTGTGGAATGGAAAGAACTACATTCTGAAATGGGGTAGGGGTCACCGACACTGGAGGTGGGAACGTAGCTACAGGTATGTGTGAGACATGAGGGATGGATGAGGTTGTGTTTGGGGTAATCGTCGAGGATATGGTGGATGTAATGGGTGCCACAAAGGTAACAAACATGGCAGTCATGGAGGGTATGGAACCTAACTATGAAATGACTGGGGGTAAGGTGGATGCAGGTAGCACAGAGTCAGATGGGGCTGATGTGGAAGTGGGTGTGAGAGTTGGGGGGATAGATACAGGCATGCCGTATGTCAAATGACCTGAGGCATCTCAAGTGGATGAATGGGAGAGGTAAAACTACAAGGCAGCAGGGTTCTGGTCAAGGAGTTGTGTGAACTCCTCATCTCCAGTAGTGATATTAGTAAGTTGGATAGGATCCATGGCTAGTGATAAAATAGAAGGTGGTGAAGGACTAGGTGGGAGCAGTTGGCAACTAGCGTGGAACATGAGGGTGTTTGCTTCTCTTTGGGTCAGTACCATGTGAGCCAGTACTCATCAGATGTGGCCACTTCTCCTTAAATGATACAGAGAATAGTAGGAACAGGTGAATTTGGTGATAAAAAATGGATGACGTAACAAATAGTGGGTGGAATATGAAATAGGCTAACTGATGCTGGTTAGGGAAAACTAACATCTATCAGGGGTAACTACTACTGGTCACTGTAGAAAATGGACAGTGAGTAAACAGCGAAGCAGAAGGCAAGATATGACAAGTATGCCAAATTTAGGGATGTGTAAAACATTAATGGAAAAAAAATGACAGCGACAGAGACTGTGGAAATTCAAAGAAAGTGAAGTAAAAATGTCCTTTTAAGTAGGTTAGCAAAAGGAATTGGAACCGAATTTGATAGGGTATAACCGATGCTGGTCAAAGGTAACCGATGACGGTTATTGTGAAATTGAAACAGTGATGAAAGAAAGTGGATGTGAATTAAAATCTGATGTAGAATCAAACCCAGAATTCTGGGAATTATGGTTATATGGCCTAGGCACACTCAGGTGAAGCTAGAATACTCTAGCTATGATGAGGAGCATGCAAGGATGAGCAAACAAAAAGTGATGAATGTGATCTTTCACCTCAAAACGTAAATCAAGCAGAAATACTGAGAAAATGTGATCCTAAGAGTGCCCTTTTATATTATGTTTGTTTAGCTTATGTTATTTAGGGATAGACACATGAATTATGAAATAGAGTTTCTGGTGAGGATGGTTTCCTACAAAGAAGAAGATCTAAAGGGTGAGGTTTCGGGTTTGTTATGGTGGGGGCGGGCTTCGCTCTGAAGTATGACTTGACATAGTAGTGAGCTGGGTGCCCATTGTGTCATGATCGTGTGATCACCTACAAATTCTTCCAGGTAAGATGTTGTTTAAGAATGTATGTATTTGAATATTTGTGTGGTTTGGTAACACTCAGAGAAAGATAAAAGGATAGAAGTGCTTTTCTACAATTCATTTGTCAACCATCAGCTGGTAATGACTTCCAGTGTATAGGTTTCCCTCAATTAATGTGAGCTAAGATAGAAAATCAGAATGAAATGCCATGATTTTAAAACCCAAATAAAAAAATGTGAAATTGGATGACACAATAAGATGAAGAGGAAGAGGGATGCTCTTTCACCAAAATGTAGAAAATATGAAGAAATGATTCTTTTTAAATACACCAAAAGAGAATTTTCCTTTAGAGAAAATAGAAAGAAGGAGGGGATTACCAAGGAAGAAAATTAGTGTGTACACTTTTAGAAGGGAAACAAACACACATTTTTTTCCTAGGAATGAATGAAATGCAAGGAACCCCAGATGGGTCCCACTGGGCGTGCCAAAATGTTTCACCTTTTTCTTAGATTGTTTCTTTGAATTGTTGACGAAATAGATAGGGTAACGGGCATAGGAGGAAGACCTGTTCAAATGTCGATTGATGGGTTGTTATGTACGTATGACTTCTAAATCCATAGTTGACCATGAGAGCTTCCTTTTGGCTAGGAGGAACTACCTGTAATAAAAGTATGACCACTAGAAATAATTAAACTATATCAAGAGTTAACTACCTAGCGTGATCTAGATTTGGGAAGCGTCATACTTCCTAGATGGCTTTCAGTCCACTATTTTAAACAAATTAATTCTGAAAACAAGGTAAATCCTATTGTTATTTTAAAATGATTTATGTATCTCACTTAAAAACACAATAGTAAAATAGATCTAATCTAATAGGATAAGCTAGAATAGAATCCATGGGTCAAATGGTTGGTTTTGGGTTCTGCAGGTCTGCTAAAGGTCTCAGATAGGTCACAAGTGAGTGAGGGTGAGGTAAAATAAGTTGAATAGGTCTATGTCTAAGGCTGTGTGGACAAACATAGAAACAAATGTCACTTAAGGGTGACTGACCACGGTTAGGTATAACTGGTGCCAGTTACTGTGAAATCTGGAAACATCACATAATGGGGTTTTTGTCTCCTTTGTGATTGCACAAAGGATAATGGTTGGTCGGGATGAGGTATTGAGTGACTAGAATAGGTTTTTATGAGTTTTTGAAGGGTCTATGGAGGTACAAAATGTTGGAGATGGTCAATAGGGAGCCAAATAAACAATGGGTGATAAAATAATGATGAAATGAAATAACCTGGAAAGTATGATATTGTACTTGGATTTTGTTCCTAAAAGTCTATGTGTGAAGGATGGAGGTGTTGATGATGGGTTTGAAGGCTGCAAGTTATCACTAACTAAAGAACAAATTCTGCATGGGCTGCATGCACACTCGTCTTTACTTGGATAGATCAGAATGTGGCTTGGAAGGCTGTGCAGGAGTAGATCCTCAATCTCCTTCCTTGGATGTCAGTTCTTGCTGGAATTGGCTCTCTGAAGATGCGTTATCTCTTTGAGATTTTTTTCTTGCTCGTCCACCTTTTCTCCCAATGTTTTCCAACCTCCCAGTTCCAACCTTGAGAAAAAGGTTGTTTTGGGTTAAAAGGGGTAATCGACGGTGGTTCGGCTTAACCGGCGACGGTTAGGGGAAACCGACGTTGGTCAAGGTGGGATTTTCTAGGTTTTACTAAAATTAGGGAGAGCCTCCTAATTTCCTTAGATCTTGTGTCATTATCCCATGGATTAGACTGGGAGCTTCTTGTGAGCATGTAGGGATGTGGTTAGAGGGAGTGTAGGCATTGATTTTTAGTGTTTGGGTAAGTCTTAGTTAGTTATGGTAACTTGTTAAGAATAGGTCTTAGGTTGAGTTAGCTTGGTGAGGTGTCTAAATGAACTGTTTGTGTAGATATTATTCAAATAAGATATTGAATTAATAAATATAGTGAGGATAAGTCATTAATTTAATTAAATTAATATTAGTAGGGTAAAGAGGGTCATGACTAGGTAGATGTAATAAAGGGGTGCTTATATGTCGAGGGACGAAGGGGGAGTGTGACCTAATTTTAGTGTCTACACGGACATGACCCATAAGGTTAGTCATTCTAAATTAAAAATATGAATAAACATTCATATAAATTCACATGAAAGACCCATATGGGTCGACAATGCACCAAGACATCCAAACTACACAATTAGGCCTACAAGTCTAGTTTGTCCTTCATCGATACCTCCATGACCTCTAAGGGATTCATAGATATTTATCAAGGAACCAAATACTTCATACAACTTGAACACGTACTCAAAACATCATCCATTAGCTTAGGAACCTCTACACCAAGAAAACACATTATGAAAATACACACTAGGTCAAATACCTATCCATTCTGATCATGAGAAAAAACCATTCTTCACAAATGAAGATAAAAACCACAATAGAAGAGGTCAACTATGGCATGTAACCACTTGATGAAAATAAAAATCCTTGATGAAATGTAGTGATCTGAAACTATATGTTGTTTTTTTTTTTACTTTTAAAAGTTTCCAAATATTGTGATTTTCTTAACAAATTTTAAGTATTCTAAACTCCACAAATCGATTACATTCTAATTATTATGCATCCATAGAAGTGCAGAAAACTTAGGTAACAAATAAATAATCAGAAAACTGAAAACACTTAGATAACAAATAAGATTGTTTACGGGGTTTGGAAATTCCTATGTCCCCAGGTTCGGATTAAACCGATCCATTAATAATAATGAAATGTAATCACAATAACTCTTACAAACAACCAATAAGGAATCACAACTTTAAAATGAGCTGATCAATGTCCCAAGAACTCTGAAAAATAGCAGAAACTGTCCCAAGAATGATCTGTGGCTCCTGCAGTGTTTTCACAATGTGAGCTCCTTGCAACTGCATTATTAAAACACCTAAAAATGGATATTTAAAAACATTCTATGAAAAAAATCATATATTTGAGATCATATCTGAATTCTGAACACTTTTCATGCTAACACCAAGTCACTTTTTGGACGAGAAGTGCATTGAAATTCATGTTTTCCAACTAGTTGTCTTGTAGATCCCTGTTAAAAACTGCATTCAAAGCTTCCAAAAATAGGCTAAAACTCAACAAAACTATCAAATATTATATCGTTAGAATCATATCAAAATTTCCTACATTTCACCATTTTACTCCAAGTTCTCGTTCTGAGTGCAAGGCCTTCAAAAATGACATTTTCTGAGAACTACCTCCTTATCCTCCTTGACACAGACCTGTCCCCTTGTATAAGTTACAGCGACCCATTTTATAATCCACCCAAGCCTCTAGGCAAGTTGGTTGGAAGATATTTCTTGGGAAGTGGAGGTTATGGGTTCAAGACCTGGTGACATGCATTATGGCGGAGTCTATTTTGCATGTGGGTGAGATATCCCACATTGAGTGGAGGTAGTCATGGTTGGAGGTTTAAATATAAAATGACCCGCCATTTTAAATGTGGCTTAGGCCACACCTGTTCTCCTTTTGTTGGCCACCAATTATATTGGCCGAGCTATGTTTGACTTTGGATTTGTGTTTTTTGAAATGCCCGTGATACCGACCAAGCTATGTAGTAGGGTTGTTTATCCACGTGGGTGGCAATATGGTAAGGTTTGGCCACCGAGTTAAGTGGAAACCAGTGCACTGTTGGTTGGCCCCAAATGATTTGTGTTGGTTGTGGTGAGTTGCTGTTGACACTCCGAGTTGCTAGGAAATATGTGGATATGTTGGGAGATAATGTGGCAATGTTGACTAGCCCAAAATCCCAAACACATAAAAAATGACATGGACGTTAAAATGCCAAATAATTACAAAGGTAATATATGATATTTGACCCAAGTAATATAATGACTTTCCAAATGAAATATGGCAATAAATACCACTTGTCAACCCTTGATAGGAAAATCAAACTTGTTGTGGCAAGCCATGTGGTGGTTTGAGGACCCACCACGTCGGCGATAATATTATCATCCTCACAGCGGCCGGGCTCCCCTCCGTAACAAAAGTTGAGCCTCTTGTTTTGGCCTGATTTTACATGTGTCAAAGACCAGAGGTTGCAAACAACTCATACAACCTTCATTTTTCCCTTTTCTTCTTTTTCCATGTGTCGCATTGCTATTGGTCAATTATTGACATGTTGACCAGAGTTGACTTTCATGTTGATTGAACTTTGACCTGACATATCTTGAGCTTAGAGTGTCCGTTTTTCACATTCTTACAGTTGTCGGAAATCTCGCTGAAGGCGCTACTACATTGGCATGGTTTAGGGAAGTTTTAGGAAATTTTAACACTAAAATTGATCCCCTGATCATGTAGACATAAAATCAGACACTTAGGTACATTTTTAGGTCATAATCACATACTATTATTCATATTATTCCTAAGCGAGAAAACTAGTAATTAAGTATTTATTGTTTCCTCTTTGGTCTTGCCCACCCTACTTCCCAATATGATCTTCATCCTCTCTATGAACCCTCGACCTCTTTGTATCTTACTCACCTATTTTAGGCCTCTTTTATCTTTTAGACATCTTATTTTCTTATGGGTTTGCATTTTAGTTGTTAATTATGAATTTCAAACAAGGTAATCATATAAATACAAAGCTATGTGACCTTAATAAAGGACCAAGCTCTAAGAATCTACCATCACCACCTAAGGTTACATCCAAAGGCATTATAAGAGCATCAAAGATATCCATCTAGAACTCATTCAAGGGATAAGGGATTGTATTTTCTACATACACGCATAGGAGGGGAATTTTATATTTCCATCCACACATCTATTTACATTGTTACATCTAGTTATCACTTGTTATGAATGCATATTTCACAATAGCTTCTGAGGGACTGATTCTATCACACACAAACAAAAACTACATGAAATCTAAAATATAGTGCAACGCTCAGTCGTAAGTTCACTCTGTTGTGTGACTGTTGGGGTTAGTCTGACTCCCTATTTGCATCTTTATTTTATAGGATTTGATATGTTTTGGGGTTTTACAGGATATCATTTGTTTTACAAGTTATAAGAAATCTCGGTAATCATCTAATGCCATATAAGTGAAAAACATTGAAAGTTAGTGACACTTGTGTGGCACATCAAAAATAATTTTCTAAGATCTTACATGGTCACAGATTCCCAGAAGAGGTCCCTAGCACCTAGATTCCCTAGTCCTATTCTATGTGTCATGGTACAGGTTTACTTGATAGTTCTAGGATTTTTCTATGTGTGATTTTGACAGTTTTCTCCTCATGTTCATTAGTCTTATAGTCCAAAACACTTTAGGATTTATTGTGAAATCAAATAAGTATTTTATTCCCTCTCTTGCACTTAGGGTTTCAATTTTCATTAACATATTCCTTGTGTCAAATCTGTGTCTTATCATTTATTTATCATATGTGAATCTGTAATTGGGGTTTTTTAAAATTCTATATTTATTAAATCATTTGGTGTACCAGTCTTTCAAACACTCTAGGATCTTCATTTAGCTCATTTTATCCACTATTATTTCATGGCTTCTAAAGCTCCTCAAGTTTCCTTATATTACTTCAAATACACCCACCTTGCAAATATTCTCCCCAAAAAAAATTACACTCTATCTTCCTCCCTCTTGATATGTCGCCATCACAAACTAGTGCCTTCTTCGATTGTCTCTTTGACAAATCTATTAGTTATAATTCCGATCAATAAATTTACAAGTATATTCAAGATTTATATTCTTTATTTCACGATAAATTTTAGGCTATGGAATCCATGATTACATCACTCAAATATGAAATTCAACATCTTAAAGATGATTCTCAAGCTCATGCTTGTTATTCTTCTACATCCCATCCTCAATCTATGTCTTATATGTGTGCTCATATCAATGAACCTAAAATGTTTCCGCTCCCCGTGCCTCTCAAGTTTAAGCTCAATGCTAAGAAGAAAGATATTCTTTCACAGCTCATAACTCATCAATTAGGCAACTTTCCA
Organism: Taxus chinensis; assembly: GCA_019776745.2. NCBI lineage: Eukaryota > Viridiplantae > Streptophyta > Pinopsida > Cupressales > Taxaceae > Taxus > Taxus chinensis. Next base: position 102,603,960 of record CM034148.1, on the reverse strand, counting down.
TCTACTCATTAATATCCTTCTTATCAGGTTATTAGATATCATGGTCATCCATATTGCAATTATAATTGAATTAATGGACATAATGAAAATGATTGCTATACTCTTAAGAGAAAAAAATTCCACCTTAAGCATTATCATCTCATTTCATTTTCTAGACAAAATGCTCCTACAGGTTCATCTCTAATTACTACATCCCACTGGGTGCCTAAATCTGATTAATCTATGTATAATGAGCATCATGCCATCAATTCTAATATTTCTTCTTCTATCATTCAAGGTTTTCCTACACAACCGACTCCTCCTAAGCAACCACCTCTCAAAATCAATCTATCTCCTCCTCCCAAATATTCTACAACATCATCAATCCCACATAAGCTACCACAAATTGATTTTTTCAAACAAACTACTCCTTATACTAATGGACAAGACACATTTTAAACTCCTCCACCATGGCATAGTCCTATTGTTTCTTCTACATACCCTTTTGCTGAATATTTATCTTCTCATGACATAGATAATGCTCTCCCATAATGGCATGGTACCTCTTACATCACCACATAGATTGTAACATTCCTATTTCAAGACTTTAGAACCAAGATATTTTTTGTTTATAATAATGTTCACTGTTATTAAAAAACAATATTTAGAACAAACATTCCATGCCAATCAAATTCAATGGATAAACATATGCAACTATAATGACTTGGTGATTCACCGGTCTATTCATTCCATAACTCAGTGAGCTACCGATCTATTTATGTTATCTTATGTATTGAATACATATTGTATACTTTATATACATAGTCATCCTACCCTACACTGGGTACTGAGTGATCTGTTTAAAGAACATATCTGAATATATGTTACCAATATTCATCTAATATCATGTTTTTATACACTTGGTGACATAGGACAACACAACCAATAGTTTACAATACTTTGTCCAAATATTTATAACATATTGTGTATGTCACTATTCCTAGACGACATACTCGTCATGTTGGAATACGTCCTTCACCTCACTCTTCTATTATCATGATTGGTCTTTACTGACTATTGTCAATCCACTTGTTCTGGGTTTAACCCTAGCCCTAGATAGAAATATTACCTATTATAGGAAGACACTTACAAAGGCTTAGGGTAGATGGCATCCTTGTTTGACCTAATTCATCTGAATGTTCCAACCTACCCTGAGCCCTTGGAAGCTAATTCCTATACTAAACAGGTTCCTTTCCAGACCTAAAGAGAAACTAGGTTCAAGTATGAGTTCTATATGTGTGTAGATCTAGATGATCAATGTGGAAGGGTGATGCCACATGTCAATGAAAATGTTTTATTATTGAGAAGACCCAAGCCTTCTTGAAAGTACAACCCTACATTTGGCTTGTGCCAAAATCCTACAGAAACTACATCATTGAGATGTACATACCCCCAAGGAGATTGTTAATGCTTTATTAGTTTGGGTTATTTCATGATTATAGAAATCCTTCTAAACCCTAGTCCAACACACATCTAAATTTTCCCCTAAATTTGCTTCATTTATCCCATTAAGAACTTTGTTATATTCATTTTCACTTTTTACATTTGAACACATAATTAAACTGCCAATTAACTGTAACTGTATAGTGTTATGATATGTAATATTTAAAAAATACAATTTTGTTTTGGAGAATTTCAACACCAGAATATATCCAATATAAAGTAGACTTCATACAAAATAAATTCTAATAAGTCGTAGTCATATATCCAAACCTTTTGGTTTATGAGAAATTAAGAAAGAGAAAGAGTCTTTCTCTACATGTTAAATGTTAGGGTTTATTCTACAAAATGTCCACATTTCTCAATGTATGTTCACCACACTATACATTACTATGTCATACAGTTTATATAATGAATATCATAATCTGTAACTTTACAAACTGCATCACAAGTAGGGAGATTGGACTAAATCCCTATATCCAACTTATTGAAAGATATCCAATTAAAATTTAAATAATACGAATAATAACAACAAGATAGAATCCATCTCTTTCATATAAGTACAAAATAAGTTACTCGACCAATATAGGTAAACTCTCAAATTTCAATTTAACTTTATAATTTATACATTTACAAGACTTGTGCATTTAGGTATACTGTATAAAAACCATCTTCATTATAAAAGAATACTACTTTTCTTTCTCAATACAATCTTAAGAACGAATCAGAGTTCTTCACACGAATAAGACTTAAATCAACCAATGTATCATATAATTTTTACCTTCTTTATCACCTACGAATTCCATCTGAAAAAACTTCTAGGACAGGTCAGTTCAATGAACTGGGCATGATAAGCCTAAGCCTTAAAATGAAGTGCATTCCAATAATTTTTCCATTAAAACAACTCTACTTTAATGAGACAATTATTACATCATAATATCAATACAATAATAGCAAATGGAAGAGAAGTATATTTTTAACTAATTGAATTCACTTCCAAGAAAAAGACAAAATATAATCCACTATATCAGCCTTACAAAATTAGAGTTTAATTGATCTTATCAAATATCCTTAAGCAAATAGCAGATCATATCTTGTCATTATTTCCCTTATTCTATCATAATAGAATACAACATTTACTTTTCTCCAAGCCAAAATAAGGGTTTACAACATGGTTCTAATCATGATAATTCATCTAACTCATAAGCAAAAGAAGAAGAGAATCATTTCCACTGTACCCAAACATAAAACATTTGAAAAATAGAACAGATTCATAACTTGAATTGACTATTTCATTTAAAGGACAAATACCTTAAAATTTGACATTTAAGATATTCACCAGAAAAAAATCTCATTTCAATCCAAGAAGCAAGAGAGAATCAAACAGTCTACCATAAATTCTACATCTACTTCCACATATTAGAAGTTAGCATTTAAAGATCTGCATCAATGTTCACAAATCAAAGTAGACTCATACAGGAGTTAATCTCTACTCAAGTCTAGTCAAGGAGGGTCCATAAAAAGATAGAGTACAAGAGATAAAACTTACTCATCTCAAACCAAACAAGCAAGCCTTATCAAACAAACATTATTCCACACAAGCTTTCATCTTCTATTCAACAAAACCGAACTATCTAACCTCTTCCTACAGTATTTCAATAAATTATCTAAACAAGGAAGACCTACAACTCATAAATAAATCTCCATTTTATAAGAGAATCATAGTAGAAAAGTTCAACCAATGAACTTATCCCAACAAAAGAAAGAAAGGGATCTTAGTTCGAAAAGGATCTCAACAACAATTCATTTTCTTGTACTAACAATTGAACTCCCACTTTTAATTCAACTAGAAATTCATAAGCTAGTTGCCAGGAGAGAGAACGAAATTAACTCACAATAAGAAGAAAGCATACTTCCATTTTCCTTACACTTCTTTACCTTCAATGAACACGAGTTTTAATTACAACTCAAAATTAAATACATAAAGCAATCCTAAAACAATAGTTTGTTCCAAAGGAATCACATTCCTTTCTTCTATAAAGACATAAGGTATATTTACTATATCCAACAAGAGATAGAAAAATAACCGATCAGTAAGCAAAACATGCTCAAATGTATCAATGAACTCAAAAATTGAAACCCCATTATCAGGATTCATTATTACATTACAAAAGAGTAATTAGTTCTTGATTCAATAAGTATTGTAATACAGTAACTATCTGAACAGAGACACATAATCCCTACATAGCAATTCAAAGTACTAAATTAATAACTCTTCTTTAAAACAATCCCTATAACTTATCTTAAGAGATCTGAAGATTCGAGTTTCAACAAAATAGAGGGGACAAGAATACCCCCAATAAAATGCCATTGCCATCCCAAAAAAGAAGAAACAGTTATAAAAAAGAATTACCAAATTCATTTATCAATCAAGGACATTTTTACTTAAGATCTCTAAGTGTTTTCCTAACAGCTCAGCCAACTATTCTCCTAGTTTTCTTTGAGCAATAGTTCAACAAAAGAGTTGAAGGTTGTAAATATTTATTAAAAGTAAAACACAACTCAAAATACTAGAACAAAGTCAACACGAAGTATCAAAAAAAATTTGGAACTACACAAGTAACAAAATATGAATGCGGTGAAAAACAGAAACCTCCATTAACAGTCTAAAATTTCACCATATAAAACACGGGTACAGAGCCACATACGGCATCAACAGTAGTTCCGAGTTACCCAAGATATCAAACACTAGATCAGAACAATAAGTGCCTCCAACACAAGTTCATATCAAAACGCAAATCCCAAATACTAACTCCAACGGAACCCAAGGTTCCCACAAAGTTCAAAATCCACGCAAGTAATAAAATACAAGTGTTGTGTATATTATAAACTTCCATTAATAGTTCAAATGATCGTTATAAAATAACACAAACTCTATGCCCTATACAGACTTCAACAATAGTCCAGGTCATCACAAGAATCAAAACATGATTCCAAAGTACAAGAACCTCTAACAACAGTTCAGGGAAACACAATTACTAAAAATACGTGTACAGAGCCATATACTAACTTCCAACAACAGTCCAGAGCTACCCAGGTTTCCAAACTTCAATTCAGAACAAAAAGAAGCTCCTAAAAAAGTTCATATAAAAGCACGAAGTCTAAATACAAGCTCAAATGGAACTCAACATTCCCATATGGTTCGAAATCCACATACTGCAATGAAGGTCAGTTCCAACACAACAACCTTGTATACACAATTCAAAAATGGAAAACAGAGCTACTAATACAAGCTTCACATGTATGTATCACTATTAACTATCACAAAGATAGTTTCAAATCCAACATTATTTTGCCATGGGTTCATATCCAAGATAATAGAGATTATAAAACCCAACAGACAAGTAACCAGATAAAACATACAAGCCAAGAATCTCAAACATAATGTTTTAATTAAAAATTTAGAAGAAAGCAAAAAATCTTAAAGATTAGAGCCTATCATGCCTGATAGTGCTTCTACTAAATCAAAGGAGACCTCCAGCCGAGCTCAAAACTTCTCCTCGTCTCCACGAAAGATGAAACATCCATATTATTTTTCCACATTGTCTCTTATACATCCCACGAACCAAAAATAGATCAAAAAATTCAAAAATAGCCATTAAGTGCAGTTCAATCTACTGGTTTGAAAGACCAGAGAGTATACAGAGCAAAAATCATGAATTATACAAAGTGAAACAACCCCATACAAACCTTTTTGCATGCCTTCCAAAATGGTTTGAGCACGAGAACCGAAAACAATAAATTCCATTAATTCTAATTTTCTTACCTATCCTTCCTAACCACCGCCTTCCAAGTCTGGCGAATGCCAAATCAAATTTAACATGAAATTCTATTTTAGTGACACTTCCACATAAGCCTCCACCAAGTCAACTAGCCCCTGCTAAAATTGGTAGTACTTCTATGCAATTAAAACCTTATCAACAACTTAAATGCCATTGGAACCGTCACCTATGATACATGTGACCCATTAGGTTCCCATTTAAAATAGTTTAGGATAGATCCCTTAGAACTTAGGTTAGATCTTAGGTTAGCTTATAATATGTAACCTTAGGATATGAGCCCAACATAATAGTTTTAAGCATTAGGTTAGTTCATCACATAACCATATAACATTAAGTTTTAGGTTAATTTAATTAGCCTAATAGCCTCTCCAAAATCCTTTAGCACAAAACTTAGGCTAGGATAAAAATTCAGTTAAGTAACATGGCTTAGGCAACAAATATTCTTACCTAGCTTAGGATTCCGTAGGATAGTCCATTTTAGGATCTCGAATCCTCCCAATGTCATGAACAAACTGTAATTCATTTATACCAGCATTGTCCTACCACGATCAATCTCCAAAGACCCAAGCACAACATATAACTGAATGGAAATACGTTCACACAAAAATCAAAGAACTTGTAACAAAAAATTTCAGTCAATATGTCACTTAATTCATGGAATGTCAATTCACCATTCGTTCTATAGATCAGGTTTAAAACATTCCTTGGATCACTGAAATTGATCCAAGGATGAGTCAGATTAATAGATAAGCTTTCAAATCCTAAACCAGATTGCAACTCACCTATAGAAGTGAAAAATGGATTCAAGGAATCCATTCCAATTCGGTCTAATGATCTTAAGAGGAAAAAATATTTATCCATATCAAGAATGATCTCATTAATCAAAAGAACATATATTTATAATGAAGATCATATGTCAACACTTGAAATGCAATGGAGGAAAATAACAACTATCAAGGGTGTTACATGCTTCCCTCCTAAAAAAATCATCGTCCCACTGATTACCTCTTTTAACAATTTACATCAAGGACAATAAATTCATTCACTCCTCTTACCATAAGTCAATATATATTAGAACATTATAGTTCAAGAGATTAGCATTAAATAGTTGTTTATTCAAATCAAATAAATATCTGCCAAAAACTGGCATACTTATTTCCATATAAAGATAAAATCATAATTTTTTATGAGTCAACAAAATCAATTATGTTCAAATAGATATGGAAAAGTAGTTTTCATATCTTCTAGATTTTCCCAAGTTGCACTCTCTTCGTTAAACTGGTCCCACTGGACCTTACATTGACTTATTTCTCGATTTCTTAAATGCAACTGGTAAGTTTCTAGTACTCTAATGGGTTTAACCACAATTATTCCTAGGTCTTGAACCTAAAAGGAAATCCAATGTAACACAAGTGATACATCTGAAATGTATTTCTTAAGCAAATAAATATGGAAAACATCATGCATTCGTGACAAAGCAGGTGGTAATGCTAAATGATAAGCTACAAGGTTGATTACTTCAACTATTTCAAAAGGTCCCACATAATGTGGTGATAATTTGGCAGCCTTGCAAATATTTATAGAATTCTTTTTTAGTTTAACCTGAAGAAAAACCTTCTCACCAAGTTCAAATTTCCTATCAACCCGCTTTAAGTCAAAATAACTCTTTTTACTATCTGTTTCTTCTTTCAAGCGTTCATGAATCATTTTAACTTCTTGTTCCATTTTTGTAAGGATTTCAGGTCCAATTACCTCTCTATCTTCTGTGCTATCCCAACTAATAGGGGTTCTACATTTTCTTCCGTATAATGCCTCAAAAGGTGCCATCTTAAGAGAAGCATGATATGTATTATTGTATGCGAATTCAACTAATGGAAGATACTCTTCCCACTTATACTGTTGATCCATGCAATACATTCATAACATATCTTCTAAAAATTGATTTACTCTTTCAGTCTTCCCATTTGTTTCCGAATGATATGTAGAACTGAAATTTAGATTAGTTCCTAGAGCTGTATTAAGCATTTGCCAAAATATTGACGTCATTCTAGGATCTCTATCTGAAATGATTAACTCAGGTACTCCATGTAGTCTAAAAATTTCATGTACAAATCTTTTAGCCAAAACAAGAGAATCATCCTTTAGATTTCCAGCAATAAAATGAGCTACTTTTGTTATTTTATCAACAACTACCAAAATAACATCATGTTTATTTCTTGACATAGGAAACCCTTATACAAAATCCATGCTTATTACCTGCCATTTATATTGCAGTATGCTATGAGGATACAATAAACCGGCTGGGTACATATGTTCCACCTTAACACATTGGCACTCTAGACAATGTGTCACATAATTTATAACATCTTTTTTCATTCCTTTCTAGAAGTATTGTTGTTTTATATTAGGAAGCATCTTAGTAATGCCAGGGTGTCCAAAAAAAGGTGAATTGTGAAATTCAGCTAACAATTTCTTTCTCAAATCATTAAGCAAAGGTACATAGACTCTGTTTTCAAATCGTAAGATTCCTTCTTTATCAAAGTGAAAACCTTTGTACCTAAAATCATTAGAATTTACAACAAGCGTTACTTTTTCTTGTTGGAAGTAAGAATCATATTCCATAACACTTTTTACTTCATCCTTAAACTGAGCTCTTAATGTTATAAGAGCAGAAATGTGCTTCCTACGACTTAGAGCATTAGCCACTCTATTTTATTTACCCTTTATATAACTTATGTCAAAATCATATTGAGACAAAAAATCTAACCACCTTCACTGTCTTGCATTCAGATTTGGCTGAGTGAAAATATACTTCAGCCCAAGATGATCAGTTTTTAACTCAAATGGTTTACCAAGTAGATAATGCCTCCAAACTTGAAGTGCATGAACAATGGCAACAAGCTCTAAATCATGTGGAGCATAATTCAACTCATGTAACTTAAGTTTTCTACTTTCGTATGCTATAACATGACCACTTTGTAACAAAATACCTCCTAGACCTTCACCAGATGCATCAGTTACCACCATAAAATCTCAATTAGGATCTGGTACTATAAGAATAGGTGCTGAAGTTAACTATTCCTTCAAGGTTTTAAATGCAATTTCACATTTCTCACTCCAAACAAACTTTTTATCTTTCTTCTGTAAGGAATTTATTGGTGCAACTATCTTAGAAAAATATTTTACAAATTTCCTATAGTAGCCGGCAAGTCCCATGAAGCTTCTAACTTCATGTACATTCTTTGGTGCAGGCCATTCCGTTATAGCTATAATTTTTTAAGGATCTACAGAAATTCCATCCTTACTAATTACATGCCCTAGATAGTGCACTTCTATGTCATACAAGGAACATTTGGACAGCTTACCAAACAATCATCTCTTTCTCATAATTTCCAAAACTATTTTCAAATGCTCATGATGCTCCTCAATGCTTTTAGAATATATGAGAATGTCATCCAAGAATACGAGCACAAATTTGTCCAAGTATTCTTGAAAGATATTATTCATTAAATTCATAAATGTTATAGGTGCATTAGTTAATCCAAAAGGTAAAACCATAAACTCATAATGTCCATACCTTGTTCTGAAAGTTGTTTTATGAATATCCTCATCCTTAATTCGCAATTGATGATACCCAGATCGAAGATCTATCTTGGAGTATACCGATGCTCCATGCATCTGATCAAATAAATCATCAATCCTAGGGAGTGGATATCTATTTTTGATTGTTTCCTTGTTTAACATTCTGTAATCAATTCACAATCTGTGTTCCATCTTTCTTTTTCAAAAAGATCACTGGTGCTCCCCAAGGTGAAACACTTGGTCTAATCAAACCCTTAGAGAAAATTTCTTACAATTGAGCCTTAAGCTCTACTAATTCTATAGTAGTCATTTGATAAGGTGCCTTAGAAATAGGTTCAGTTCCAGGCTTGATCTCAATAGTGAAATCAAATTCCCTTTTGGGTGGAAGACCTGTCAATTCTTTTGGAAATATATCACTGAAGTCTCATAACAATGGATATCATTCCATGAAATCGGTGCTTTCTTCTGTTGATTCAGTAATTTTTACTACATATAAGGTACATCCTTTATTTTTGGCCTTTTTAAGTTGCATGGCTGACAGTTTCCTAACAGAAATCTCACGTTTCACACCCTGAATCTCTGTTGTTTTCTATAGGTCGTCTAAACAACTAATGTGTTTTTAAAAATAGTCCACTTTAGCCTTATGTTCTGCTAACCAATTCACACCTATGATTACATCATAAGACCCTAAATATGCAACATAAAGATCAACCTCGATGGAAATTTAAGGTAAATCAAGGACTACTCCAAAGACACATACTAAATGTATGAACAACATTATTACCATACTATACAGTCCATGTTTTATCCATGTTTCTAGATTTTCTTTTTAATTTTGATGCTAATTTACTAGAAATAAAACATTCAGTAGCTCCGGTATCAAAAAGAATAGTTATTGGTAAGCCAAATAACTTACCTGAAACTTCTATGGGTGTGGCCTGTTTCTCAACCTGCTTGTCAGCTACTGCAACATATATCTTGTGAAGTTGATTACGATCATCCTTCTTCAAAGGACATTGATTTGCATAATGATATTTTCCACAGTTATAACAGCCTCCTACAGGTCCCTTCCTAGGCTCAAGTTTAATTCTAGCCTTAGAGTTATCATTCTAACCCCCATAGGACTTTTTTCCTTTATTATTTTTCTTGGATAATTTGTTCTGTGTATTACCAACAAACTTGTTTGTTGCTGCTTTCCTATTTGTATTAGATGAAAACTTACTTTTCATTTTGAATTTCTTCCATGGTCCTTTCTTGGGTGCAAGAGAGGATGAAGAGGAGTTGGGATTCTTCTTCCTTACTTCCTCCTTGTGAGCAGAAATTGCCTTTAATTTTTGTTTCTGCCTTATGGATTTTTCAACAATCCCTTCCATCATGGTTGGGATATGAACATCCACCTCTCCTCCTATAATGGGATTCAATCCCATAATAAATTTCCATATCCTAAACTTCTCATCAGTTTGGTACTGAGGCACATACTTAAGGAGTTTTGTAAATCACTCCCAATACTCAGTTATAGTTAGCTTTCCTTGAGCTAAGTTCTGAAATTCAGTCATTTTCTGATCATAGTAAAGTTGTGGCAGCCATAGTTGCCTAAAGTAACCCTTAAATTGATCCCATGTGATATTAGATTCATCAATGTTCAACTCAGCCTTGTGGATATCCCACCATGAAGATGCTTCATGTGAGAATTGATATGCTCCCCATATCACCTTTGTTTCTTCTAAGAAATTTCTTATTGCAAAGTATTTCTCCATTTCCCTGAGCCAATTCTAAGCCCCATCTCCTAATGTGGTGCCATCAAACTTAGGTAGACTTATCCTTTTTATGTCATTAGTGAGTTTTGCTGCTAGCCTAGCCTTTTTTTTCTCAGGTTGAATAGGTATGTTAACATTGTTATTATCAACACCCACATTGGCGTTGTCCCCTAGAGGTGGATGATTATTGTTATCAGCTTCTTCTTCTTCCTCATAACCCATTAGTTGATGTTCCAGCATAACCAAATGATCTCTTGTGTCCAATAGGGCAGCAAGGATCTCATCAAGTTTCTAGGTAGTTGCCACTCTTTCCTTAGGTGGAGGGTTATTTGCAATGTTTCCTCTTATTCTCACCATTTTCTGTTACAAGAGAATTTAAGTTTCATCAGATTGTGGACACAATAGGTCCAAGAGCTACAACCTTCAGCTCTGATACCAAGATGTAACATTCCCATTTTAAGACTTTAGAACCAAGAGATTTTTTTTTATATAATAATGTTCACTGTTCTAAATAAAGCAATATTTAGAACAAACATTCCATGCCAATCAAATTCAATGGATAAACATATGCAACTGTAATGACTTAGTGATTCACCAATCTATTCATTCCATAACTCAGTGAGCTACCGATCTATTTATGTTATCTTATGTATTGAATACATATTGTATACTTCGTATACATAGTCATCCTACCCTACACCGGGTACTGAGTGATCTATTTAAAGAACATATCTAAATATATGTTACCAATATTCATCTGATATCACGTTGTTTTAAACTTAGTGACATAGGACAATTCAACCAGCAGTTTGCGATACTTTGGCCAAAAATTTATAACATATTGTGTATGTCACTATTCCTAGACAACATACTCGTCATGTTGGAATACGTCCTTCACCTCACTCTTCTATTATCATGATTGGTCTTTACTGACTACCATCAGTCCACTTGTTCTGGGTTTAACCCTAGCCCTAGATAGAAACATTACCTATTACAGGAAGATTCTTACAAAGGCTTAGGGTAGATGGAATAATTGTTTGACCTAAGTCATCTGAATGTGCCTATGTACCCTAAGCCCTTGGAAGCTAATTCCTATCCTAAATAGGTTCAAGTCTGAGTTCCAGATGTGTGTAGATCTAGATGATCAATGTGGAAGGGTGATGCCACATGTCAACTACAACATTGTATTCACGAGAATACCCAAGCCTTCTCGAAAGGATAGCCCTGTAGTTGGCGTGTGCCAACATCCTACAGAAACTACCTCATCGAGATGTACATACCCCCAAGGAGATTGTTAATGCTTTGTTAGTTTGGGTTATTTCATGATTACAACAATCCTTCTAAACCCTAGTCCAACACACATCAAAATTTCCCCCTAAATTTGCTTCATTTATCCCATTAAGAACTTTGTTATATTCATTGTTGCTTTTTAAGTTTGAACACATAGTTAAACTACCAATTAACTATAACTGTATAGTGTTATAATATCTCATATTTTAAAAGTACAAAAACTTTTTGTAGAAGTTCAACACCAGAATATATCCAATATAAAGTAGACTTCATACAAAATAAAGTCTAATAAGTCGTAGTCATATTTCCAAACCTTTTTGGTTTATGAGTGATTAAGAAAGAGAAAGATTCTTTCTCTACATGTTAAGTGTTAGGGTTAATTCTACCCAATGTCCACATTTCTCAATGTATGTTCACCACACTATACATTACTATGTCGTACGGTTTATATAATGAATATCATAATCTGTAACTCTACAAGCTGCATCACAAGTAGGAAGATTGGACTAAATCCCTCTATCCAACATATTAAAAGATATCTAATTAACATTTAAATAATATGAAGAATAACAACAAGATAGAATCCATCTCTTTCATATAAGTACAAAATAAGTTACACAACCAATATAGGTAAACTCTCAACTTTCAATTTAACTTTATAACTTATACATTTACAAGACTTATGCATTTAGGTATACTGCATAACAAGTGTATTCATTATAAAAGAATACTACTTTTCTTTCTCAATACAATCTTAAGAACGAATCAGATTTATTCACACAAATCAAACTTAAATTAGCCAATGTATCATATACGTTTTTCCTTCTTTATCACTTACAAAGTCCATCTGCAAAAATTGGTAGCACGGGTTAGTTCAATGAACTAAACATGATAAGCACTAAGCCTTAAAACGAAGTGCATTCCAATAATTGTTCCATTAAAACAACTCTACTTTAATGAGACAATTATTACATCATAATATCAATACAACAATAGCAAATGGAAGAGAAGTATATTTTTAACTAATTGAATTCACTTCCAAGAAAAGGACAGAATATAATCCACTATATCAACCTTACAAAATTAGAGTTTAATTGATCTTATCAAATATCCTTAAGCAAACAACAGATCATATCTTCTCATTATTTCTCCTATTCTATCATAATAGAATACAACATTTACTTTGCTCCAAGAAAAAATAAGGTTTTATAGCATGGTTCTAATTAGGATAATTCATCTAACTCATAAGCAAAAGAAGAAGAGAATCATTTCCACTGTACCCAAACATAAAAAATCTGAAAAACATAATAGATTCATAACGTGAATTGACTATTTCATGTAAAGGATAACTACCTTAAAATTTAACATTTAAGATATTCACCAGAATAGAATCTCATTTCAATCCAAGAAGGAAGAGAGAATCAAACATTCTACCTGCAAGTCTAAATCTACTTCCACATATAAGAAGTTAGCATTTTAAAGATCTAAATCAACGTTCACAAATCAAAGTAGACTCATACAGGAGTTAATCTCTACTTGATTCCATCCAAGGAGAATTCATAAAAAGATAGAGTACAAGAGACAAAAATTACTCATCTCAAACCAAACAAGCAAGCCTTGTCAAAAAAAAATTATGCCAAACAAGCTTACATATTCTATTCAACAAAACCGAACCATATAACCTTTTCCTATAGTAAACATTTCAACAAAAGATACAACTCAAAAATACCCAAACAACTCATAAAGAAATTTCCATTTCAAAAGAGAATCAAAAAGGATCAACAAAAGTTCAACCAATGATCTATCTAGTAAGAAGAAAGCACACTGAAGAAAGAAGACCATATTCCTTACATTTCTTTACCTTCAATGAAAATGAGTTTCAATTCCATACTCAGAATGAAATAGAAATAGTAGTCCTAAAACATAGTCTGTTCTAAAGGAATCACATTCCTTTCTTTTATAAAGACACAAGGTGTATTTACTATATCCAACAAGAGATAGAAAAATAAATGATCAGTAAGCTAAACATGCTCAGATGTATCAACAAACTCAAAGACTGAAACCCCATTTTCAGGCTTCATTATTGCATTACAAAAGAGTAATTAGTTCTTGATTTAATAAGTATTGTAATACAATAACTATTTGAACAGAGACAAGTAATCCCTCCATAACAATTCAAAGTACTAAATTAATAACTCTTCTTTAAAACAATCCCCAGAACTTATCTTAAGAGATCTTAAGATGCGAGTTTTAACAAAACAGGGGGGAAAAGAATACCCTTGATAAAACTCCATTTCCATCCCAGAAAAGAAGAAATAGTTTTAAAAAAGAATTACCAAATTCATTAATCAAACAAGGATGTTTTCAGTTAAGATCTCTAAGAGTTTTCCTAACAACTCAACCAACTATTCTCCCCATTTTCTTTGAGAAATAGTTCAACAAAATAGTTGAAGGTTTTAAACATTTATTACAAGTAAAACCCAACTCAAAATACTAGAACAGTGTCGACAAAAAGTCTCAACAAAAGTTCATAACTACACAAGTAACAAAATATGAATGCGGTGAAAAACACGAACCTCTATTAACAGTCCAAAATTTCACCATATAAAATAAGGGTACAGATCCACATATGACATCAACAATAGTTTTGAGTTACCCAAGATACCAAACACCAGTTCAGAACAACAAGTGGCTCTAACACAAGTTCATATCAAAATGCAAAGCCCAAATACTAGCTCCAACAAATCCCAAGGTTCCCACAAAGTTTAGAATCCACACAAGTAATAAAATATGAGTGCTTTGTATATTATAAACTTCCATCAATAGTTCAAATGATCGTTAGAAAATAACACAAGATCTATGCCCTATACGGACTTTAACAACAGTCCAAGTCGTCTCAAGAATCAAAACATCATTCTAAAGTACAAGAACCTATAACAACAGTTCAGGGAAACACAAGTAATAAAAATACATGTACAGAGCCATATACTAACTTCAAACAACAGTCCAGAGCTACCTAGGTTTCCAAACATCAATTCAGAACAACAAGAAGCTCCTACAAAAGTTCATATAAAAACACGAAGTCCAAATACAAGCTCAAATAGAACTCAAGGTTTCCATATGGTTCAGAATCCATATATTGCAATGAAGGTCAGTTCCAACACAACAACCTTGTATACACAATTTAGAAATGGAAAACAGAGCTACTAATACAAGCTTCGTATGTATGTATCACTATTAACTATCATAAAGACAGTTTCAAATCCAACGTTATTTTGCCATGGGTTCATATCCAAGATAACAGAGATTATAAAACCCAACAGACAAGTAACCAGATAAAACATGTAAGCTAAGAATCTCGAAAGAGAAGAATCATTTTAATTAAACATTTAGAAGAAAGCAAGAGATCTTAAACATTAGAGCCTATCATGCCTGATAGTGCTTCTTTCAAATCGAAGGAGACCTCTAGCCAAGCTCAAAACTTCTCCTCGTCTCCACGAAAGATCAAACAACCATATTCTTTTTCCACATTGTCTCTTATACATCCCACGAACCAAAAATAGATCAAAAACTTCAAAAATAGCCATTAAGTGCAGTTCAATCTACTGGTTCGAAAGACCAGAGAGCATACAGAGTAAAAATCACGAAATATGCAAAGTGAAACAACCCCATAAAAACCCATTTGCATGCCTTCTAAAACAGTTTGAGCACGAGAACCAAAAACAATAAATTCCATTAATCTTGATTTTCCTGCCTATCCTTCCTTGCCACTGCCTTCCAAGTCTGGCGAATGCCAAATCAAATTTAACATGAAATTCCATTTTAGTGACACTTCCACATAAGCCTCCGCTAAGTCAACTAGCCCCTGCCAAAACTGGCAAGTACTTCTATGCAATTAAAACCTTATCAACAACTTAAATGCCATTGGAACCATCACCTATGATACATGTGACCCATTAGGTTCCCATTTAAAATAGTTTAGGATAGATCCCTTAGAACTTAGGTTAGATCTTAGGTTAGCTTATAATATGTAACCTTAGGATATAACCCCAACATAATAGTTTTAAGCATTAGGTTAGTTCATCACATAACCATATAGCATTAGGTTTTAGGTTAATTTAATTAGCCTAATAGCCTCTCCAAAATCCTTTAGCACAAAACTTAGGTTAGGATAAAAATTCAGTTAAGTAACATAGCTTAGGCAGCAAATATTCTTACCTAGCTTAGGATTCCGTAGGATAGTCCTTTTTAGGATCCTGAATCCTCCCAATGTCATGAACAGACTGTATTTCATTTACGCCAGCATTGACCTACCATGATCGATCTCCAAAGACCCAAGCACAACATACAACTGAATGGAAATACGTTCACACAAAAATCAAAGAACTTGTAACAACAAAGTTCAGTCAATATGTCACTTAATTCATGGAATGTCAATTTACCATTCATTCAACAGAGCAGGTTTAAAACATTCCTTGGATCACTAAAATTGATCCAAGGATGAGTCAGATTAATAGATAAGCTTTCAACTCCTAAACCAGATTGCAACTCACCTATAGAAGTGAAAAATGGATTCAAGGAAGCCATTCCAATTCAGTCTAATGATCTTAAGAGCAGAAAATATTTATCCATATCAAGCATGATCTCATCCATCAAAAGAACATATCTTTATAAGGAAGATCACATGTCAACACTTGAAATGCAACTCAGTGCTTCATGTTTCATCTCTCTAAGCATTATTACACATCTTGATACACTTGTATCATTACTACCCTATGATGCACTCTTGTGCTAAGGTTCACACTTGACTGTTGAGGGCATACTACATCAATGAACCTCACATAATACACACTACACATTTTTCACTCTATGCATTCACAACACATCTTTTTTCACCTCACATTATCACACAACACACTACTCTATAATGCATGTAGTAATTTTTACTTCCATCATAAAAGGAAGGAACCCCATGCATGTCAGTCTATCACCCAATAGAAGATGAGCACTCACCCGAGGCACGTGTGGGTACCGAGTCTCTCTTTTATGTGAGTTTAGTGGGAAGCATCATTTATGATTAGTGTAAGAGTTTTAATGAGGGAGGTTGAAACATACAAGGACCATAGGGCTCATAACAGCCTTTAGATCCTTCCAGTCACCTTAGAAAGTTCTTTTAACATAACCCAGAACATGCATTATGACAGAAAGAACTATACAAGCATTCATACATGGTATGAAAGGAAAGATAACTCATATGAGAGAAATGTGCATTAAAACCATTGATATCCATGTCTATTTATAACAGGTAACCTCATTATATTAATTGTTTCATTATAGAGTGTCACGGAGAGAGAACCGAAATCATGCATATCACTGGACGTATGTAACCAAGCTAATAGAAAAATAAAAATTACAACTCCATGCTTAGTACATTCCTTCCTGAACACAAATATCCACTCACAATAATTCTGCAGAGCTTCGCTCACTCTCCAACCCGCTATATCTCATACTTCTTTCTATCTTTTACTCCACAAGCACTTGTATTTATAATTCTCCTACATTGCCAACTCACCTTCCAACGTCCTCAGATCTGGTGCTAAGTGTCAAATGTGGTCCATGCGAGCATTCTTCTCTAGGTCTAGGCTTTCCACTTTATCTCATGATGTTATTCTAAAAGATTCCATTCGGGGCATGCTATTTCATGGGCCATCCTATCACTAGCCTGACATCTTATCCACACGTAACTGATCATGATTTTCATGTTTTCTTCCTTGGGCACTCAAATTGACTAATTCCCAAGCCTCCTTTTGCATGTCACACATGCTATGTGATTCCTTAAACCTTTCTCTCATGCACTTTTACCTTGCGTGCCTCCCCATAGCTGGGACCCTGCTCACCTATGTGCCTTCATACTTGGCCAATATTCCAGGGGTCCAACATCACTCCACACTATGCCTGTTCTCCATCCTCAGAAACATTTTACTTGACCAAGACATCTGTTGTCTAGGGAACCCATGAATAGTCTTACAATTTACAAAAATAATAAGGAATGAAAGAATCAGAGAAAGAATGAAGAATGGGGGGATATAAATTCAACAAGATAGGAAAATATTTTCAAAGGTCTACCTCTAGCTTATTCCATACTTCAACCTCACCCTATGCCTTCTGGTAGAGGTCACCCACCAGGGTGCTCACTTCATCAAAACTCAGGACAACTCCCTGGGTGCCCAAAATGTGCACATTCTACTCCATCTATTTTCCCAGGTCCTCGAGTTTATCCATCCTTCTAGTAATCTGGTGGTATAGTTCCTTTAACCATGCCTTAATTGAGCTCCTTAAAGCCTCAATTACCTCTGATTTCTTCTCTACTTCGGCCAGAACCTTGTCTCTCTCTGCCCTATTCCCCTTGTTCTTTTCTTAGAACTCTTTTATCTCTGCTTCAAGCATGGTGACAAAGGATCTTGCCAACTTATCTCTGTTCGTGCATGTATCATATGCAGCTTCTGCAGACTAGGCAGCAACCTTAACCTCCGTGAGTACTTGGCTGTACTCAGCAATGAGTGCTACCACCTTCAACATGTCCTCCTCTTTCAAGAATGTGGTCACTTCTCCTGTAGATTTTAGGGCCAAGGGTCATCTCTCCATGGTGAGGATGTGTGTTATATCTTCTATACACTCCAGGAGGGACGAGTACTTTTGTGTGGGTGGCACTAAGTATGGGTGCTTCAGGAGGATGGCACCTTTGATAGACTCTATTTTTTACAAACTTCCTGCACCTTTTCCTTCTCTTCCTTCAACTTGTGCCTTAACTATGCACTAATCAATTCTTCCTATTTCAAGTTCTTGGCCTTCTCGGCTAGTTCTTCTTCCTTCTCTCCTAACTTAGCCTCCAACACTCTGATCCTATCGTTGCACGTAAATAATCTATAGCCCCAGTCTCAACCATGACCTTGTTTAGTGCATTGCAGACTTGCTCGTCTGAGAGATCCTAAGCATTTACTAAGGGATTGACCCCCTTATATTCTAACAAAGTGATGACTGCTCTTTGGTAGACTTCAAAGTCTGGCTCATCAATGTGGGACTCGAATGCCCAAGAGAGCATTTTCTTGGTTCTAGGGTACATGTCATCCTTCTCAAAAGACCCCATGGCTAAGAGCCTCTCCGTGGGTATGGTGCTCTGGAATCATGTGTGTAACACCTTATTTGTGTCATCCACATAGCCCATTACTTGCCTCTATTCTACATCAAGAGTTCTCCTACTGAGTGTATTCCTTTGGGGAAGCTTAAGTTATCAGAGTAGGGCCTCCCAGGCTATCATGCTCCTTTTTGATGTTCTTCTCCTTCCCTTCCTTCAGCATTATGTCTACGTTGCACTCCAACTCTTGGTATACCAAGAACTCAAGAATTATTTGTGCTTCTCTCTCTACTACCTCTGTGATCTTCTCCTTTGTAAAACATATAACCCCCTACTTCTCCTTGGCATCCTCCTCATTTCCCTTTGTGTCCTCAGTGTCTTCCTCATCTTGTGCTCCCTTGCACCGCATGAATACACAATCTTGTTTCTCATCTCCACTCTCCTCTTCTAAGTCGTAGATGCTAAACACATGTGGCTCTTGGTCTTTCTCTACCTCTTCTTCCTTACCACCATCTTCTTCACTTTCATCCCATCCTCTGCCCATGTACTTCTCCAAGCTGTGAATTACCTCTGAGTTAACTTCTTTATCAACCCTCTACTTTTTCCTGAGAGGTGGCTCCTGATAAGGGGATTTGGCCTTATCTTCTTCCTCAGGTGATTCTTCCTTAGAGATGGGTTGCCTAGGTGCCTCTACCTCTAGCATCTTCTCCTTCACCGGGGACTTCTTTCTGCATATGTAAGTGCTGAGTTTAGTGCTCATTGATGGCATGCTCACTATCTGAGAAGTTTGTGAAATTGGTGGTTCTTCTTCTCCTCTCCCTCTTTTCTTAGATGATGGATTCTTCTTCCTCAAGGGGTCTTCAATTATGGAGACTTCATTCTCTAGATATACACCCTTCTCAAACTTCAGCCTTATGCATAAGTACACATGCGTCGCGGAGCCTCTAGTGATGGGTAGCATCATCGGCCTTGTAATTTGAATCTCGTGTGACATGTAATTTTCCACGTATGCACACTTTCCATCAGGGTAACTCAGCTTCTTCCACATCACCCTGCATTCATGGTCTAGCCTACCAAGTTCCAGTCTTAGCTTCTTTGACTCTTTAAACCTGTTCACCCCCGCTTTGAATTACTGAGAAATGAACACGAAGAAAATCTTGCACCAAGGGCTCCAAGATTCATCTATTAGCTTGAATCTACCCAGGAAGTACTGTTGATAAACCGTGAATTCAGCTTCCCCCTCGGTGGACACTGGGAGTTGTTAGGGGATTCTCTAGCCTCACCTTATGGGGTGCTATCATTATATCGCAGGCATATTTCTCAAACCTCTTTGCAGGTGAATGATCCTCAGCAGAGTACTCCCATACAAATTTTTTCAATGTCTCAGGCACCCCAATCTCTGTGAATACAATGGTGAGAAATATGTTTCTGAAGAGGATCCTATCCCCTTCCTTCAAACAACTGACAATGTCCTCCATAATGTAAATGGATAGGTTGTATATAGTTCCCTCTGTAATCTTCCTGTAGACATATAGCCAACATTTGTTGACCTGTGTCCACCTCTCTTGACCATTTAGCATAGTCACCAAATGTATGGCCATTTTTATTATGGGGTCCTTGATGTCTAAAATGTCATAGTACCATGACCCTTTCTTGCAGGCATACTCAGTGATGGTCTCTTGAATATCTTCCTTGTCACCAAGGTCATCTTTTAGGTTGTCTCCCTCACATATGAGGCCTGTAAATTCTGAAATCAACTGGGGAGTCACGTGCATCTTGTGCCTAGCAAAGTGGAAGTAATCTTCATGCACCCATTACATCAACCACTAGTACAGGCACTCTGGCTTTCCAAAATAAGGAAAATCATAGAGTTGTAACAGCCATACCTTCTCCATTTTAACCTTAATGTCATCATCATATATAGGTAAAACCTCAAGTGTTCATTTGTTGGTGAAGTGTACTAATTCCAATGCCATTTCTTTCTCTATTTTGTTCATGCAATAATTATAGTCACTAACAGGTACACTTGTCAAGTGGGATTCCCATTCCTTCCCCATCATCACCCCATCTAGGTATTGCATCTCTACATACCATTCTTCATTTGTGTCTACCACAGGTTTTGGTTGTTGAGCCTTAGGTTTTCCATTTCCTTTCTTGGGTGCCATGGTTGAGGTATTTTTATACCCCCCTATTCTCTCCTTGTTATTCTATCTTACTTCTTCTAATCCTCTGATCTTAAATCCATTATAAAATCCTTTTGAACCCGTGCCCTAGTTTTTCAAACCCTAACTAGGATTAAAATCTTCACAAGACAACACCTCTTCACTCTTTCCATGCCCGTGTAATCCCTTCTAGTTTGTAAACTCAAACTGGATTCTTTAATCTCAGAGATCTTCCTTCACTCGATCAAATCTAAAAGCCCTAGTTTATGGAACTCACTTTTATCTCAAACACTTCTATTTCGAAAATTAAAAATGAGAGTGCCCCGACCCTTTACTTATATTTTTTCTCTTTTCTGGACATTAAATGCTACTTCACCTACCACTATACTTTGTTCATTTAATACATATTTTTAAAACAAATCCCATCTTTGGTGCCTTCCCTTACGTGCCCAACCTATGCAAAAACTCCTCCAACCTTCTGGTGTGTAACCCATCCAACCTGACAGGAGACTCTTACACACACGTAACCCACACCGAAGGCACTTCTTCTTTCTTGATCCTTTCTCTCACCTACCTTGTGTTGCTTTTAAATGTTCTTTCTCCTCCTTAGTACATGGGATCTACAAGTAGCTTTAACCTGGCACCAACCATTCTTTTATCTTCCTCTTTATATACCTCTTTCAACCCAGCCATTCAATAAGGCTTTTCAACACAACTTTCTTGGTACTTTAATCACGCGCTTCTTCACTTTTCTCCGCCCCACACTTAAAGAGATGTTTGGTCCTCTATGCACTCATAAATTCTCCAAAAATAGAAATAAGGTTACTAGCATGCCCGAGGTACAAAACAAAACAACAACGCAAAAGGGAAACACAAAAAAGGGAAAAATGCATAAAGGAAACTTCTAAACTAATTAGAAAAACTACCTTATTTACAAACACCAAGAAGACTTATTTATAGTAGGACTTCTAGCCTACTCCCATTGAAGTGTACTAGGCAGCTTCGTCCCATCTAGCACTTGTAACTAGCACGTACACCCAAATCGAGGATGTACGAGAATGTGTAAGGACCCAACCAATGGAATTTCAACTTTCTAGGATGGCGTAGAAACTTGGAATCATATAATAACACCATCTGCCCAAACTTAAACTTCTTGTTTCTAATATGGTGATCATGCCAAGCCTTTTGATTTTCCTTTTTCACTATTTGGCTCCATCGGGAAAGTAATCGTCTCTCATCTAGTTTCATTGGCTCCTCAATTCTTTCTTCCAGTGCTTGTTCATCGGCTAACCCTCTTGCGTGCATGCTATTCACAGAGAAGGAAACATAAATTCAACCAGCAAAACAACTTCCACACCAAACACCAATTAAAAAGGTGTGGTTTTGTTTAGTCTTTTATACATTGTCCTATAAGCCCATAATACTGTCTAATACCTTGTCATCCCAATCTTGTCTTCCAACATCACAGATTTTGGTCAAGGTATGACTTAGTATCTTGTTGAATGCTTTCGGGGTGCCATTTTCTTGTGGGTGATAGGGCATAGTCTTGTGATGAGCCACCATGAACTCTAGATAATAGGATCCTCACGGTCTCATTTAAGAAATGTGTACTCCTATCACTGGTCAGACTCAAAGGGCATCCATACCTCGTGATAATGTTTTCCCACAAGAACCTCATTGCTATTGTTGCTATTCAATCTTTAGTTGGGGCTGCCTCTACTCACCTTGTGAGATAATATGTGCAAGTGATGACATAACATGACCCAGTCTTACACGCTATGCTGGTGCAATAGGTCCCACAAAATCTATCGCCCATTTTTTAAAAGGCTTCTGCACTAGGGATAGGGCACAAAGGCATTTCATCTCTCCTTCCTAGTTTGGCAATGTGCTGACAATGGTCACACACTTTACAATAATCTCTACAATCACTTGTATAAGGTTTCCCACCATAATCCTAGCCATTAAAATATTGCACTGCGGTGGCATCACCTGTGTAATTCCCACCTTCACTTCCTCCATGTGCTTCTTCCATGATGGCTAGGTGCTCATACTCTAATACACACCTGCACAAAACTTCATCACGTCCTAACTTGTATAAGTCTCCACTGATTAACATGTAGGGTATGGCATCGTGTATGGCCAATTACTTCTTTTCCCAATGTCCTTCATTCCATCCGGCACCACACCTTCCCTTAAGAATACTACAATCTCCTCTAAATCTGAGGGCATGCATGCCACAACCTAAATAGTTACACGTCTAACATTGCTTCCTCGATACTCTGTGCATCCTTCCCTCAATCAATTCTTGATAGATGATTAGGCCCACTAGTAGCTTTTTCCTAGGTTATAACTACAACAGTGAATTCAAATTCTTGAAACAACAACACCCATTGATAGAGGCACCCTTATAGAACATGTTTGTTTACTAAATAATTCAATGCCATGTGGTCGGTGTAAAACACAAACGGTGTTACTAGTAGATATTTTCGAAACTTGAAGAGTGCATAGATCATTGAAAATGCCTCGCGCTCGGTTGTGGTATAATTCTACTCTACGGGTGGCAACTTCTTGCTTGCAAAACAGAGAGGATGATCAATAATCCCTTCACCTGGCTGTGCAAGCACTGTTCCAATGGTGGTCCCTGAGGTATCTACATGAACATGAAAGGGCTTGTCCCAAGAGGGAAACTGTAAAATAGGAGCGGTAATGAGCCTATATTTTAATGTAACAAATGCCCTCTGCTACGCCTCTCCCCAATGGAAGGAAATTTTATGTCTAAGTAAGCTCCTCTAATGGTGCAATGATCTTGGCATATCCCTTAATGAATTTTCTGTAATAGCCCACAATTCCCAATGAATCTGCACACTACGATTTGCTCTGGCTAGTAGGCTACCTTAACCCCACAATAACTGTAAATTTAGTGGGATCTACCAGCAAGCCCTCCTTACATATGATATGCCCCAATAAAGTCCCAAAGTGGTGTAGCAAACACACATTTCTTAATGTTGAGGGATATCCTCAACTACCTACACCTCTCAAACATTAACCTCAAATTGTCACAATGGTCTTTAACCAGATCATATACTATCTAGTCATCCAAATAGACCTGAAGAAACTTATGGAAGAAGTCTTGGAATGATTGCACCACTATGCGTGAGAAGACATCAGGCACATTCCTCAACCTAAAGGGCATTACCGTATATGTAAAACTTACCCACTTGCTAGTGAAATTTGTCTACTCCTGGTCTTCCTTTGTGATTTGGAATTTGTGGTACCCTGAAAATCCATCTGTAAAGGAGTAGATTTCACACCCAGCAACTCCTTCCAAAATTTCTTCACTGAAGAGGGTTGGAAATGGATCAATGACGCAAACTACATTTAATTCCCTATAATCCACACAAATCCTAATCCTCCCATATTTGTTTATGTTGATTACCATCAGGCTTATCCACTTTGATTCTTCCACTACCTCAATGATGCCAGAAGCTATCATTTTTTCTATCTCCTCTTTAACCTTCACCCGTAAATTGAGATTCATCTGGTAGGGTCTTTTACTGACCGGACATGCACTGTTCTTTAGCTTTATCTTCATTTCCCCTAAGGAGTGGTGAACACCTTTGAGCTCATGGTACACATGCGGAATAAATCCTCAAATTCATATAGCAGATCAATGATCTTTGATAGTTCCTTCTCTGTCCAGTAATCCCAAATAATGGCTTTCTTCGGTTCTTCTTTTGAACTGATGTTAACTTTCTTCATCTTTAAAGGCTCATGGTAAGCACATGTGCGAGCATCTGCACTATCCACTACCTCACGCATCCCTATAGAATGGATAACATCTAAGCTTTTTGATTCCTCTCCATTAATCACATATACCAACTTTCCCTTATATTTTTCCAAACACGTGCGCTCAAGCTGTAACTCTTCCGTTTCCTCAAATTCTTCAAAGCATGCCACTACACCTGGTTCACCTAATAATTCCAATAACCTATCCTCCGTCCTAGCACTATCCCTCATGGTAAGGCACTTGATACCCTGTAAGGCCTTATCAATCGATGGCTTGGTACTCCGATACTCAAAGGTTTGAATAAGGTAAGCTGTGAGCTCCTGCCAATTCCTTGTCTAGTGACGTGTCTCCGAATGAATATACCATACACACGCATAACCCTACAATGTATAATACAACTTGTGCAACCAGAGGGATGGTGGCAAAGCTTCTGCACATTCTCTCCAGGCCCATTCACACTCCTAGATATGGAAAGAGGTAGGCTCCTTCCCATGGTAGTCCTTGATGATGGTGGGTACATTACTCCTAGAAAATCTAACAGAGAGAAATTATTACCTCATGACATTATAAAAGGCTCTCCTGATGTGTGGCCCACCACCGAGCTACTATGACAAGTAATACATAACTTAACATCTCCCTCCATTCCTTCTCATTCTTCCACTAAGCTTCTACCTCCTATAAAAATATCTTAGGGAAGACTACTCTTGAATACTTGGGGAGTTCTCTTCCTCTAAGTGCCTAACTGTGTGTGCCTTTGTTACCTTGGTCACCAACCCTCTCAACTACCATCCCATTAATTCATAAGTGTCATGCACCCAATTTTCACATGCTAGATTGGTGGTATCACTCACTAACTGAGCATCTTCAAAATGGATATCCCCATTAGTAGGGTGTATCATCTCAGGGTCTCTAATTGAGAGCACATAAATCTTGTTTAGAACTTTTTCTCCCAATAGTTCAATATAGGGTGTCAACTTCCCATCAACCATGGGTATAATGACCCACTCCTCCTTGTTCTCAAAGATGATTTACCCTTTGTTGAACCAAAGGTCTGCATTGTTCTTGTAACACCATGGGCGCCCAAGACATTGAAGTCCCCAGTAAACTTGGTTCCCTGGATAGAAACAATCGAAATCCTTTAAGACACCGATAGGCATTTCCTTAGTCTTATTTTCCATATACATCACATTCAAAGATGGCTATAATGCAGGTCTTCCCATCTGATGCCATGCATCCAAAGTCAGAACATTAACCTTCGCGCTTGTGTCAATGAGGATATTGTTGAGGAGCCATCCATCTATAGTTGCATTTAATGTAATCTCTTTGTCATAGTCAAGGCTATGAGGGGGAAGCTTTGCATGCAATATCTATCTCTTGAACTCTTCTCCGGCACGTGGTACCTTCTCTCTTAGCCAAAATCCTAGCAAGGGAATGATATTCTCCTACCTTAACATTTTACACACCTCCTTAACCTCATCCAGGTCAACCTTTTGCACCTCGACTCTCCTTCCTTGTTCCTCTCTCCTGGATTTCTCCTTTAGAAATTGGATCTCCCCTTTTAATCTTTAAATAAGATCCATGGTGTCTTGATATATCTCCCTTTGATGTACGGGGTCTTGATATTTTTCATAAATGACCTCCTCTCTTGAAACCAGGGTTCTCCAGATTAGAGGTTGGTTCCTCAACTCCTCTGATCAGATATATCACTTGCAAGCTATACAGAGGTTTCAAACTCAAAATCCTACTCTCCTTTAGACATTGGATCTCCCCTTATAAGCTTAGAATAACATCCATGGTATCTGTTGTTGCAAATCATCAGCACCCTTGGATGTTGTTGATCAAAATCCTAGTTTGAAATTTTGGACATCCAATCTGATTGCAAAACATTAAATCCTCTCCCCAAGTGTGGTACTTGTAAAAAATGGGAGAGGAATCTCTAGAGTTAGAGGCTGGTTCCTCAACTCCTCTAATCAGATATATCACTTGCAAGCTATACAGAGGTTTTAAACTCAAAATCCTACTCTAAATTCCAAGGGGACAGAGATAGAGAATGCAAAAGAACTAAAACTAATGCTAATAAGGTGATGCACCAAAGGAGTGGTGACCATTTTTACTTCTTCAGATTGACACAGATTACAGAAATGCAACAAAACATCATACACAAACTGATAAAATGTAATGAAAGATCATGGGTAAATCAAACAACACAAGAAGAGGATTGAAACTCATTCACAGAGCTTGCATTGTCATTTTTCAATATCAAAATACATGCATTACATAAACGGAAAGGAAAAAAATATGTTACAGCCTTGAAAGAGGTTTGGTATTTCCACAAAATCACTTTCTAGGGTGGAAGAGGGAGCTTGCAAAATAGAAAAATGTCCAACCCTTTCAAAATGAGCCAAATCTGGCTTTTAACAATGCCCATTCGAGCTCGGGAGAGAGAAACATGAGAAAACGTGAGAGAAGCTTCAACCACCGACCAAAATGCAATAAAACAGCATGGACATCCTTAAAGGTCCATTCCCTGACATTTTTCACCATGCTGGGAGAGAATGCGAGCCATTCTTCATTAAAAATGGTGGTTGAAATGTCATTTCTGTTGATTACCACATGCCAGAGGTGTTTTTTCAAATTTCTCTCTCCAAACTCCACCAAAACACAAAATTTACCATAAAATCATGCAGATAATTTCACCAGCTTTCCGTTGATATAAAGAATGTGAAAAACCGAGCTCTGGATCAAAAGTTATGCCCATTTGAAAATTTAGGGCAAAACAGGGCCAAAATGGGTTGGTGGGCCAAAAATTTGAAATTTTCCCACTTTTTGCATTTGGGAAAATTTCCCCAAAAATCTCCACACTCTGCCACAGGTCTGGTGCCACGTGGCATGTTCTGATTGGTTGCGGGCCCTTCCTACTTCTTTTTCCACCGTTTTGGCCTTTGGAAAATTTTCCAAAAATTCTCCACCGGTTGGATGACCTGATGACATGTGGCATGATGTGATTCACCGTGGGCGTCTTCTCTTAATTTTTTCATCACTGTTGACCATTTTCCCCTGAGCTAGACACGTGGCAGAACCTTATTGGATGCGGGATTTTCCCTTTCATTTATCCCTGCGGGCTCGACCTTGTGTTTTTTTCTGCCACATAGACACGTGGCATGGTCCTATTGGCTCGAGTTTTGGGGGGCGTGCTCTCCCTTTCAATATTTCCTTTGATTTTGATTTGGGAAAAATTCCCAACTTTCCCCTGCGTTCCGCTGGTCTTGGGACACGTGGCAAGCTCCCATTGGATGCAGGCCTTGGGGGTAAACAATTCTCCTTTGCTCTAACCTTTGGGAAATTTTCCCACTTCTCCCCGCTGCTCTGATGCTCTGACACCCCCGGGACATGTGGCCTAATCCCATTGGACGTGGGCCTTGGGGAGCGGCTTTCCCTTTTGATTTTTTACACTTGGGCCTAAAAAGAGAAAAAATCCTTTCATTGCTCCTACCCCCTGACGCTACTGGGACACTTGGCTTCATATAATTGGTCGGCGGGCCAATTTGGGCCAATATTTCTCCTTTCCTCTCACCAAAACACTTTGCCAAATTTTTAAGTCTCCCTCCGCGGTCCGCTGGTCTTGGGACACGTGGCGTGATTTGATTCACCCGGGCCTTTTCTGGAGATTTTTCCATGGCACCGATACTTAGTAGAAATTTGAAAAATTTCTCCCACCTCCACCACTCCTTCAAGCCAAGGACACGTGGCATGATGCTATTAGATGTGGACCTTGCAGGAAAAATCTTATTCACGCCAACCCTTGGGAAAATACCCAACTTCTTCCCCTTGGACACGTGGCATAATCCAATTCATCGGTGAGGCCCTCGGGGTGCAAAACATTCCTTCTGAAACCCCACCAAACACTTGGTAAAATTTCCAAGTTTACCTGTGCCCTCTGCCCTTCCGAGGACACGTGGCCTCATATTATTGGCTCGGGCTTTTCCTGGGAAAATTTCCCACAAAAACTCCGCTGAGCCATAACTTCAAAAATACATGGAGTTAGGAGGAAAACTTTACCTTTCTGGAAAGCTGAGAAAAATCTCTATCCAATGGTGCCATTTCTAGAAGTTTTGAGTGCCTAAAAGATAAAAAATTATGATTGAGGCACTAGAGATGAAAGAATGAAGGGAATTAGCCACAAAATGAGCAAGAGGTTCATTTTGGATAACAATTTTGGTGACTCAGAGGGGTCATCTACCTACTGGATGAAGTTACCAGTTGCCTGAAGCAATCCATTGAGCATGGAGTCATCAAATTCTTTTCTTGGTACCCCAACTGATTAGAAAAATGCAAGGAGGAAGATGGAGGGTAGGACATCATCAGATTGGGCAAGGTGTGTAAAACACAACTCCCGGAACAACAAGCTTGTGCCAAAGCACTTAGGGAAAGAAAAGTTAATCTACAACAAAATAATGTGCATAAGCACTTGGATGAATGAAAACCTAAGCTAATATGTATAAGGTGGAGAATTTCCTTCAGTAGCAATGCTTCAGATGGATTCCATTGACTGGAATCTACAATTCTTCACCATCCAATGAAGACAATTGGAAGGCATTGCTGTCCTTACACTTTGTGACCATGTATGGGCCACTCCAAATGGCATCAAATTTTGAATGCCTCCCCGGTTTTTCTCTATCTGCATCCCATTTTAACACTAGATCCCCAATTTAGAAAGATCTATCCCTGGCCTTTCTATCAAAGGTCTTTTTGATCAAAGCTTGATCCCTCTCCATTGCTTGGGATGCCTGATTTCTAATTTCTTGAAACTCCATCAATTTTGCATATCTAACCTCCATGGGTCCAAACTCCAACAACTCCAGCTGCTTCATGAGTTCCAATGTTGGCAACTCAAGTGACATGGGAAAAATTGCCTCTCTTCCATAAACAAGCTTGAATGGAGAATTACCTATAGATCTCTTGGGAGTTATCCTATCAGCCCATAAGGCTGATTTCAATTTGGTATGCCAAGACCTCTGATTTTCATCAAGAATCCTCCTAATGATCCTTAACAAGTTCTTGTTTGTAGATTCAGCTTGGCCATTACCCTGAGGGTAATAATTTGATGAAGTTCTTAGGTAGATCCCATTCTTGACAGCCCATTCAGTTACCTTGGACCCAATGAATGCTAATGCATTATCTGATATTATTGTAGCAGGTATGCCAAATCTGGTTGTTATTCCCTCATAGAAGTCTAGGATGCTAGATTCATTTGCTTCCTTGAGTGCTACTGCTTCAGTCCACTTGGTGAAGTAATCCATTGCTGTTAGAATCCATTTGTGTCCTTGGCTTGAATTTGGATTAATGACTCCAATGAAGTCCAAACCCCATTGCATGAATGGCTGGTCAACTGAAATTAGATGTAATGGAAGGGCAGTGTAGCCTCTCCTTACCCGTGAAGAATGCACAATTCTTGCACCTCTTGATCCATGCATAACAATCACTAAAAATCTTGGGCCAATAATAGCCAGCCCTCATGATCTTTAGAGTTGTCACTCTCGGTGCAAAATGACCACCAGCTGATCCACCATGGAACTCTTCCAACACCCTATGAATCTGATTTGTACCAATGCATCTCAGTAGCACTCCATTCACATCCCTTTTGAACAAAACACCATCAACAAGGGCATATGGGACAGCCTGCAATCTGAAGTGTCTCCTTTTGGTTTTATTCATCTCTGGGGGGCATAGACCTGTGTGTAGGAAGTGCATTATGTCTTGCTTCCAGCAAGGAGTGAGGACACCATCATTTTCTTCTTGAGTGCTTCCTTGCTCATGGCTATCTTGCAACGCCAAAACAACCTCCTTCTCATTACATGCTTCCTTGTGTTTATTCAAGACCATCTGCTCACACAATCCTTTTCCTCTGACCAACTTGGTGACTTTGATCTCAATGTCATACTCCATGACACGAGTAATCCAACCTGCTCTCTTTTCATTCAGGTCTTTGTTGAGGAGGAAGTCTTTAACTCCCACATGAGAAACCAGCAATTGAACCTTGTTGTTTGAAACTAGATGTTTGAATTTCTTCAAGCTCCTGATTACTACAAGAACATGCTTCTCAATGAAAGAATACCTCACCTCATAGTCCTCCAGGATTTGGCTGAAGAAAGCAATTGGCTGCTCATCATTTTCTTTTGTTCTGTTGTACCAAAAATTGCAGAAATAGTATCATCACCTCCAAATGCGTAGAGGATGAAATCCTTGGAGAAATATGGGTTAATGAGAGTTGGGGCTTGTGAGATGGCTTCTTTGATTGCTCCAAAACTTTCTTTGCCTTCTGTTGTCCATTTGAAAGCTATGATTTTCTTTAACATCTTGGTGATAGGCTTGACTAGGGCTGCAAAATTTGGGACAAACCTCCGAACAAAATTTATCCTCCCCAAGAAACTTTGAAGGGCCTCCTTGTGGCTTGGCAATGGTAGTGCTCTTATGGCTTCAACTCTTTCTGAATCAATTGCTAATCCTTCTTGGGAGACAATGTGGCCAAGGAGTTTTCCTTCATGGGCTAGAAAAATACACTTTTTGGGGTTCAAAGATACCCCAAATCTTCTACACCTTTGGAACACTTGTCTCAAGTGAAAGAGATGGTCTGCTGTATTCTTTGAAAAAATAGTGATATCATCAAGGTATATCAACACCATGTTGTTAATCAAATCTTTGAACGCCATGTCAATTTCCCTTTGGAAGGTAGCTCCAGCGTTGGACAGCCCAAATGGCATTTTCCTGTATGCATAAGTTCCCCATTTGGTTGTAAAGGCTGTCTTAAACTGATCCTCCTCTGCCACCATAATCTGATTTTACCCTGAATAGCCATCAAGTAATAAAAACCTTTCAGATCCAGCAACAACTTGCAAGATCTACTCCATGGAAGGAAGTGGGTAATGATCCTTGAGAGATGCTCTATTCAGATCTTTGAAGTCAACACACAATCTGATTTCCCCACTATTCTTTCTAATTGGAACCAAGTTGGCCACTCAACTAGAATGCTTGATAGGGAATATGATACTTGACTCTATCAACTTATTCAATTCTTTTCTCATGAGAGGCTCCATGTGTGGATTGACTGGCCTTTGTTTTTGTCCTGATGGGTTTAGTACTTGGATCCAATTCAATGGTGTGTGTCGAGCTAACTCAGGATTGAAACCTTTCAAATCTTCATAGCTCCAAGAAAACACATCAGGGAATTCTTGAAAAAGTTGTATAAACTCATACCTTTCTTGCTTAGTTGTCACTTTACCAGCTTAGAGTGGTTTGCCTTCTTCCACCAAGATGGACACTGGATCTTCTCCCTTGACTTGGATGTTTTCTTTCTCCTTCTTAAACTGATCATTAGGATTGAAAATGGACTCCAAAGTAATAAGTCCCCTTTGGTAATTTGTTGGTTCTCAACTGTACCACTTGGTCACCATACTGCTTCTCTAAATTTTCCTGATTTTTAGCTGAGAAATCAACCTCTTCTTGCAAGAAATTGATGATTTGTTAATCACTTTCAAACACTTACCAACTCACATTGTTTTCTTGCATCGAAGGCCTTATAATCACATGGATGTTTGGCTATACCTTGTATTTTTGGATGCTTTCAACAACATTAAAGGCTGCTCCAACTGCTGCAAGCATGTCAGCAACTTGGTTCTCTTTTCTAGGAATGGATTTGATGCCAAAGCCCTCAAAATATTCAATGAGGTCCCACACCCTGTTTTTGTAGCACTTGAGGAGATCATCCTTGGCAGCATGCTACCCCTTAACTTGGCTGACGATCAACTCACTGTCACCAAAGACTTAGAAAGTTCTTTATCCTTCTTTTGATTGACCAATGTAATCCTTGTATCAAAGCTTCATATTCAAAAGTGTTATTAGAATATGAAAACTGAAATCTAAAAGCTAAATGATACCTAACTCCTTGAGGTGAATCAACCATAGCTCCCCCTCCTACACCTTGTCTACGTCTTGATCCACCAAAGAAAAAATTCCATACCTCATTGTCATCCTTGTGGTCTGGTTTGGTGATGCTAGGAATAGGCTGATTTTCTTCATGCATGCAATAGTCTCCTAGCTCAGATTCTTCTATTTCTTGATAAGGATCAAAATCATGCACCTTGCTTGTCCATTCATCAAGATTCAAATCTGGGATGCTTCCATCCTTGGGTGTTAGCTTCATCAGTGCTTGGATATTCCTCCTGATCAAACGTTGAACAATTGGTATTGATTTGGCTTGGAGTGTGAGGATCAATGTGAAAGTTTGCAATAGGCTCAAATCTATGATTATGGCTTTAGTTCGATATATTTTTCTGAACAACATGTTGTTATCAATCAGCAGATAAGTAACCTCTAATATTAGCTGTGAAATCCCTTGACAGACATAGGGCAAAGAGTGGTGGAAGATCTATTACCGAGACATCTTGCAAAATACCGACGTTGGGGCATGCATGCAAAGTGAGACTTAAGGTTTTAATCACTCCTACTATTGTTACTACTATCCCATACAATTGCACTACCCCTTTGGATATAAATTCATATTAAATCCCCAACTGATCAGCTATTTTCTTGGGCATTACTAAAACTACTTGCCTCGGAATCAATCATGCAATTATGTACTAATTGGTTTCTAATGATCAATGAAACATAGAATGGAGGGGGGATTCAACATTTTACCTTGCTTTCCTTTGTGATTCCCATTAGACTGGGCAACATTTGTGAGTACCTTCTCTTGCATTTGGACCCACTGATTTCAAATTGAACAATCCTTCGTGGCATCTTGTAGCAAATCTCTTTGGCCTTGGATGGATAGTAATTCCCACATTGATATCTTTACATTTGTCTTCTTCATCTGATCAATGATGTTGAATGGAGATGAAGCATCTATCTTCTGTCCCTTGGCCTGCACATTCATTCCTTGCAAATGGGTAGCAGCTACTGGCATTTGAGTTGGCCTAGGAGTTGTTTTAGGCAGTCCTTGCATGTTTGGAACTGCATTTTATTTGCCAATAATTTGTGGAGTGATATAAGGTTGTGGATTACTTTGAGCCAATGGCTTTTCTTCAACCAAATTTCTCCTTTTTGACCTCGTGTTGGCTGCAACACTTTGGGAGATTGTTTGATTCATGCCAAAAAAATCTTCTGCTTGCCAGTTTACAAGTGTGGTATCATTTGGAGCTGATTGTTTCTGGAATGTTTCTTGTTGTTGATTATTTCCTTGACTCCCTTCACCCTCCACACCAGTTGTTGTCACCATTAATGCTTGATTTAAGGCACCGTTGAAGCACATAGACTGGTTTTGAGGTTCATTGCATGGGAAACACCAATCATACTCTTGAGCTATATTTTTTTGCACTGGTACTATTGCTTTAGAGGCAGATGTAGCATTGGGATTATAGGGCTGAAATGGTTTGTTGGCAGGAGGTCTTGCTTGATTTTGATTTGTAGCTGGATTGGGTGGTCTTTGAGGCTGGTATGGCTACTTGTTAGGCTAACCTTGAGGCTGGAAAGAAGGCCTAAAACCTTGGGCTTTTTGCCTCTTGAGTGTAACCAGCTCATTACCTAAATTTTACAATTGCTTCATGACTTCTTGAAGTTCATTTGAGGCACTAGAAGATGAAGTAGAAGCTTCACTTGAATTCTGATTTCTTGGAGTGGGAATAGGAGCTAAAATAGGCACTTGACTAGTGCTTGGACCCTCAAAACTTGGATACAATGGCATTGGAGGCCTAGGAGCTAGGTTGCCTGCTTAAATCAAACAATTTTCAGCTCTAATGGTAGTTTTATAAGAAACAGGGATAGTTATGCCTCCCATGGATTGAATAATCATAGAAATATAAGAATTTAAATATTTAAGGTAATATAGAAAAGCACCTTCTGTCGTTGGTCTTACTGTCATTGGGATTCTCTCCCAAGTCCTTTGAAACCTGAAGTTGAAGTCAGTCAGCTGGTCATTGGGAGCTCTCTTGATGGTTGTCAATTGTTCCAAAAGGGACAAGTTATCTCCCTTTTCTCCAAACTAATCATGGAGGGATATACATAGCTGGTTCCAATTTTGGATAGAACCTGAGGCAAGACTCCTAAACCATTGCAAATCCTTCCCTTTGAATGAAGATGCTGGCAGTTTGATAGCAACTTGCATCTCATCAATCTCATGGATTACACAAATATTAGCAATATCCTTAACATGATCACCAGGAGTGGTCTGATTCTCTCCAGTAAAGTATGGAATGTTCTTTAGTGCTGCAACTAGGATTGGATTTTGTGCATTGAGAGCAAGTGGGCTGCTTCTAGTGAAATTGACATATGGGTTGTGTTGTGCCATTCTGATTGGCCTTAGAACCCTCGTTAATTGGATGAAAATTCTACCAGTTGGAGGAGTTGATAGAGTTCTATTTGGTGGATATGGATACCTTTGAATTCTCCTCCCTTTTTACCTTCTTCTTGAAGATAATTACATATACTCAAACAACACCTCTTCTTTTCCAACTCTTGACCTTGTGGTGATTCTTCTCATGAGTTTTCAGGTCTACACTGCTAAAACCAGCTGATTCTTCTTCCTTGGAGTTGTCATATGTGTAATTTAGGGCTCTTTTAAGAAAGAAATTTGTAACAAATGCACATCTATTTTTTTTGAAAATGAAGATGAAGACCTCTTGGTCCCACCAGGCCTGCCAAAACTATTAGTGCAAATCAGCAGCACCCCTGGATGTTGATCAGATTTCTAGTTTGACATTTTGGACATCCAGTGTGCTTTTAAAACATTGAATCTTTTCCCTAAGTGTGGGACTTGTAAAAATGGGAAAAGAATCTCCAAGTTAGAGGTTGGTTCCTCAAATCCTCTAATTAGGTGTATTACTTGTAAAAAAGCACCTTCTGTTGTTGGCCTTACTATCATTGGGATTCTCTCCCAAGTCCTTTGAAACCTGAAGTTGAAGTCAGTCAGCTGCTCATTGGGAGCTCTCTTGATGGTTGTCAATTATTCCAAAAGGGACAAGTTATCTCCCTTTTCTCCAAACTAATCATGGAGGGCTATACATAGCTGGTTCCAATTTTGGATAGAACCTGAGGCAAGAATCCTAAACCATTGCAAATCCTTCCCTTTGAATGAAGATGCTAGCAGTTTGACAGAAACTTGCATCTCATCAATCTCATGGATTGCAGAAATATTAGCAATATCCTTAACATGATAACCAAGAGTGGTCTGATTCTCTCTAGTAAAGTATGGAATGTTCTTCAGTGCTGTAACTCGGATTGGATTTTGTGCATTGAGAGCAAGTGGGCTGCTTCTAGTGAAATTGACATATGGGTTGTGTTGTGCCATTCTGATTGGCCTTAGAACCCTCGTTGATTGGATGAAAGGTATACCAGGTGGAGGAGTTGATAGAGTTCTATTTGGTGGATATGGATACCTTTGAATTCTCCTCCCTCTTTGCCTTCTTCTTGAAGATAATTACATATACTAAAAAAACACCTCTTCTTTTCCAACTCTTGACCTTGTGGTGATTCTTCTCATGAGTTTTCACGTCTACACTGCTAAAACCAGCTGATTCTTCTTCCTTAGAGTCGCCATATGTGTAATTTAGGGATCTTTTAAGAAAGAAATTTGTAACAAATGCACATCTATTTTGTTTGAAAATGAAGATGAAGACCTCTTGGTCCCACCAGGCATGCCAAAACTGTTAGTGCAAATCAGCAGCACCCCTGGATGTTGATCAGATTTCTAGTTTGACATTTTGGACATCCGGTGTGATTTTAAAACATTGAATCTTTTCCCTAAGTGTGGGACTTGTAAAAATGGGAAAAGAATCTCCAAGTTAGAGGCTGGTTCCTCAACTCCTATAATTAGGTGTATTACTTGCAAGTTGCAGAGGTTTTAAACTCAAAAACCTACTCTAAATTCCAAGGGGACAGACATAGAGAATGCAAAATAACTGAAACTAATGCTAATAAGGTGATGCACAAAAGGAGTGGTGAGAATTTTTACTTCTGTAGATTGACACAGATTACAGAGATGCAACAAAACATCATATAAAAACTGATAAAATGTAATCAAAGATCATGGGTAAATCAAACAACACAAGAACAAGACTGAAACTCATTCACAGAGCTTGCATTGTCATTTTCCAATATCAAAGTACATGCATTACATTAATAGAAAGGTATAAAAATATGTTTCATCCTTGAAAGAGGTCTGGTACTCCATAAAATCACTTTCTAGGGTGGAAGATGGAGCCTGCAAAATATAAAAATGTCCAACCCCTTTCAAAATGAGCCAAATCTGGCTTTTAACAATGCCCATTTGAGCTCAAGAGAGAGAAACGTGGGAAAACATGAGATCAGCTTCAACCACCAACCAAAATACAATAAAACAACATGGGCATCCTTAAAGGTCCATTCCCTAACATTTTTTACCATGCTGGGAGAGAATGCGAGCCATTCTTCATTAAAAATGGCGGTTGAAACATCATTTCTGTTGATTACCACATGCCAAAGGCATTTTTCAATTTTATCTCTCCAAACTCCACCAAAACACAAAATTGACCCTGGAATCATGTAGAGAATTTCACCATATTTCCATTGATATAAAGAACATGAAAAACTGAGCTCTGGATCGAAAGTTATGCCACTTTGGAAATTTAGGGCAAAACAAGGCCAAAATGGGTTGGTGGGCCAAAAATTTGAAATTTTCCCACTTTTTGCATTTGGGAAAATTTTCCCAAAAATCTCCACGCTTCACAGGTCCGATGCCATGTGGCATGATTCTATTGGTCGCAGGCCCTTCCTCTCAATATTTCCATCACTTTTGACCATCTTTTCTGACTTGGATACGTGGCAAAACCCCATTAGACGTAGGCTTTCCCTGTAATTTTTCCCTGCGGGCCTTTCTTACATTTTTTACCGCCACTGGACACATGGCACAATCCCATTGGCTCACATTTTAGGGGAAAGATTTTCTTTTGATTTTTCTTTGGGAAAATATTCCAATTTTTTCCTCGCACTCCATCGTTGAAGACATGTGGTGGGTTTTCATTCGTTGCGGGCCATGGGGTCGAAAACTTCTCTTTACGCTAACCTTTGGGAAATTTTCCCACTTCTCCCCACGAATCTAATGTTCTGACACCCTTGGGACACGTGGCATGTCCTCATTGGCTGTGGGCCTTAGGGAGTGGCTTTCCCTTTTAATATTTACACTTGGGTGAAAAAGGAAAAAATCATTTCGCGCCCCCGACCCCCGACGCCGTGATGACACTTGGCTTGATCTAATTGGTTGGTGGGCCTTCGGGCCGAAATTTCCCTTTCACACCTCCTTCAAACACTTTGCTAAATTTGTTAACTTCCTGTGTGCCCTACCAATTCTTTGCTAATGTGGCATGCTCCCATTGGCTCGGGCGTTTCTAGGGAACTTTCCCATGGCACCAACACTTAGTCAAAATTTGAAAAAATCTCCCACTTTTGCCACTTCTTGGCCTAAGGACACGTGGCAGCATCTAATTCGTCAGCGATCCCTCAGGGTGAAAAATTCCTTCTGAAACCCTACCAAACACTTGGTAAAATTTCCAAGTTTACCTCCGCCTCCGCCCTTCTGAGGACATGTGGCCTCATATTATTGGCTCAAGCTTTTCCTAGGAAAATTTCCCACAAAAACTCTGCCAAGCCATAACTTCAAAAATACATGGAGTTAGGAGGAAAACTTTACCTTTCTAGAAAGATGAGAAAAATCTCTATGTAATGGTGCCATTTCTAAAAGGTTTTAAGTGCCTAAAAAATGAAAAATTCTGACTGAGGCACAAGGGAGGGAGGAATGAAGGGAGTTACCCTAAAATAAGCAAGGGGCTTATTTTGAATAACACTACCTTCTTAATACTAACCATTGCAGTGCCCTTATCCTTCTAGTGCTTTTGATTCATGTGCTCAAATAATTCTAGGCACTCCTCATACTTATGCTTCTTTTCGCACCATGAGCACTGTAACAGGTTCAGGTACTCACGCTTGTAATGTTCTGTAGATCCACATTTGAAACATGTTATGTGTGGTAACTCACTCTTTCCTCCTCCGTGGTTACCTTGACCATAGAATCCTACTCGAAAACTTCTTCCACGCGTGCCTCCTTCTATGCACTCCTCATAATGGTGATCATTATCCTTGGAACCACTGGCAACACTGGTTTGGCACGTCCCATGATCAATGGCCTCATGGATCTGATCAATGAGCCTATAGTCCTTAGTATCATGGGTTGTAGAGGTGCAAATTTTACAATAACAAGATACATTCTTCCTGATCATGCGCTGTAGCAAGGGACATCTACTTATATCATGGTCCCCATGAAAAATTTCACAATCCACTATCAAAGCACGTTCCGTCCTCTGAGGGAAATTATCCTTAACATGCCCCTCTATTTCACAATATATGCACCACAAACCACTGCGAACTTCATGGGATGTGTTCACAAATATTTTTGCCAACTGGTTTGCCATATTAGAAATATGAGCCTCTGAGAACAATCTAATGCCAGTATCAATACTACCAACAGCCTCAGTGTCTAAGGCAGTTTCCAATGCTTCGCACAAGTCTGTAAAATTTTTATGAGACAAGGCCCTTCTAAAAGGGGTGATCAATCCTCCAAAAAACAATTATGAATGCTAAGAAGGATGGATATCATATGATAATTTAGGCAAGAGAGTTTTAAAGTGTGCATCATACTCCCACACACTCTTTACCATTCCTTACTAAATTTCCTTCAAAGAGTTGATGCTCTTCTACTCGAACTCAAGAATGTGGAACTCTACCAAGAATGCATTCTTTAAGGTAGTATAGTCCACCACCATTTGATGTGGGTCATACTTCATATACCAGCTATGCGTACACCCTTGCAATGTGGTTGCAAACTGACTAGCCTTATGTTCTGGGGTTGTGATACCCTTCATGCACCATAGCAGTTCACACTTGTGAACATGTTCCGCAACATCCTTAATGCCCATATAATCTAGTAAATGTAGAGACATTTTAAAGAATACTTGAGGTGGTGGTTAAGATCCCTATCCTCCTAAGCCAATGCCTTGGTTCCCTCCGGTGTTTCCACCACCACCTGATCCACCAGGTCCTATGCCTCCAGATCCACTAGATCCACCAAAACCACTGGGTCCAATAGGGCCTATAGGAGCTGTGTCAAGCACCCCCACGGTCCCACTAAACTGTGTGTCAATGGTCTGTGATAGCACTCTGCTACCACTACTTTGTCCCATGCCACTCCTTAATGCGAGACTGAAAGCTTGTACACTTGCTCCTTGTCTAAAGACTCCTCTAAATACTAGAATATGTGCAGCCATAGAAGAAGGGACTGTAAAATTATATCTCCTAGGCACAGATCTATCTCTTCCATTGATATCAACTGGGTTAATAACACTTCTTCCTAGTTCAGGAAAACCAAGAGCCAGGGATTGGTCACTGGGTGGGTTCAGATATGCACCAACAACTCTCCTTTCTTCATGCGATGAACTCTCACTAGAGCTGAAGGGGTCTCCCTCATGTGCTTACCAAGATAGGGTAGTAAAAACTACTCAGGTTCCACATCCTCCGTGTGAACCTCAACTCCTTCTCGCAACGTCTGTCTCTATAGATCCATCACACTAGTAGCTTTACATCATCTCGAAATTTCCCTTTCATGTGCTTCACTATACTTGAGCCGCCTCTCTTCCCTCTCCTTCTCTGTCGTGATATCTATCATCTTCCTCCATCCAAGCTCCCTTACCCAGCTCTTAGAATGATTTAGCCATCCATTAGAAACCTCTAAACTCATGGTAACCATCAATATCTTCATAGCTAGGGGAATAACACATAGAAATGTTCTTCTAGGTTCTCATAAAAATTCAAAATCAGCAACCTCCAGAAAAGAATACGTGGAAATGGCATATTCCAAAGTGTAACTAGTCAGTACTCCTCTCCACCAATGATCTACAACATGGCTCCACATCAGATCTGCATCCTGCAACCTTTGGTAGTCTTCTTTGGTCCATACATGTGATCCACAATGCCAACTTGATCTAGATGCATAGGCTAAAAGCCATTCATATAGTTCTACTGGGAAGTAGCAGAAGAAGGTCTCGTACAGATCATGGTAGAGGTTCTCTTCTACCCATCCACATGCATTAAACTCAGGTCCAGTGTTGTATCTCTGAGAAAATTCATCCTCCATGCTCTTGAACCATGATTCAACAATTTCCAATGTCAACCACTCTATCATTACTCATTACAAAGATCATGATGTATGCTATATCCCACTACAACTTCAAAAAGAGGTCCCAGAAATGGAACCAAGATGTAGTCATTTTTACTTCCATCACAAAAGGAAGGAACCCCATGTACGCTAGCCTATCACCCAGTAGAAGTTGAGCGCTCACCCGAGGCACGCATGGGTATCGAGTCTCTCTTTTATGTGAGTTTAGTGGGAAGCATCATTTATGATTATTGTAAGAGTTTTAATGAGGGAGGTTGAAACATACAAGGACCATAGAGCTCAGAAGGGCCTCTAGATCCTTGCAGTCACCTTAGACATTACTGTTAACAGAACCCAGAACATGCATTATGACAGAAAGAACTATACAAGAATTCATACATGGCATGAAAGGAAAGAGAACTCATATGAGATAAATGTGCATTAAAACCATTGATATCCATTTCTATTTATAGCAGGTAACCTCATTATATTCTTTGATTCATTACAGAGTGTCACAGAGAGCAGACCGTAGTCATGCATATCACTGGACGTATGTAACCAAGCTAATAGAAAAATAAAAATTACAACTCCATGCTTAGTACACTCCTTCTTGAACACAAATATCCACTCATAATAATTCTGTAGAGCTTCGCTCACTCTCCAACTTGCTATATCTCATACTTCTATCTATCTTTTACTCCACAAGAACTTGTATTTATAATTTTCCTACATTACCAACTCGCCTTCCAACGTCCTCAGATCTGGTGCCAAGTGTCGAATGTGGTCCATGTGAGCATGCTTCTCTAGGTCTAGGCTTTCCACTTTATCTCATGATGTTCTTGTTGTTGCAAGTCAGCAGCACCCCTGGATGTTGATCAGATTTCTAGTTTGATCATACTAGCATCCAGTGTGATTGCACAACATTGAATCCTTTCCCTAATTGTGGGACTTGTAAAATGAGAAAGGAATCTATAGTTTAGAGGTTGGTTCCTTAATTCCTCTAGTCAGATTTATCACTTACAAGTTGCAGAGGTCTATATTCCTAACCCTACCCTAAATTCCAAAGGAGACAGAGATAGAGAATGCAAAAAAGCTAAAACTAATGCTAATAGGTGATGTACCAAAGGAGTGGTGAGCATTTTTTACTTCTACAGATTGACACAGTCCATAAAAATACAACAAAGAACCTCATGCACAAACTGATAATTGTAATGAAGGATCAGAAATTAACCAAACAACATAGGTAGAGGATGAAAACTAATCACAGAGGTTGTATTGTTATTTTAATCATCAAAATCACTTACATTACAACACCTAAGAGGCAAAATAAAGTTACAGCTCTTAGAAAAGGTCTGATATTCCACCAAAATCACTTCCAAGGTGAGAAAGGGGACCTGCAATATACAAAAAATGTTCAACCTTTGAAAATGAGCCAAGTCTGGCTTTTACAGTGCAAGGGACGAGCCCAGGAGAGAGAAACGTAGGAAAACGTGGAAGAAGTTCAATCATTGACCAAAATGCATTCAAAACAGCATGGGCATCCTTACAGACCCATTCCCTAACATTTTTAACCATGCTGGGAGAGAATGCGAGCCATTCTTCATTAAAAACGGTGGTTGAAATGTCATTTCTACTCATCACCACGTGCCAGAGACGTTTTTCAATTTTATCTCTCCAAAATCAATCAAAATGCAAAATTGACCCTGGAATCTTGTATATAATTTCACCAACTTTCCATTGATATAAAGAATGTGAAAAACCTATCTCTGTATCGAAAGATATGGCCATTTGAAGTTTTAGGGAAAAACAGGGCCAAATCAGGTTGGCGGGCAAAAATTTGAATTTTTGCACCTTTTTGGTCGTTTAGAAAATTTTCCAAAATTTCCCCACACTCTGCCAGTCTAGGTGCCATGTGGTGGCATCTCATTGGCCACGGGCCTTTCAGGGGAAACTTTTCCCAAAAAACTCCGTTGAGCCATAACTTCAAAAATACATGGAGTTAGGAGTAAAACTTTACCTTTCTGGAAAGTTGAGAAAGAGCTCTATCCAATGGTGTCATTTCTAGAAGGTTTTGAGTGCCTGAAAAGCAAAATATTATGTCTGAGGCACAAGAGAAGGAAAGATGAAAGGGATTTAGCCACAAAATGAGTAGGGGGCACATTTTGGATAACAATTTTGGCGACTCAGAGGGGTCATCTTCCTGTTGGATGAAGTTACCAGTTGCCTGAAGCAATCCATTGGGAATGGAGTCACCTGACTTTCTATCTAATACCCCAACTAACTAGAATGTTGCAAGGAGGAACATGGAATATCACCTGATGGAGCAAGGCCTGCAAACAGATTCCCAGGAACAACAAGCCTGTGCCAAAGCACTTAGGGAAAGCAAAACTAACCTCCAACAAAACAATGTACACAAGCACTTGGAGGAATGAAAACCTAAGCTAATATTTACAAGGTGGAGAATTTCCCTTTAGTAGCAATGCTTTAGATGGATCTCATTGACTAGAATCTGGAGTTCTTTGCCATCCAATGAAGACAATTGGAAGGCATTGTTGTCCTTACACTTTGTGACCATGTATGGGCCACTCCAAATGGCATCAAATTTTGAATGCCTTCCTAGTTTTGCTCTGTCTGCATCCCATTAACACTAGATCTCCAACTTGGAAGGATCTATTCTTGGCCTTTCTATCAAAGGTCTTCTTTATCAAAGCCTAATCCTTTTCCATTGCTTGAGATGCCTGATTCCTGATTTCTTGGAGCTCCATCAATTCTGCATATCTAACTTCCATGGGCTCAAAATCTAACAACTCCAACTGTTTCATGAGTTCCAATGTTAGAAAATCAAGTGATATGGGAAAAATTTCCTCTCTCCTATAAACAATCCTGAATGGAGAGTTACCTGTAGATCTTTT
The DNA here is from genome assembly GCA_019776745.2 of Taxus chinensis. Taxonomy (NCBI): domain Eukaryota; kingdom Viridiplantae; phylum Streptophyta; class Pinopsida; order Cupressales; family Taxaceae; genus Taxus; species Taxus chinensis. The sequence goes on along the minus strand of CM034148.1, from coordinate 102,559,780 downwards.
AGGAGTTATCTTATTAGCCCATAAAGCTGATTTCAATTTAGTATGCCAAGACCTCTGATTTTCATCAAGAGTCCTCTTAATGATCCTCAACAAGTACTTGTTTATAGATTCAGCCTAGCCATTACCCTGGGGGTAATAGTTTAATGAAGTACTTAGGTAGATCCTGGTCTTGACAGCCCATTCAGTCACCTTGGACCCGATGAATGCCAATGCATTATCTGATATTATTGTAGCAGGTACACCAAATCTGGTTGTTATTCCCTCATAGAAGACTAGGATGCTAGATTCATTTACTTCCTTGAGTGCTACTGCTTCAGTCCACTTAGTGAAGTAATCTGTGGCTGTTAAAATCCACTTGTGCCCTTGGCTTGAATTTGGATTAATGACTCCAATGAAGTCTAAACCCCATTGCATGAATGGATGGTCAACTGAAATTGGATGCAATGGAAGGGCAGCTAGCCTCTCTTTACCTGTGAAGAATGCACAATTCTTGCACCTCTTGATCCATGCATAACAATCATTGAAAATATTGGGCCAATAATATCTAGCCCTCATGATCTTTAAAGCTATCACTCTTGGTGTAAAATGACCACCAGCTGGTCCACCATGGAACTCTTCCAATATCCTATGAATCTGATTTGTACCAATGCATCTCAGCAGTACTCCATTCACATCTCTTTTGAACAAGACACCATCAACAAGGGCATATGGGACAGCCTGCAATCTGAAGTGTCTTCTTTGGGTCTTGTTCATCTCTAGAGGGCATAGGCCTATGCTTAGGAAGTGCATTATACTTTGGGTCCAGCAAGGAGTGGGGACGCCATTATTTTCCTCTTGAGTGCTTCCTTGCTCATGGCTGTCTTGCAACTTCAAAATAGTCTCTTTCTCATTGCATGCTTCCTTTTGCTTGCTCAAATTCAGCTGCTCACACAATCCTTTTCCTCTGACCAACTTGGTGACCTTTATCTCTATGTCGTACTCCATGACATGAGTAATCCAAACTGCTCTCTTTTCATTCAAGTCTTTGTTGAGGAGGAAGTCTTTAACTCCCGCATGAGAAACCGGCAATTGGACCTTATTGTTTGAAACTAGATGCTTGAATTTATTCAAGCTCCTGATTACTGCAAGAACATGCTTCTCAATGAAATAATATCTCACCTCATAGTCCTCTAGGATTTGGCTGAAGAACGCAATTGGCTGCTCATCATTGTCCTTGTTCTGATGTACCAAAATTGTAGAGATAGTATCATCACCCCCAAATACATAGAGGATGAAATCCTTGGAGAAATCTAGGTTGATGAGAGCTGGGGCTTGAGAGATGGCTTATTTGGTTGCTTCAAAACTCTCGTTGCCTTCTACTATCCATTTGAAAGCCATGCTTTTCATTAACATCTTGGTGATGGGATTGACAAGGGCTACAAAATTTGGGACAAATCTTCGAACAAAATTTGTTCTCCCTAAGAAAATCTGGAGGGCCTTCTTGTGGCTTAGCAATGGTAGTGTTCTTATGGCTTCAACTCTTTCTGGATCAATTTCTAATCCTTCTTTGGAGATAATTTGACCAAGGATCTTTCCTTCATGAGCTAAGAAAATATATTTTTTAGGATTCAAGGAGACTCCAAATCTTCTGCACCTTTGGAACACTTGTCTCAAATGAGAGAGGTGGTCTGCTGTATTATTTGAAAAAACAGTAATATCATCAAGATATATCAGCACTATATTGTTAATCAAACCTTTGAACGCCATGTCCATTACTCTTTGGAAGGTAGCTCTGGCGTTGGACAACCCAAATGGCATTTTCCTGTATGCATAAGTTCCCCATTTAGTTGTAAAGGTTGTCTTGAACTGATCTTCTTCCTTCACCATAAACTGATTATACCCTGAATAGCCATCAAGTAGTGAAAACCTCTCGGAGCCAGCAACAACTTGTAAAATCTGCTCCATGGAAGGAAGTGGATAATGATCCTTGAGAGATGCTCTATTCAAATCTTTGAAGTCAACACACAATCTGATTTCCCCACTCTTCTTTCTGACCGAAACCAAGTTGGCAACCCAACTAGAATTCTTGATAGGGAATATGATTCTTGATTCTATCAACTTATTCAATTCTTTTCTCATGAGAGGCTCCATGTGGGGGTTGACTAGCCTTTGTTTCTGCCTGATGGGATTAATATTTGGATCCAATTCAATGGTGTGTTGAGCTAACTCGGGATTGAAACATTTCAAATCTTCATAGCTCCAACAAAACACATCACAAAATTCTTGACAAAGTTGTATGAACTCATACCTTTCTTTCTTAGCTGTCATCTTGCCAATTTGGAGTGATTTGCCTTCTTCTACTGAGATGGACACTGAATCTTCCCCCTTAACTTGGATGTTTTCTTTCTCCTTCCTAAACTGATCATTAGGATTGAAAATTGACTCCAAAGTAATAAGTCCCTTTGGTAGTTTGTTGGTTTTGAGCTTCACCACTTGGTCACCATACTGCTGCTCTAACTTTTCCTGATTTTTGGCTGAGAATTCAGCCTCTTTTTGCAAGAAATGGATGATTTGCTGATCATTTTCAAACACTTGCCAACTTACATTGTTATCTGGCATTGAAGGCCTCATAATCACATGGATGTTTGGCTGTACCTTATCTTTTTGAATGCTTTCAACAATTTCAAAGGCTGCCCCAACTGCTGCAAGCCTGTCAGCAGCTTGGTTCTCTTTTCTAGGAATGGATTTTATGCTAAAACCCTCAAAATATTCAATGAGGTCCCACACCCTGTTCTTGTAGCACCTGAGTAGATTATTCTTAACAGCATGCTGCCTCTTAACTTGGTTGACAATCAACTCACTGTCACCAAAGACTTGCAATTTCTTTATCCCTCTCTTGATTACCCAATGTAGTCCTTGCACTAAGGCTTCATATTCAGCAGTGTTGTTAGAGCATGCAAACTGAAATCTAAAAGCTGAATAATACTTAACTCCTTGAGGTAAAACCAACATGGCTCCCCCTCCTGCACCTTTTCTACTGCTTGATCCATAAAAAAAAAAACTACCATACCTCATTTTCATCCTTGTGGTCTGGCTTGGTGATGCTAGGAATAGGCTGATTTTCTTCATGCATGCAATAGACTCCTAACTTAGATTCTTCTATTTCTTGATAAGGATCAAAAGCATGCACCTTGCTTTCCCATTCATCAAGAGTCAAATATGGGATGCTTCCTACCTTGGTTTCAGCTTCATCAGTGCTTGGATAATCTTCTTGATCAAATGCTGAACAATTGGTGTTGATCTGACTTGGAGTGTAAGGCTCAATGTGAAAGGTTGCAATAGGTTCAGACCTGATTGTGGCTTTGGTTCCATATCTTGTTCTGAACAACATGTGTGACCAATTAGTAGACAAGTAACCTCTAATCTTAGCTATGAAATCCCTTGACAAACATTGGGCAAAGAGTGGTGGAAGGTCTATTAATGAGACATCTTGCAAAACAACCACGTTGGGATAGGCATGCAAAGTAAGACTCAAGTTTTTAATCACTCCAACTGTTGTTACTATTGTCCCATCCAATTGTACCACCCCTTTGGATATGGTTTTATACTGAATTCCCAACTGATCAGCTATTTGCTTGGGCATTACTGAACTACTTGCCCCGGAATCAATCATGCAATTGTGTACTAATTGGTTCCCAATGATCAATGAAACATATAATGGAGGGGGATTCAACATCTTACCTTGTTGTCCTCCATGATTCCCCTCAGGCTGGGCATCATTTGTGAGCACCTTCTCTTGCATTTGGACTTGTTGATTTGAAGTTGACCTATCCTTCATAGCAGCTTGTAGCAAATCTCTTTGGCCTGGGATAGATAGTGATTCCCACATTGATATGTTTACGTTTGTCTTCTTCATCTGATCAATGATATTGAATGGGGATGAAGTATCCTTTTGCTATCCCTTGGCCTGCACATTCATCCCTTGTATATGGGTAGCAACAACTGGCATTTGAGTTGGCCTAGGAACTGTTTTAGGTAGTCCTTGTGTGCTTGGGATTGCATTTTGCTTGCCAATAGTTTGTGGAGTGATAGAAGGTCGTGAATTACTTGGGACCAATGGCTGTTCTTCACCAAAAATTCTCCTCTTTTACCTTGTGTTGGCTACAAAACTTTGGGAAACTGTCTGGTTCATGCCACAAAAATCTTCTGCCTGCCAGTTTACAAGTGTGGTATCATTTGGAGCTGATTACTGCTGGAATGTTTCTTGTTGCTGGTCATTTCTTTGACTACCTTCACCCTCCACACCAGTTTTTGTCACCATTAATGCTTGATTCAAGGCACCATTGAAAGCACATGGACTGGTTATGAGGTTCATTGCATGGGAAACACCAATCATACTCTTGAGCTATATTGTTTTGTACTGGCACTAATGCTTTAGAGGCAGATGTAGCATTGGGATTATAGGGCTGAAATGGTCTATTGGCGGGAGGCCTTTCTTGATTTAGGTTTGTAGCTGGATTGGGTGGTCTTTGGGGTTGATATGGCTGCCTATTAGGCTGAGTTTGAGGCTATAAGGAAGGTCTAAAACCTTGAGCTTGTTGCCTTTTGAGTGTAACCAGCTCATTACCTATATTTTGCAATTGCTTCATGACTTCTTAAAGTTCATTTGAGGCACTAGAAGATGAAGTGGAAGCTTCACTTGAATTCTGATTTCTAGGAGTGGGAATAGAAGCTAAATTAGGCACTTGGCTAGTACTTGGGCTCTCTAAACTTGGAAATAATGGCATTGGAGGCCTAGGAGCTAGCTTGCCAGCTTGAATCAAACAATTTTCAGCTCTAATGGCAATGCTATAAGAAATGGGGATAGTTGTGCCTCCCATGGACTGAATTAACATAGAAATATTAGAATTTAAAGCTTTAAGGTAATAAAGAAAATCACCTTCTACTATTGGCCTGACTGCCACTGGAATTCTCTCCCAAGTCCTTTGAAATCTGAAATTGAAATCAGTCAGCTGCTCATTGGGAGCTCTTTTGATAGTTGTCAGCTGCTCCAAAAGGGACAAGTTGTCTCCCTTTTCCCTAAAATGCTCATGGAGGGCTATACATAGCTAATTCAAATTTTGAATAGAACCTAAGGCAAGACTCCTGAACCATTGCAAAGCTTTCCCTTTGAATGAAGATGCTAGCAGTTTGACAGCAACTTGCATCTCATTGATCTCATGGATTACACAAATGTTAGCAATATCCTTAACATGATCACCAGGAGTGGTCTGATTTTCCCTAGTGAAGTATGGAATTTTCTTCAATGCTGTAACTGGGATTGGATTTTGTGAATTGAGAGCAAGTGGGCTGTTGCCAGTGAAATTGACATAGGAGTTGTTTTGTGCCATTCTGATTGGCCTTAGAACCCTTGTTGATTGAATGAAAGGCCTACCAGGTGGAGGAGTTGAGAGAGTTCTATTTGGTGGAGATGGAGACCTTTGGATTCTACTCCCACTTTGCCTTATTCTTGGAGATAATTACAGATATTCAAACAACACCTCTTCTTTTCCATCTCTTGACCTTGTAGTGATTCTTCTCATGAGTTTTCAGGTCTGCACTGCTAAAACCAGCTGATTCTTCTTCCTTGGAGTTACCAGATGTGCAATTTATAGCTCTTTTAAAGAAAGAAACTTGCAACAAATACACATCAATTTAGTTGCAATGAAGATGAAGACTTCTATCTCCCTCCTGGCGTGCCAAAACTATTGTGGCAAATCAGCATCACCCCCTGGATGTTGATCAAATTTCTAGTTTGATCATACTAGCATCCAGTGTGATTGCACAACATTGAATCCTTTCCCTAAGTGTGAGACTTGAAAAATGAGAAAGTAATCTCCAGTTTAGAGGTTGGTTCCTTAGTTCCTCTCATCAGATTTATCACTTACAAGTTACAGAGGTCTATATTCCTAACCCTACCCTAAATTTCAAAGGAGACAGAGATAGAGAATGCAAAAAAGCTAAAACTAATGCTAATAGGTGATGCACCAAAGGAGTGGTGAGCATTTTTTACTTCTGCAGATTGACACAGTCCATAAAAATGCAACAAAGAACCTTATGCACAAACTGATAATTATAATGAAGGATCATAAATTAACCAAACAACACAGGCAGAGCATGAAAACTAATCATAGAGGTTGTATTGTTATTTTAATCATCAAAATCACTTGCATTACAACACCTGAGAGGAAAAATAAAGTTTCAACTCTTAGAAAAGGTCTGATATTCCACAAAAATAACTTCCAAGGTGAGAAAGGGGACCTACAATACACAAAAAATGTTCAAGCTTTGAAAATGAGCCAAATCTAGCTTTTACAGTGCAAGGGACGAGCCCAGGAGAGAGAAATGCAGGAAAACATGGGAGAGGTTCAATCATTGACCAAAATGCATTCAAAACAGCATGGGCATCCTTATATACCCATTCTCTGACATTTTTAACCATGATGGGAGAGAATGCGAGCCATTCTTCATTAAAAACGGTGGTTGAAATGTCATTTCTGCTCATCACCACGTGCTAGAGACTTTTTTGATTTTCTCTCTCCAAACTCCATCAAAATTTAAAATTGAACCCATAATCTTGTAGAGAATTTCACCAGATTTCCATTGATATAAAGAACGTGAAAAAATAAGCTCTGGATCGAAAGATATGGCCATTTGAATTTTTAGGGAAAAACAGGGCCAAATCGGGTTGGCGAGCAAAAATTTGAATTTTTGCACCTTTTTGGTCATTTGGAAAATTTTCCAAAATTTCCCCATGCTTCACCACTCTAGGTACCACGTGGCGGCATCTCATTGGCCACGGACCTTTCAGGGGAAACTTTTTCCAAAAAACTCCGCCGAGCCATAACTTAAAAAATACATGGAGTTAGGAGGAAAACTTTACCTTTCTGGAAAGCTGAGAAAGAGCTCTATCCAATAGTGTCATTTCCAGAAGTTTTTGAGTGCCTGAAAAGAAAAATATTATGTCTGAGGCACAAGAGAAGGAAAGATGAAAGGGAGTTAGCCATAAAATGAGTAGGGGGCACATTTTGGATAATAGTTCTTCTAGAAGATTCCATCTGGGGAATGCTCTTTCCTGGGCCAGCCTATCGCCAGGCTAGCATCTTATCCACATGCAACCAATCATGCTTTTCACATCTTCTAGCCTGGGTGCTCAAATTGACTAAGTCCCAAGCCTCCTTTTGCACATCACACGTGATATGTGCTTCCTTAAACCTTTCTCTCATGCACTTTTGCCTTGCATACCTTCTCATAGATGGGACCCTGCTCGCCTATGCGCCTTCATACTTGGCCAATATTCCAGGGGTCTAATAATGCACTCTAGTTCCATGGTTCATAATCAAGTGTTGAGGATATAAATATGAAATGAGCCTTGCCTCTTCTACACAATTTACTCTCTATGTTTCAATGATCATATCTTTCTATTGCACACTATCAAACCATTTCCCGATGACACACTCTTATTCTATGGTTAATTTTTGACTGTTAAGGGGTATTTTAAAAATTAACCTCATCTCATGGTCATTCAAATTCACTCAGTGGGTATGCTGCTCCTATAATATTCACATTGAATATCATTCCATCTCACTCAATCACAACATGTTGCATATCTTGGTTTCACTTATTCTTGTTTTCTTATGCTTACATGTTATACTTTTCTTACCATGTTAACTAGATATATAGTATGTCATTATACTTTATATATAAACATGTGTTTTCACTTTTTATTTAGTTGTGCATGTAGACTTTCTAGGTATTTTTAGACGTAGAAATGATGTTTGGCCCTATACCTCTTACCAGTCCCACCGAGGCTCCTGAGGGCATCTACATTCATATACATTATAGGTGTTATTATTATTTTTATACTAGTTTCTATTCTTACTAGGACACTAATTTCCATTAATCTATGCACACTTAGGCATACTTTTTATCTTTTTAACATGTTAATGGGTGTTTCATGTGCAATATTTGTCTTATAATAACTATTTTTTATCATGCTTGTCTGATAATTTGTGTACACACCTAAAATCCACTTCTGTAATTTTAATGCTAAAGTGGTACTCATTATCCTTTATTTCACCATTTCTATTATAATTAGTGTTTTATGATAATTAACTAACATTTCCCTCTATTTTGGTCAATTAACGACACTTCGTTAATTAACTAACTTATATCACATTGTAGATGCCATTTAAAGACACTTCATTAGTTATAACCCTCTTCGAATAAATAATTAGCTAATTAAGCCTTTTTAAGAAGCATGTAATCGATAAACCCTCTTATTGGCTAAATCCCTCTTTCAAATGCTTCCAATCTTATAAAATTCCTCTTCAAATGCCTCCAATTAGTCTAAAAATCTTATTCTAGCCTATTGATTAATCCTTATTGATTAATTAAATCACCCTCAACTACTATAAAGTATTAACTCACCTAGCTATGGTTAATTAACCTAAGGTTACTTTATGCTTTTTTTATTTGTCCCACATGCACCAAGTTGCAAGCCTTTCCCAAATGGAAAGCCTATAAATAGGACCAAACTCCTCAAATTGACACCATGTTTTGAATAACATTAATCATATAAAACATATGAGCCTTACTCCATTTTTGGAATAGCTTGCATCCCTATTTGAATCCATTTCTTCAAGATGGTTAGTAAAATAATATCTAATATGGCCTTGTATCATTTTTAGAGAGGTCCTTTCACCTTCAATGAAGTAGTAACAACACACATTTTGATTTCTTTTAAATCTCCATAGGTTCAATTCTTATAGAAATCAATTAAACATAGTAGGAATGCTTGTAGTTTAAATGGTTAAATTCATTTAGATTTACTTCTGCATTCCATTAGGCTTATATCATGATGTTTCATTTATAAAATTAAGCTTGGCTTTAAGACTATTATGGTGGTAGTCTTTATTAGTTAATTGTTGCAAAATTTTAAGGTGTTATCACTTTGTTTGCTATTGTTTATCATTGTTTTCCATTATATGTCATTGTTTGTAGGATTTTCCCTATGTCTTTTTTGTTCATTGCTTGTATTCTTTTGGCTGCTTTAGGCCTAATTGTCTTGTAACACTATGAGCGATGTCCCATGTTTGAAACCCTCTTTTTGTGGTCTCTCTTTTGTATGAAAATTTACTAGTTTCACTTCTTTTCCATGACAAGTTTATTAACACATATTTCTAGCCACTTAGTTTGAATGTGCCTTGGTTTTTTCCATGCACATTCCCTCCCTTAAAGGGTATCAATTTCATATCAGCATCCAGTTATCTCCTTTGGTCTGCATCCTCCTAAAATTTTTGCATGCACCCTAAATGAAGGGAACATCTATTGGGTGAATCCATCACCCCATACAACAACTCAAAGCTTCAGTATCGGCCTACACAGTATAGGAAAAAAACAAAGTTATAAACACAAAATGGCCCAGATTTTGACTTGGGTCCTTAGTTTAGTATAAACGCCATCACCCAAATACAGATGTGAGCACTTGTGCACTCTTGATATTTCCTAGATGCCTATGACCAGGGTAAATTACAGTTACTTTCTCAAATTGGAACAATTTTCAACAATTTTCACAGTACAAGAACAATCCTCTAGTAATTAGATGCATTCTATCTATTTTTTCTATTTCCTTGGATGAACTAGAACAACATGAAAAAATAAAGGATCACACCATCTACAATGGTGTATAAATTTCAGGAAGTAGTTAGAGGTGGATAATAACACTATACCTTTCTCCCCAACACTCTTCTGTCATGGCATTAGATCACCCAAAAAACTTGTACTTGACATGAGATCATCCAAAAAACTCATTCTTGGCATGAGATTTCCCAAAAAACTCACACTTGGTATGAGATCTCCCACAAAACTTTCTCTTCTATAGTAGTTTAGGAAATTTTCTATCATTTTCTCTATTCATGGTTAGATGGAAACTTTCATTTTTACACATCTTTCAAATTTTTACATACTTTTAGATACTTGTTATAGAGTTTTCATAGCGCACGAATTTGAATATTCTTTATCTCTTATTTTACATGTTTTTCCTTAATACGTAGCAAAAAGTAGACCTATATCAAAAAACAACAACATGTAAAAACATGACACCACACATATACTTCACCCCTTAGCTTCCAAACATGGGTCAATTACACTTCCTTAGCTTCCATGCTTCATTTTTATCACTTCACACTTTTCTTATCTCTTTGGCATGCTTTCACCATCAATATACATGGTTATCAAGTACGCATATCTTATCTACTTTATGTTATCAAGTATTAACTCAACAACATAAAGTGGGGGAAAATGTAGACACAAAATCACGCACTTGGTTACCTTTCAAAGTCCTAATCACATACTATTATTCATATGATTCATAAGCGAGAAAACTAGTAATTGACATCTATCATTGGACTCTTTTCTATATTTCTTGTTTCCTTTTTAGTATTGCACACCCTATTTACCATTCTGATCTTCATTACTTTATCTTTATTGACTCTAGACACCAGTGCCTAGCCAAAACCTTAGTGCCTAGGCACCCTCATCCCCTTTGGGTTCCCCCAACCTCTTTTTATCGTGCTCACCTCTTTGGGGCATCTTTTATATTTTGGGTATCCTGTTTTCTTATGGGTTGACCTTTTAGTTGTCAATTACGAAATTCAATCAAGGGAATCATATAAATACAAAGATATGTGACCATAATAAAGGATAAAACACTAAACATCTATTATCATCACCTAAGGTTGCATCCAAAGGCCATTACTAAGATCATCAAAGCAATCCATCTAGCATCCTAATTCAAGGTATAAGGGACTTACATTCTTTTTCTTACACTTCATAGGAGGAAAATTTCATATTTCCATGCACACATCTATCTACATTTTCTACATCTAGTATATTGGTTGCTATCAAGTGTGATCTTTCACATAAGAGCCACCGAGGTAACGATCCTATCACACACGTGCATAGAACTATATGGATTATAAAATGTAGTAGCAGTTCTCGAATTGTAAGTTCACTCATTTCAAGTGACCGTGACGGGGTCAGTCTGACTCCCCATTTGCATCTTTTATCTTTTATAGGATTTGATATGTTTTGGGGGTTTCATAGGTTCTCATTTCTTATTGTAAGTTTTAGGTGATACTCGGTGATCATACAATGACATACTAGTGACAAAGAAGTAAAATGTTAGTGACACTTGAAGCGACACATGTAAAAATCCACTTTCACAGGTTTTGACGAAGTCAAATTTGAACCAAGAGGAGGCATCTACAGTGCCCTATGCACCCTTCAGTCCTATTCTAGGAACCCTAGTCTAGGATCATTTGACAATGCTCGTAGGATATTTTGAGGTTTGGTTATGATAGTCTTCTCTTTCTGCTTCATCAGTTTTCTAGCTCGACACAATGCTTTAACAATTATTGCGAACTAAGCTAAGTACTTCTATTCCTCTCTTTTACAACTCAGGGTTTAAAATTTTCATTAGCTTATTTTCTTAGGTGAAATATATACTTTGATTTCATATCTATATCTAGTGTTGTTACAAATTCTATATTTTAAAATCATTTGGTGAACTCGTATTTTGAACACTTTGGTATCTTCATTTTGTTCATTCTATCTATAACCTGGGTTGAGAGGGGGTCGAAAGACTCCTCCAAATTCCCTTATGGGAGCCTCCATTGCACCTTACCACATTTGGTCACCCTGGTGAATATGGTGTTTAAGTTATAATCCATACACTGTAGTAAAAAAATCACGCATGGGTTAAGCCTATTATTATGGAGCCAGAGGCACATGTAGATTCATATATGGATGTTGAATTAAGAAACAGTACTCCCTGACATGAGCCATGTTGAGTGTTTAAGTTGTCGGTCTTTAGAGGGCTTTTTCAAGGTTTGTCTCACACATTTGTTACTCACGTGATGTACTTTTATCACTAGCTACATAGGTGAGTCTTAGGATCTGTCAAAGTGAACTCACTTGTGTATTTTTCTTCATGGGGAGGGGGGATTTGACGAGGGTGCCTGAGGTGAAAACACTAACCTAACATGAAATTATTTCACTTAAGTGACAAAAGAATGCCTTATTCCCCATCACACTTGAGTCACATTATTTTAGACACCCGATATCGGTCTTTACACTAGGTTAAAAAATTTCATCTCATTCCTCCCAAGTTACTAGTCATCATGGGGGTTCTGGTTCATGAGGATGGGGCCAAAATTTGCATGTGAGTTGTTAAACTCCTACTATAACCACCACATAGATGCCAATCATATAGTGACGAAACTTCATTTATCCTAAGTGCTAGCTATCTGCATAGAGAAAGTGGTCTGCATGTTTTTGCACCCCATTAAAATTTAGCATCATACACTACATAAGAAGGGGTGAATTTATTTTCATTCCAAGGTGTAATAATTACGGCATGGAAACTTTATCTAGCTACTAGCTGATGCCTTCACGTCAATAGCTGCTAAAAATAGACCCCGGAGAGTGCAGTCTATTACCCCCGAAGCTTCAACGTAGAGTTTCATTGGGAAAAAATCTATATGATTTTTATTGTAAAATACCTTATGATCATCAATGGTCATCAATTTGGTAGTTGAGGATGGTCCAACCATTTCATTCCTGAATCTTAAAAATTTATCCCATGGTTATATGATTCTAGTCAAGCCTGTGTAGTTGAAAGGTTCAAATTAGCCACCTTGAGAGAACAACTTAGCATTTTTGTCTAATTATCACATGACTAAATGAAGGGTACTATGGATACCTAAATGACAATTTTATTTTTGAATCAGGTCCCAAGCTCCCTTTCATAGACTCCTAAAATTCTCAGATTTTATTCTCCATAAGGCATCGGAGATATTGCACCTATGCACTGTCTAGGTGCTTCAATATCTCAATATCTTCCTAATGAAAGAATCTCTAAAAAAAAATTGGAATGTGAATTAGAAATTTTTATATTTCTATTGATTATTTTTTCATTTCAAAAAATTACCCAAGGCTCTTGAAGTACCATCAAGCTCACAATCTTTTTCACTCCTTTCATTTCCCTGCACCGTGCTATAAGTAGCCCGGTGTTGCACAACTTGTTCCCAAACCACTCTCACCTTGCAGAGATTCCCTAAAATTCCTCAAATGATGTCATATCTTATTCAAAATATTCTTAGATGCATTATATCTTCTTGATTATTTTCTATAGGACATGTTCATTAGGTGTCAAAGTCCTAAAAATATACCTTTTAGGCCTCTGAGAGCAGTTCCTTCAAAATGGATCACAATGAACCCATGAATTACTTCCCACCAACATTCCTTCACATGAAACAGACTTTAAAAATCTATTTATCACATCCATATTTTCCATGATGGGGTTTACATATTAAGCAATTGGTCAGAGGGCAGGTTTGCATTACCTGGTTTAGGGATTTTTTAGTGTGGGCTTAGTTGTCATGGAATTTTTTTTCAAATCTTCATGCTAGACATTTATCATGACAACAAAAATTAGATATAACATCAGAATTTATTTTAATGTAGTATGACCAGTTCATTATAGAAAATTCATCAATGAAACTTACAGCATGCAAGGCTCCACCAAGAGTTGGGACATCTAAGGACCTTTCACATTACAATGGATTAACTCAAGTAAGTTAAAGGAATTAGACTCGTGATGTTTTTGAAATGGTTCGACATATTGCTTATCAAGAAAGTAATTTTCATAAGATCCATGGTATGGTTTCATCTTAGGTGGACCTATCACAAGGTTAAGGTGATATATTTCATACAAAATCTTATTTTTTGAATGCCCAAGTCTTTCATGCCACAGTTGAACATCATTGCAATAATTAGAAGAAAAAGAAGTTTCAACAACAAATCCATAAAATATATACAAACCATTTTTATGTATACCAACATCAATAAATTTACTAAGCTTATTCTTCACATACCATTTATCTTTCAATAACATAACTTTACAATTTTCTTTAGTTAATTGAGAACAAGATAAAAGGTTCTTCTTTAAATTAGGAACAAATAAAACTGTTATCCAAAATGAGCCCTCTACTTATTTTGGCTAACTTGCCTTCATTATTTCCTTCCTTATGCTTCAACTTCAATTTTCACACATTACAAGCACTCAAAAGACTCTGGAAATGGCTTCATCAGATAGGAATTTTCTTCCCATTTCCAGAAAGGTAAAGAAGTCCTCCTAACTCCTTGTATTTTTGAGTAATGGATCGACAGAGTTTAAAGGGAAAATTTTCCTTGGGCAGGCCCGCAGAGGTAAGGGAGAATTTTTGCTAAGGAGATTTGGTGGACTGGCGGAGTGATGGGAAAATTTTAGCACTTAGGAATTTTTTTTCAAAATTCTTAAAGTCAAATTTTAGCCTGTAGGCCCGAAGGAGGAACAAAGTGCATTCGTGGGGCTAGGGAGAAAATTTTGCCACTTAGCCTTTTTGGGAAAAAGGGTAAAAATCGAGAATTGGCCTGCGGATCTGGCAAAGGAAAATGAAAAAAAATGACCAAGGTTCTGCGACCAATCAAAAGGTGCCATGTGTCCATTCATCAGCGGGGATCGAGGCGTTGGGAGGATTTTGAAATTGTTGCCAAAGTGGATGGAACCGCATCTCCATAGAAAATCAGAAGATGCCATGTGTCTCAGAGTGGTAGTGCCGGGAAGGATTTTTGGAAAATTTTCCAATTTCATGAAAAGGGGAAAAATGATTGTTTTGAAGCTGTGGATCATCCAGAAGGTGCCATGTGTCATGCAGACCTGAGGGGACGTGGATATTTTTGGGGAATTCTTCCAAAAGGGAAAAATTTAAAGTTTGACCCCACCGAACCCAATTTTGACTCTATTTTTTACTAGTTTTTCCCTTAATCTTTAGAGGGCCATATATTTAGAACCAAAGCTCAATTTCTCATGATTTTAGCGTCATTGAAAAGATGTTAAAATCATCTCCACAATGGACCCCTCAATTTTGAATTTTGATGGAGTTTGATGGGAGAAATTTTGTAAAACGTGTTTTGGCATGGAAAAGACAAAAAACTAGTTCCAACCACAAGATTTAATGAAGTATGGGTCATTTTCTTTGGTCTGAGAAGTAGATGCATGGAAATATGAGATTTTGCATCGAGCCCATCACAGATGAAGAATTAAAACACATTTGAAAAGTGGTTAGAGAAAATCCCACATTTTTCCCTTCCCTTCTCACATTTTTCTATATAATGTAATAGAGGCATCATTTTTCAAGGTTGTTGTTCATCCTTCTTGTCTACCTCTCCCTTCTTTTCTTCCCCAGGGTCGAAAATGGAGTTTGAACCTCCTCCCCTACTCTATAATGGCATTTTTTCCTCTTACCCATGAAATGATGCACTGTGTAAACTTCTAGAGCAATAAAAAACGTGTTTTGTGATGCATTTGTCCATCCTTGCTCATTTTTGGTTGTTTTCTTCTTGTCTCTCTTCATTACAGGTATTTGTGCATGTTTAGATGTTCATTGCAGGTTTTGGAGCTATGTTCATGGAGTTTTGGAACATTTTATGTGTGAAATCCATCTTTGGTCTATGATGCACTTGTCCATCCTTTCCATTGCTCACCTCTTCTTGTTCCATGGTAGTTTTGATAGATAATCAACACTTTCTTTATCTGGTGTATCACCGTTTTAGTGTAGGCTCTATTTTCCCTTATTTTCTTCCTCTCCTTATATCCTTGGAAGTTAGATTAGGTTATATTAGCTTTCCTGCACTGGAATATCTTGTGGAAGGTAGTTTAGGAAGAGGAACCAACCTTCTCTGGAGAGCTTTCCCCATTTGTAAAGATCCCACACTTTGGGAAAGCTCAATGTTGTGCAATCACACCAAATGAATTTGCCTTTGAAAAGTAGATCCATAACTCATTTTGGGGGTGCTGTGAATTTGTACTAACAATTTTGGCACTTCCGGTGGGACCCAAGAGGTCTTCCACTTCATCTTTTGCAGGTTGGTGTGTTCCTGTGAAGATTTTAGCCTTTGGAGGCATTCTCAAGCACATCTGGCAACTCCATCTAGTCAACAACCCATCTTTGAAGTTGTAGACCCTCTTTCCATTCATTTTCAGCCGTTCTTCCTTCCATCTCTTCATTATTCTTTCATCCCATGAAGTTGTGCAATCATGACTTCATTTTCCCCATGGAATTTGCATTTGTTACAATAGCAGCAATGCAATCCATCTCCAATATGTTTTACAACTCCTTCAAATCATAATTTTGAACAAATTCAAAATCATCATGCTTACCCATATGAGAAATACCAAAATTAGTTTGGTTATGAAACATGTCAAGAGTAAGGGTACACATGCAATGATAGCAATCAAATGAAAGATGTTGGTCTATTGAAGAAGATCCAAAAAATGGAGAATGACATGGTGCAATCAAGACCAACAACTCGAATGAAGTCTTTCAGAATTGGTTACAGGGCACCTTGTCCATGGGTAGGTCCTTTTCCAAGACACTTCAGCCCTTAGGAGAAGATGGAATTCATGGTCGAGATGTTGCCCCAACTTGCAAAATGGATTGAAGGGATAGAGGTGTATGAGAGGTGTATTCAACAACCTTGTTAATGGGTAAGCACACCACCTCATACTCTTTCTTTTCCCCCTTTTCAATCTGTATCATTTCAACAGTGTCAATTTTCAAGCTTCCCATATGCTATCCGAAAATTTGGTTCCATTTCTCCATTCCCTAGTCTTCCACCTCATCTCAATTCTTCTATCCTTTTCCCTTCCAAATAGTCATCCCCTCCACAAGAGCTAAACGAAATACCTTCCACTCCAAGGAAACAAGAAGTTTCATCTCCTCCACCACCACAAACAAATGAAAAAATGGTTGAATCCCAACCCACTCCTTCTCTTTCCTTCTAAAATCCATGTTGGGAAAATGAAAATAAAAAAATTAGTCATAAAGGATAGCAAGAGGAAGAACCAAGCAAAGAAGGAATGATTAAGAGCTTAGTGAGCTTGGCTCTTAGATATGGGATTGATAAAATTCCTTTACTGGTGAAGCCTACAAAGGAGGCCAAAGATGAAAGAGTCAAGTGGTGGTTAGGACTGATTTTGTTGCAGCAAAAGAAGAGAAAAAAGAAGAGGCGGATCAGCAATCAATTTTATCAGAATGTAGTGTCCATGTTGACACTCTACTTGAAAAATATGTTGATCCAATTCAAGTTGCACAATCAGCCATGGAAGAGGAAAGCTCTAAAAGAGATCTTGTAGCCCCAACTTGTCCTCTAGAGCAGTAGATTGAAGAGTTTGACTTGACAAACTTCATGCTATAGGAAGAGTTCAATCAAGAGAAAGATTACCTTCAATCAGCAGAGGAAGGAGAAGCTGCTCCAAATCCAAAAAAAGAGGAGCACATTCCAGATGTGTGGGAAAAAACTACAGATCCAAAAGTTTTAAGCACAAAGCAGGCTATAGAAGAACCTTTAGTTCTTCTTTCTACTTCATCTCTCTTGATTTCTAGTGCTGAAGAAGAGTTTGATCTCTCAAACTCAATGTTAGAGGATGAAAGAAACCATGGTGATCAAGTTATAAATCAAGAGAACACCATGGGAGAGGTTGAATATTTGCAGTAGGACAATAATGAGGCAGTTTATCTATTAGATTTGGAGGACTGTTTTGATGAAGAGGAACCAATTGAAATCACACCATTTTCTCCTTCATCATCCACATTCCAAACAATTGAGCCTATTTTCATGGAGGATAACTTTCATTTGCAATAGCCTACATCTTATAATAGCTCTTTGGAATCAAGATTGGAAGATTTAAATCTTCCATGTTCTTCATTAGAGGAAGGAAAACAGCAGAAGAATTCCACCATTTCTTCCACACCATCCATTCAAGAACATCTACAAGAAGACTCCATTTTTGGAGTTGAAAATTAGAGCTATGGGCATATCAAATGGATCATACCTTTCCCAATAAGGTATTTGGCTTCATTGGAGCCAAATGAGAAGTCACAACCAGCCATGCTTGCTTCTAAGCATGAGGATGAGCTACAAAGTACCAAGGATCAATTGTCATACCTCTTTAATCCAAATGCAGAGCAACTAAAAGAGGTATTCAATTTGCTTTCAGCTGACACCTTGCTAATTTTGGTAGAAGACCAGATTCTTGTTGATTTTCACTCATCCAAGCAGCCATACTCAGCTCCAAATCATTTGCATGGCTACCAATTTTGAAGAAAGGAAGCTAGTTTACACAACCAATTGCAGGGTTTGTTTAGCCCACCTTTGCTTCCAGTTAGAGTAGAGTAGGTAGGTTTGATTTCAGCAAAAGAAGTGATTGTGCACACTCTACATGTTCTATTTGGAGCATGTATGCTTTTAAGTTTTTTACATAGTTGTTTGGTGTTGTTTTGGTTGCTCTTGCACAGTCCATTTCAGTGGGTTTTGGTGAGGATCATTTTCAGTTCAGTGGGTTTCCAAGTGGCTCAGAGGTCATATTTTCATAGTTCATATTATAATTGGTTATCAGGATTGACTCCATGCCCAATGGATGCTTGGATCATTCATCTAGCAGGAAGATGACCCCTGAAAGTCACTAAATTGTTATAAAAAATGAGCCTGCTGCTTATTTTGGCTAAATTTCCTTCATTATTTCCTTCCTTGTGCTTCAACTTCAATTTTTAAACATTTAAAGCACTCAAAGGATTCTGGAAATGGTTCCATCAGATAGGATTTTTCTTCCCCTTTCCTGAAAGGTAAAATTTTCCTCCTAACTCCAAATATTTTGAAAGTTATGGCTCAGTGGAGTTTTTTGGGGAAATTTTCCCTTGACAAGCCCACATCTAATGAGAAGATGCCATGTGGTGGTGGAGTTTGGGCTACTGGAGCGTAGTTAAAAAATTCACCAAAGTGCACAAAGGGTGCAAAGGAAAAAACTGGTCCATAGGCCCGCGGAGGAGGATGGAGAAAAGTTTAGAAGGCCCGTGGACCAACCAGAGGACACCCCATGTCTTGTCAGCAGTGGCAATCGGGGGCGCAAAGGAAATTTTGGTTTTTTGGAAAAATCGTAAAAGGCACAAAGGTAAATGTTGAAGTGAAAACCCTTAGGAGAACTAGGAAGTGACATGTGGTAGCAGAGTGGCGGAGCGCAGGGAAATTTTTGGAAATTTTCCTAATGAAAAATCAAAGTGAAAAATGTGAGGTTTGAGCTTGCATTTCCATCAGCTAATGGGAAAGTGACATGTGGCAGTGGAGTGGAAAGGTGTGGGGAATTTTTGGGAAATTTTTCCAAATTCAAAAAATGGAAAATTTTTAAGTTTCGGCCAGCCAACCCGAATTTTGCCCGAAAATTGTCATTTTTGCCCTAACTCTTCAGAGGGGCATAACTTTCAATCCCGATCTCAAATTTTCACGTTCTTTATATAATTGGAAAGCTGTTGAAATCCTCTACATGATGAAATCTTAAATTTTTATTTTTAATGGATATTTGTAGGATAAAACTGGAAAAACGTATTTGGCATGTAAAAAACACAAAAAACAACTCCAACCACCAAAATTAATGAAGTATGGGCCTCAGTTTTTCTCTGTAAAGCAATGTACTTAAAAGTATGGGATTTTTTATGGAAACCCATCATTTTTCAGGCCCATTAGATGAATCTTGTTAGTGGTTTAAGTCCCAAATCAATTTTCCCGTGTTTTCTCCTTTCTTCCATTCTGCTCGATGGTTAAAAGCCAATTTTGGCTCATTTGTCATGGTTTGTTCATCATTCTTCTCTTCCTCTTCCTTATTTTCTTCCCCAGGGTCAAAAATGGAGTTTCAACCTCCTCTCTTTCTCTGTAATGGATTTTTTTACCTCTTACCAGTGAAATGATGTTTTTTTCAGACTTCTAGAGCAATAAAAAACGTGTTTTGTGATGCATTTGTCCATCCTTGCTCATTTTTGCTTATTTTCTTCTTTCCTCTCTTCATTTCAGGTATTTGTGCATGTTTGAATGTCTATTGTAGGTTTTGGGGTTATGTTCATGGAGTTTTAGAACATTTTTTTTGTGAAATCCATCCTTGGTTTTGTGATGCACTTGTCTATCCTTTCCATTGCTCACCTCTCTTTGTTTCCATGGTAGTTTTGATAGATGTTCAACATTTACCTTCTCTAGTGTATCACCATTTTAGTGTAGGATTTGTTTTTACATCTTTTCTCTCTTTCTCTGTCTCCATGGCATAGTTATATTAGGATTAGATTAGCTTGTTTGCATTAGAATAGCTTGTGATTGGTAGTTTAGGAAGAGGGACCAACCTTCTATTGAGATATTTCCCCATTTTCAAAGGTCCCACACTTTGGGAAAGATCAATGTTGTGCATTCACACCAAATGACATTGCCTTAGAAAATTCCATTGATAAAAATTCCTTTTATGAAAACCCTATCCTAAATAATATTCATAACTCAACATTTCCTAAGGATTTTATCATGCCTACCTTTTCATGTTTCAATGGTTCTTGAAACCCCTACTTACATCTCAAAAATTATCATATGGATATGACTTCATATTATAATGATAAATTATTGATTAAAACCTTTCAACTTATCCTTACCAATGATATTTTAAAATGGTATACTTACCTACAATTTGGATTTCATATCACATAACATAACCTATCTAGAGTTACTTATGGCCATCTACCTACTTTACACCAAGGAAAAACATAACCTATCATGGATCACATCTTATTATTCATTTCTTGCATGCACCAATTATTCTTTCAACCTATCGATATAGAGAAGTAATTTATCTTTAGTTGTGGTTTGATTCTAGACTTAAAACAATTATTACAATATGAAACATGTGAATCATTCACACTTATTTTCTATAAATTCATTGATCTAGAACAAGACCTCATTGCCACACATGTTATAGATCATCCATGTATGGTTACTACTACTATTTTTTAGATATGTTTTTACGTTCTAATTTAAATTAATGAAGTGAAATAACAAAAACAAAACCAACCTCATAAGATGGTGGGGTTTACCGATACTCGTATAAAGTTGAATACTGATGTTCGATGTTTGATTGAAGATTGTCCAATGTCCGAATGAATGTATAAGTACTCCTATCCTGCTAATGCAACTTGCAATCAAATACGCTAAACAGAAAGGATTAGACAAATGGATAAACAAGCTATCCTCAACAAAGATCCAATTCTAGGAATATACAAGCGGCTTCCTTGGAGGATGTCAGCTCGTATTGTAACAATTAAGTGAATTGAAACTAATGTTATGGATTAAGATAAAGATATATAATCAATATATATATATATATATATATATATATATATATATATATATATATATATATATATATGGAAGATAATAAGCTATAAAACTCTAAGTTGATAGGAAAGTCCTTTGTGGATTTGAAGGTAGACCCAAGTGAGGGTGGATGCAATTTGTACACATTCGAAGTAGTCATACTAGAAATCCTGTCAGTCTCCTGTTGGATCTTCATGAAGGAATTCAAAATGATCCTCAATTTTCTCTTTATTGAAGGTGAGTTAGATAATGCAAAGTGTTAGTTCATGTAAGATGTTATACTATTCCCAAAAGAATGGATGTCCAAATATAGGAAGGTCTTAGATGTTGGTAAGTAGATGTGAGTGACTACGTATTGCCATCTAACAGAGATCCATTCTCAATAACATGTTAGAAGTAATAAATTTGTTGGAAAGAGTGGACAGATTAGAAAAGGAGATACAAGAGCTCAAAGGGACTATAAAAAATATGGAAAGAGCTAAGGGAAAAGGGATTCTTCAAAGTGATGAGGAAGAGGGGGTTATTGCTAAAGTCTTCAAGAAGTTACAGTCCTTAGATGGAAGATTGGGGAATGCTAAAAGTCACAATGACTGCATATTGTCTACCCTCAAAAGCATTTATACTTTCATTGAACAACATGTTCATAGTGTCTGCAGTTTAAGTGGGGTCAATGAGGACATTTGGGTCCCTAAAGAGAAAATGGATATTGCAATTTCTCAGGTGGATATGCAAGACTCCTCTCAGGCCACTGCCATTGCCTTCTTCATGACACTGCAGGCTATCAAGACCAAGATTGACAGGGCTATCAAGTAACGGGTTGCTGTGATGTTGTTTTTTGGCTGCGAAGTTGTTGTTTTCTGGCAGTTCTGGTGCTGTTTTTTTACGGAGCTCTATATGTTGTTTCTCTTTTGGTTACTTTTTTATCTTTTCTACTTCTTTTTGGATCATTGTACGTTTGGATCCTTTTTTTACTTATATTGTCATATTTGGCTATTGAGCCCTCTTTGGTTGGCAGTTTTTCCCTTCTCTGGGCTGTTTTTCTCACCTTTACTATCTGGCTTTTGAGCCCTTTTGTATACAGGGTATAGTCCCTTCAAAACTATTTGCCCTTAATAAAAAATAAATAAATTTGATGAAAACCAATGAAAGAAGTTGACAAAATGTTGATAGTTTTGATAAAAGATAGGTTTGATAGGAATCACCAACAATTGGGCCAATCACTGACAATTATGAGAATTACTAATGATTTCAGAGAATTTTAATAGTTTAATAAAAATTATTTCTTGATGATACAAAGTGATGTTTTAGGCTGAATTAAAGGCTAAATATGACTGAAAGAAGATAAGAAATATGTAAGGAGTACCTTGACATTGTTGTGAATATAAAATATGCCTAAAACCTTGCTTGGAGAAGATCTGAATTGATTGGATGATATTGTGATGCATTCTGCAACATGAGTGATGAAAATTGGTCTCTCAAGAGCTGACAAAGGCTTGATTATAATAATTGATAATGTATGATGATGTCTCTAATGTGATAGTGTTGAATAGTGGGATGTAAAATTATAGTGTTCACAACAAAAAGCTGGGGCTAAAGATTGAAAATTGAAGATCCTGGAAGAATGTCTGAAAAATGATATTTATAATTGCTGATGATTCCCCACAAGTCACCGACGAGCTGTAAATTTCAATGATAAATAGATGCTACAATGTGGGATAGGATGAGTGTGAAATAACAAAGAGAATATGGCCCAAGTTTTGTGTTATACCACTAAATGAATGAGGGGATGCTGTTATTTTAGGTAGATGGGTTGGATTGTTATGGGATGGTTATGTTTTATTTTTCTTTTGGTTTTTAAGTGGTTTTAAGTTGTTAAGTGTAGATTTAAAGAAGTTAAGGATATATTTTATAGTTTTGGATAATATTTATGCTAGGTAAATGTGAGGAAATTATTTAATACTTAGGATAGGGAAATTTTTAATTATATGATGGGTTTGATTAATGTATTTATGAATATAATGTAACTGGTGAAGGATAATGACGAGTGTAAATTTTGAGTGTATACATTTTCTCCCTTTTTACGAGTATTTTGGTGTAGGTAAAATGCTAGAAAAAAATTATGATAGATTGATTTGTATGGGTGATCCCCCCTCAAAATGAGGTGACTGTAGCACATTGTAAGGAAATCCAGTTTGACGGGTAAGATGGATAAGTTTGGCATACGTTTCATTAAAATTTTCCCTAGGTCAGGGTATAAAAATGAGGAATGCTAACATGAAATCAAGTGACAGGGGGAACTAACGGATAAATTACCTATGGTCATATGATCTATAAAGGTGGGCTATAAGGATGGGGAAGACAAGTGATGGGGCCAAAGGGATCACATCCGATAGATGCATGATAGATCCCAAGATGATTTTTTTGTTCAATATTTAATATTTTGAGGATTGGGGTCCTTTTAAATGAGACAATGTTGTGAAAAATGGGATAAATTGATGTGTATTTTGATAAATTGTAGATGAAATGTGAAAATAGGGGAAATATTTAGTGATTTGGACAAACACATGTGATTCGGATGAATCAATGACGATTCAAGGAATTGTTGGTGATTATCATGAAAGGTTTTTTGAGGGATATAAAATCCAAGGGTAGTGATGAATGGTAAATTATTGAGAATGAATTTTCATGGTTTGGGAGATAGATTGAGCTAAAAATAGTGATTAAAGAGGAGATTGAGTGAGAAAGATTGATTGCTTCTTCGAGTAGACACATGAGGTCCACATAGGCAGCGTTGAGTCCTCCATTTTGTTGTTTTTTGATGAATTGTAGCTACATTTTAGATTTGGTTTTCATTTTTTCATATACGGAGGTCCTATTTTGAAATCATAGAAATTTTCAATGATTTATGGTGATCTTCAGTGATTCATTAAATCATCAACGATTTAAATGAATTGTTAGTGATTGGTCTAATTTAGTTACAAACTAGATTTTTTTGGATTTTTTTGATAGAATGTTTGGCTTTTTTTATAGTGAAATGGATTCTAATGTTGATTTTTTTATGTGTAGGTGGATGTGAAGTTAACCCTTTGGGACAAGATACCTATTATTTTAGAGGAGGTGCGAGAAAATATGAAAGATGATGATTGGGCCCATGTAGAGGCTGTAGGATTTATGGGGATGAGGGATTACAGATGGATTTATAAATGTCAAGGATTATTGTATGCACTGATGGAGCCTCGCCACATGTACTTTTTTGTTACCAACAGGAGATATTACTATTACAGTGGAGGATATTCATATGATTATGATATTTCTAGTACATAGAGAGGGTATTTATAGTATTGATGATTCCGAGAGAGAGAGGGTGTTAAGATGATGTTGTATGGGAATGAGGCATAGGATGTGAAGTATTCATTAGGATCTTTTTCTTATCAGTCTTTATATTTTCCATCTAGAGAGGGGTACACATGGATGACGATGATGATAATGGCTATCTCATGTTTTTCCCTCCCTAATTCTGGGGGAGGTAGGCTCCCGTGAATGATGACAGGAGTAGTGGAAAATATGATGGAGCATCTGACTATTTTCAAGTAGGAATCGACACTACTAGAAAAAATATAAAGAGAAGTGTGGGCTTGGAAAATCCATAAGTGGTATGGTATTAATGTGGTATTCTCATTACATTATTTGGCATATGATCATTTAGCCATTGTTTATCCACAGGGTTTTCCATGGGATGAAGTGAGTGACATGCATGCTGGTTTTATGAGATGGAGAGAGGATATGTGTCAGGCATAGAGGAAAAAAAAGGTGAGCTACTATAGAGGTATTTTGACAAGATTGCAGGTGGGTGATGTGATATGGAGGCCTTATTTGAAGTTTCATGAGTGGCCATGATATGAGCATGAGCTTGGGGGGACACAACAATATTTGTGGATATAGGTTAGGTGGGTAGGGGAGTATGATATGGTTAGATTTATCCATGTCAGACATATGTTTTGTCTGATAGAGGATGTACTTGAGGATACAGTAATTTATAGACAAGGGGAGGTAGATTCTTAGACTCCCAAGGTAGTTTTAGGTCATCCTTTTATGATAGTAGAGGAGAAGAGAGCTATGGGTATAGATGAGGAGGGGGAATTGGTTCCTATTAATGATGTCAGAGTGACAAATGAATATAGTGAGGAGTAGATGAGGGCGTATGTTGATTTTTAGAGGACTATATTTATTCTGAGGGGGACGAGGGTGCATGCTCAGGTAGAGGGAACATAAGAGATAATGAATGTTAGTGATAATGAGGATGATGAGGAGGATGAGGGGGACTTGGTAACCATAGTGACATAGTTGACGACCAAGAAGGCCATAGTGGAGGCAGATAGGGAGAGTTTGAGGAGAGAGATGATTTAGTTGGGGTGAGGGATGCATTGATTGGAGAGAGAGATGTTGTCATAGATGAGAAATATGGGCTCAAAACATAGTTGGCATAGGATATAGTTGATTGAGATTGGTACCATCAGTAGTGGGATACTTTGAAGAAGGACTTAGGCATACAAGGTCTTCTATATCAAGTGTAGAGTTTACATTTTGTGCACATGCTAGTTGTCAGATGGGATCACTAGGTATGATCAGTGCTGCTCATTATCAATATTTACATGTAAAGTTGGAATATTATGAGGATATGGTTATACAAAACTTGCCTAATGTAGTTTTATATCCAGATCTTCTAGCATAGTGAGGGGTAGTGCCCAATGTGAGTGCAGGGAATGTAGGATAGCCACCTCAGGGGCTAGATAGAGGAGCTAGTGGTATCGGGGGTGCTCAGGGAGGTGATGGGAGTGTTATCCATGTTAGTGAGTTTCTAGGAGATGTTTAGTTTACAAGAGAGTGATTATGTGTATTTTGATATGTATACAGCTCTTTGTGAAGCCTTTTGATGTATAAAACTTACGAAGAATATTTTATGATATATTTTGGACTTTGATTATATATATATATATATATATATATATATATATGATGTTGTTGTGCTTTGGCATATTTTGAGTTATATGTGTTGGTTATGATATGTGTTTTAATGTTTTCTGTTATTGATGTTTTTATGAGTTTTTAAATAAGAAAAATGTTTAAATGTGACTTGTATGATATGAATTAAAATGTGATTAAATATGTTTATCAAAATGTGTTCTATCTTTTGAAGTAGGAGTGAAAAATGGAATGGTTGATTTTGATACATACGTGATGGGTATGAAAATTTGAAAGAACTTGCACTTCTAGCCTTTAATAATGTTAACACAAGACTATCAATGGGTAGTGATATATTAGACCTCAGATATAGAGGTGAAATGATTAGATTTACCTTCCTTGGACATGAAAGTGGTTTAACATGTTTAGTTCATGTGGGAAAGAGGGTTATTATTTTCAATAATGTTCATAGAGAAATGCTCCAGCTATATATATATATATATATATATATATATATCAATTTTTAATGCAAACTAATCGATGTAAGAAGTTTCATAGGATGGGAAAGTTGACCAATGTGAGAAGCTTTCCTAGGATGCTTTTGATATTTTTACTTTTTGTAGGTTGATCAATGAGGAAAGTTTTTTTATAGAGGTATCCACCCTTTGAGGGAGTTGTATAAAATTTTGATTTTTGATTTATACAGATTTTCGTCCATTGAGGGATCAATCTTTTATTTACTAGTAGTTATCTTTCAAAGGATCAATCTAATTTTTCTTTTGAAATTTTTTGACATATCATTTTGAATAGTTTTACTTCGAGGGATAAGTCTATTATTTGTTACTTTTTTATAAGGAGAATCCTTATTCTTTTACTTTACTTAGCGAAGGGAAAAACCCTAGTAGAATGTTTTAAGGAGGGGAAAAAGTTGTGTGTGTGACCTATACATACGTGCCCCATAACATGTTATTAGTTGGTATAGAGGTTAGTGGATTTAATTATTGAGGTTTTCCCACTCAAGAGGAGCTTGTCCATGTGAAAGATGAAATGAACAGAGCTGTAGTATCCATCTTTAATGTTTATGAGGATAATGACAGAAAACCACATACTTTCAAATCATTACAATGATAAGATGGTTGGTTGATGGTGAAATAAGATATTTGATTTGACTACTATCATGATGGTTGACATGTCAGTAGTAGAAAGGTTGCAACTGCAAGGCATTTAGAGGTTGACCCATGTTATACGGACTGATCAACTTAAGGGAAAACTTTCCACGTTTACTTCGTTCTAAAGTAGTGACATTTTGATCTTCTTTGAGAATGAGATCACCAATTTTGAATTCCATGTCCTTTTAAATGTTTATTGTATGCATTTTTGACACATTCTTGATAGACTTGATGATGTTCAAGGGCCATTAAGCATTTTTGTCTAATAATTCTAATTATGCTAAATGGTCTTGTCAATATTCTTCTTTAGGGATAAGTTCTTTTAGTTATACATAGAGTGATGGAATTTGAACTTCAGGGGGTAGAACCACCTTAGATCCATAGAATAGTGAAAATGGCATAGCACCTATAGGAGTATGTATACTAGTTCGATAAGCCTAGAGAGAAAATGGGATTTGGAGATGCCAATTCTTGCCTGCGTTGTCTAATATTTTCATGAGGATTTTAGTGATGGATTTATTAGATGCTTCCTCCTATCCATTTTATTGTGGATAGTATGGTGATGAAAAACTAATTTTAATGTTGAAGGTGTCACATATTATTTTAACATCTTTGTTTTTGAGGGATTTTCCATCATATGTGACAATCTTGTGAGGAACACCAAAGAGGCATATGATGTATTAGTAAATGAAAGTGACAATTGGTTGTGATTTAATAGAAATTAAGGGAATGGCCTCAACCCATTTCATAAAATATTCAATAGCTATATTATGATGGGATGATGTTGTTGGGATGATTTGGGATTAATAGTGCTAATGAGGTCTAACCCACATTATGAGAAATGTCATAGATGATGAGTGGGTTACAGAGCTTGAATTGAAACATGGATGTGATTAGAATGTTGTTGACATTTGACGCACTTCTTAACATATGCATAATAATCCTAATTGATAGTGGGATAGTAATATTTGAGTCATAAGAAAAATTTAGCGACATCATTTCCATTGAAATGTCCACCGGATATACTGTCATCAACTTCCTGGATTAATTTGATAGATTCATGAGACTTAAGACATATTAATAAAAGGCCATCAAAAATTCATTTATACAAGATACCACCCATGATGATAAAGTTTGAGGCACGTTGAAGAAAATATTTTTTAGCGTTTCATGATATATCAAAAGGTATTTTAGATTTAGAAAGATAGTTGAATATTTGAGAATACCATAGATCAATTAGATGACCATCAAAAATGTCGATAGGATGGAGTTTATTATAAAGTTAGGGGTGATATAATATTTGAATTACTATGGATACTTTGTAGTTGTCAGTTTATTTTTTATTTTGTAAAGAGATGAGGGATCCTAAAGAAGCCATTTTATCTATAAATTTGTTTGAAGATCATGGAATTGTTTGGATGGTGTAATGATTTAAGGCTCTGAGGAGAAAGTCAACATTGGATTTATATTTCTGTAAGATTTAATTTTTACACTAATATTCTCCTTTGACTTGATTGATGATGAGTTACGATTCTTCATAAATTTCAATGACATGGACACCTAATAAAATAGCAGTTATGAGACCCATGAAAATAGACTCATATTGTGTCATGTTATTAGTGCATTCAAAGTTAATTTTACATCATAGTGGAATAGGAATCCCCCAAGGTGGTATGGGAATGACACTGCATCCTCCCCCTTGCTAGCATGTAGGCACATTGAAGAAGTGGGTCATTTTGATTGGAATGAATTAAAGTTTGTTGATACTGTTGATGGATTCATTGGGGAATTGTTCATGAGGGATTTAAGTGTCAGAAAGTGGAGCTTCAACAAGCTGGCCTGCGATGGCTTGGTGTCTTTAATAGAATTTTGTGATATGAATTCAAGGTTAAAATCATTCATAAGCATTAGCCATCGAGTTATGTGGTCACTGTGATATGGTTTAGAATGCATAGTTTTGAGTGGCTTAAAGATGGTGATGACATATGCTATATTATTGAGAAAATAGTGTTGTAGTTTAGATGTTGCAAAGTAAAAATCACATCATAAATTTTCAGCCTCAGTGTAATGGGTTTTGTATTTTTGGAGTGTTTGGCTGATGTAATAGATGACTTGTTCACAAAGATGTTCATCATGATGGGTGAGCATGTCTCATAATGCATGGTCTGTGGTGGATATTTAAAGATATAAGGGTTCCTCATCACGATGTGGTATAAGTACAAGAGGTGATAACAGGTAGTGTTTAAGTTCCACGAATGTTTTTTGACTATTAAGATCTCATCTAAAATCCACAATATAGCTTCCAAATCTTAAGGGCACGTAAATGCACATGGAACCATTAAAGCGCGGAAGTTAAGGTGTGCAGGGCAGTATTCAAAAGGCTTCTTGAAGAACATAGTATGCGCGTGCCATGCGAAGAATAATTCGGGACTTATCCATTTTTGGTCTTTTGGGTAGGACACATGAAGAACGTGTTCCATTTGGATAAGGTTCCAGCCTAGCAACAGGGTGTCCTAGAAGGAATATACCTTGCGATAGAAAGATCCAAAAAGTTAATCATGACATGGAGAGGCATGCACCTGGGGTGACCCACACCTTGACACTTGGGGCCAGATCTGAGGCTACAAAGAAGTTTGTTAGAGCTCAGAGGCCTATTTATACATGTGCCCTTGGTAAAGAAAAGAGACAGAAGTGAGGTAGCAGAGCTCTGTAGAATTACTGCAAGAACTATGGGATGAAAATGGGTAAAGGATTCCAGTAAGGATGTAATGGGGAAATGGGGAATGTAATTTTTGTTTTGTGAGAATACATGTATGGATCCACACATGGCACATGACTATGGTCTGCCTTCTGTAATCTTTTATAAGTAATACTATGAATGAATGTGATAAGGTTGCCATGAAAAATGTATTAAGACTCTTTCTCTGTATTACCTACATATTTCTATTGTACTTCTGTTCTTGTATAATCATGAATCTTACTTGAATGCTATGTATAATGGTGGATTTACAACTTCCTAGTTCTATTACTTCTGTTGCACACTTTTATTTTATTATGACTGAAAGGGTATAGAATTTGTTCTGAGCTCTATAGCTTTTTCATGTCTTTTAAATCACTAAGTCAAGATCATGAGCATGCCTTCCAATGAACTCACATAAAAGAGAGACTCAGTTCCCTCTCGCATGCCTCGGGTGAGCACCCAGTGCCCATTGGGTGATAGGTCGGTGCGCATGAGGTTCCCTTGTTCTTAGTGGGGTGCAAAAATGACTACATCTTGGTTCCATTGTTGGGACCTCTTTTTTAAGTTGTAGTGGAACATGGCATATATCATGATCTCTGCAAAAAGTGATGGCGGAGTGCTTAACACTTGAAGGTGTTGAAGATTGGTTTAAGAGCATGGAGGATGAATTCACTCAGAGATTTAGTACCGGATCTAGGTTTGATACGCAAAGATGGGTGGAAGACACTCTTTATCATGAGTTATATGAAACCTTCTTCTATTGTTTCCCAGTAGAGTTATTCGAATGGCTCTCAGCTTATACATCTTGATCAGGGTGGCATTATAAAACACACCCTTGGACCTAAGAAACATATTAGAACCTGCAAGATGTTGATCTAACATGGACCCATGCTATAGATCATTGGTGGAAGGGAGTATTGACTAGCTACACTCTGGAATATGCCATCTCCACGTATTCCTGTCCAGAAGTTGTTGAGTTTGAGTTCTTGCGAGAGCCCAGGGGATCATTTCTATGTGTTATTCCCCTTGTGATCAAAATCTTGATGGTAACTATGGGTTTAGAGGCATTTCCTATGGCTAGCTAAACCACCCTGAGTGCTAGGCGAGGAAGCCAGGTTGGGGAAGGATGGCTGATCTGACAACTGAACAGGAAAGGGAGGAGAGACGGCTCAAGTATAATGAAGTGCATGAAAAGGAGATCGATAGAAAATGTGGGATTACAAGTGGGTTATGGAGCCAGACTTGGTGGAAAGGAGTTGAGGTTCACGTGGAGGATGTGGAACTCGAACAGTCTGTGGTACCCCATCTTGGTAAGCGCAGGAGAGAAAACCTTGTGGATTCTGATGAGATTCCATCACGTAGAGAAAGAAGATTCATTGGCGTGCATCTGACCCTACCTAGTGACCAAACCTTGGTGCTTGGTTTGTTCAAACGAGGGAAAAGTATAGTTGATCCATTTGATTTTAGTGAAAGCAACTGATCGGTGCCTAGAAGATACAACTTCTCATTTGGGACTTCTATGGCTTCACACACTATTCCGGTATTTGGTGGAATGTTTGGACAAGGCACATATACAGCTGGTTTTGGAAGCACGTTAGGAAGTGGTGGAGGAAATATGACTGGGAGTGGTACTAGTTCACAAACTATTGGCGTGTAATTCAGTGGGATGATGGGAGCATTTGACATGACAAACACAGGCCATGTACCTAACACAGGAGGATCTGGAGGTGGAAGTGGTGGAGCTGGTGGCTCAGGATCTAGTGGATCCAGTGGAGGAGGAAACACCGGAGGAAACCAAGGGACTGGATCGGGAGGGCAAGGGCCTCAGCCACCTCCTCAAGTCTTTTTTGAGATGTCTCTACACTTACCAGATTACAGTGGGATAGAAGATGCCATAGAGCATGTGCATAAGTGTGAGATGCTATGGCACATGAAGGGAATCACGACCCAGGATCGAAAGGCCAGTCAATTTGTGATGACCTTGCAAGGACACACACATAGTTGGTATAGAAAGTATGACACTCATCAGACTGTTATGGATTATACCACATTGAGAAATGCATTCTTGGTGGAATTCCACATACCTGAGTTTGAATAGAAGAGCATTAGCTCTCTCAAATAAATCCAGCAGGGAATGGCAGAGAGCATGTGGGAATATGATGCACATTTTAAAACTCTATTATCTAAACTATCTTATGATATCCACCCTTCACAACATGCTCAGTGGTTTGTCAGAGGGTTGATCACACCCTTTAGGAGGGATTTATCTCATAAAACATTCACAGACCCGCGTGAAGCATTGGAAGCTACTTTACGCACTGAGGTAGTTGGTAGTGTTGACACTGGTGTTAGCCCATTTTTGGAGGCTCAGATTGCTGCCATGGCTAAGAAATTGGAGAAATTATCTGCCAACATAGTTCCAGAGATTCATGGAGGGATGTGGTGCATGGATTGTAACGTAGAAGGGCACACAAAGGATAATGGTGGGATATGTACTCAGAAGGCAGTGCGTGCCATAGTGGTAAATTGTGAAATATGTCATGAGGACCATGATGCAAGTAGGTGCCCCTTGCTACAGTGCGCATTCCAAAAAAATGTATCTTGTTATTGTAAAATATGTACCTCAACCACACATGACACTAAGGATTGTAGATTGATTGACTAGATTCATGAGGCAATTGATTTTGGTGTGCATCAAATTGGCATGGCCAGTAGTTCCAAGGGAGATGACCATGGGTATGGAGAGCACAGAGATGGAGATGCACGTGGAAGAGGGTTTTGTAGAGGATTTCATGGTCATGGTAACCATGGAGGAAGAAGTGAGTTCCCGCGTGGGACGTGTTTTAATTGTGGAGCCACAGACCATTATAAGCATGAATGTCTAGATCTTCTACAATGCTCCTGGTGTGGAAAAAAACATAAGTACGAAGAGTGCCCAGAGTTATACAAACATATGAGTCAGTAGTACTAGAAGGATAAGGGTGCTACCATGGCGAGTATTAAGAAGGCTGATGTGCAATGGCTTCTACGGGTAATACGTGAATCAGAATTAGATCCTGTTATGGTAACAAGAAGGGTGGAGTCCGTGCAAGTAAAGGAAGCACCTAGGTAGAGACCTCTGGTTTCGAGGGAAGAAGTAGTACATGGGAAGTATCCAAACTCAGCTCACCAGAAAGAAGTCTACCAAGAAACCATGGACGCAATTCATAGTTTACAAGGGGAGATCCAATGCTTAAAAGAGCAGACTAGAAAGGATGAGCAAAGAAGAACCATAGAAGCACCAAAGGGTGACCTGGATGAGGTTAAGGAGGTGTGTAAACTACTGAGGCAAGAGAATATTATTCCCCTTCTAGGAGCATGGTTGAGGGAAAAGGTACCACGCACCGAGGAAGAACACGAAAGGTAGATCCTGCATGCAAACCTCCCACCTCACAGCCTTGATTATGACAAAGAGATTACCCTAAATGCAGTAGTGGATGGATGGTTACTTAGCAACATCCTCATTGACACAGGCGCATGGAGGTTAATGTTCTCACTCTGGATGCCTAGCATCAAATGGGAAGACCTGCATTACAGCCATCTTCAAATGTGTTGTATATGGAAAATAAGACAAAGGCAATGCCCATAGGTGTATTGAAGGATGTGACCATTACCATTCAAGGGACTAAGTTCACCAGAGATTTTGAAGTCTTGGTGCTTGCCTAGGTAGATAACTTCCCAGCATTACTTGGGTGCCCATGGTGCTATAAGAATAATGCAGATCTCCGGTTTAACAAGGGGTACATAAGCTTTGAAAACAAGGAAGAGTGGGTAGTTATACTACTAGTTGATGGGAAGTCCACCCCCTATACTGAACCCCTTGGGGAGGAAGTCCTGGACAGAATATATGTGCACTCCATAAGAGATCCAGAGACCATCCACCCTATAGAAGGAGTCATCTAGTTTGATGATGCTTAATCTGTCAGTGATACTACCAGTATAGCATGCGATAATTGGGTGCATGGGACTTATGAATTGATTGGGTGACATCTGAAAGGATCAGTAACCAAGGTAACCATAGTGCATACAGTTTGGCACCTAGGAGGAAAGGCAATAACTAAGTATTCTGGGGATGCATACCCTGAGGTCTTTTTAAGAGAGATGGAAGCTCACTGGAGGGAGCACAAGCGACTAAGTATGCTAGGTTATGTTTTAATAGGCACATCAAAAAAGTGGTGGGCCATGCATATTGAAAACTTGTTGGAATGGCATGAAGTTAGAATTGCACTCACTTTCTGATTCTCAAAAAGTAACATACCCACCGCTATCAAGGATTACAATGGCAATGGACCCACCTCTTCCCACATCCAGGCATGTGAGAGGGTCTGGGGAGAAGGCACGGAAGCTTTACCACCCTCCCTTTGGGTGCACAAGTTGTATTCAACACTACAAGGTTGTGCGCGTGCTTGGTATATCCATTCTGAAACATGCCGCCAAACGGGAAGTTGGCAGGAATTAGTGGCTGACTTGGTTCACACATTCGAGTACCGAAGTACCAAGCAACTAGTTGATGAGGCATTGCAGACTATCAAGCACCTCACTCTGGGGGATTGCACCATGGTGGAAGATAGGTTAGTAAACTTACTTGGTGGGCCTAGCTTAGAAGCATGGTTCGAAGAGGAGGAACCAGAAGACATACAATTCGAGCACGCATGTGCTGAAAAGGAGAAATGAAAGATGGTATACATTGTTGATGGAGAGGAGATGGAAATCCTAAATTTTTACCATTCAGTTAGGGAACACAAAGTAGTTGACAGTGCAGATGCATGTGCGCATGTACCATGAACCACTCAAAACCAAGAAGGTTAACATCAGCTCGGAAGAGGAGCCCAAGGAGGCTATCATTGGGGACTACTGGTCAGACAAGGAAGTATCAAAGATCATTGATCTCTTGCACGAATTTGAGGATTTATTCCCACATGGATACCATGAGTTGAAAGGCATCCACCATTCATTGGGGGAAATGAGGATAAATTTGAAAGATGGTGTGCACCCGGTCAGGAAGAGGCCTTACAGGATGAATCCCAACATGCGCGTGAGGGTTAAAGAAGAGCTAGACAAGATGATAGCATCTGGTATCATTGAGGCTATGGAGGAATCAGAGTGGATAAGTCCAATGGTGATCAGCATAAAGAAGGATGGGTGGATTAGGATATGTGTGGATTACAGGGAATTAAATGTTGTTTGTATCATAGATCCTTTTCCCACCCCCTTTACTGAAGAGATTTTGGAAGGAGTTATTGGGCACGAGGTCTATTCCTTTACGGATGGATTCTCAAGATATCACCAAGTAAGGATTGCCAAGGAAGACCAAGAGAAGACAACTTTCACCACTGAGTGGGGAAGCTTTGCATACATGGTCATGCCCTTTGGGCTGAAGAATGCGCCCACTGTATTTTCGCGCATAGTGGTACAAGCATTTAAGGACTTCATCCACAAGTTCCTTCAGGTATATTTGGATGATTGGACAGTGTATGGATTGGTAAGGGACCATTGTGATAACTTGAGGTTGATGTTTGAAAGATGTCAGTAGTTGAGGATCTCCCTCAACATCAAGAAATGTATCTTTGTAACTCCTTTTGGAATGTTGTTGGGACATATCATATGCAAAGAGGGCTTACTGGTGGATCCCACAAAAGTTACAGTTATTGTAGGGTTAGGGGAGCCTACCAGCCAAAGCGTAGTGCACAGATTTCTTGGACACATTGGGTACTACAGAAAGTTCATTAAGGGATACGCCAAGATCACCATGCCTTTGGAAATATTTCTCAGACATAAGAGTGCCTTTCGGTGGGGAGAGGTGCAACAGAGGGAATTTGACACTCTAAAGGAAAGGCTTATAACCACACCTATTCTATGATTCCCATCATGGGATAAACCTTTCCATGTCCACGTGGATTCCTCTGGTACAGGAATGGGAGCCATCCTTGCTCAACCAAGAGAGGGGATTGTTGATCATCCCTTGTGTTTTGCAAGTAGAAAGTTGACACCAGCAGAGAAGAATTATACAATGACCAAGCGCGAGGCATTGTCAATGATCTATGCACTCCACAAATTTAGACAATATCTACTGGCAACTCCCTTCATATTCTACACTGACCATATGGCCTTGAAGTATCTAGTAAACAAAGCAGTGTTGCAAGGGCACATATGCCGTTGGGTACTTTTATTTCAAGAATTTGAATTCAAAGTGGTAGTAAAACTGGGAAAGAACAATTGTGGGCCAGATCATTTATCCAGGATTGATTCGGGAGAGGACACACAAAGTATTGAGGAAACCATGCCAGACGCGCAACTATTCAGGTTACGGCATGCGCCCCTCAGAATTAGAAGATATTACCATTTTTCTCAAGGAAGGTGTGGCACCCAAAGGGATGAATGCTCTGGAAAGAAAAAGGTTAGCCATGTGTGCCATGCCCTTCATGTTGATCAATGGGGATTTGTATAAAATGGGCCGCGATGAGGTTTTGCACTGGTGTGTATTAGAACATGAACACATAGCTATAATAGAAGAAGCCCATGGTGGGATTGCTGGAGGACACTATGTGGGGAATGCAACCACGTGTAAGATCCTAATTGCTAGACTCTAGTGGGAAATGATTCACCAGGATTGCATCGAGTTTTGCAAGGCCTGTGACCACTGCCAGCACCTTGGCAAACCTGGAAGAAGGGATGAGATGCCCTTGCACCCCATCGCTAGCATAGAACCTTTTGAGAAATGGGAAATAGATTTTGTCAGACCAATCTCACCAGCTACGTGAAGGACTAACTCGCGGTATATCATTACCTGTACTGATTATCTGACAAGGTGGGCAGAGGCCGCACCCACTAAGGATTGCACCGCAGCCACGGCTACTAGATTTTTGTGGGAGAACATTATCAACAGGTATGGGTGCCCATTAAGTTTAACAAGTGATAGGGGCACTCACTTCTTAAATGAAACAATCAGGATTCTATTGGCAGAATTCATGGTAGCCCATCACAAGACTACCCCTTATCACCCTCAAGAAAATGGGACTGCAGAGGCTTTTAACAAAATCCTTAGTCACACATTGATAAGATATGTGATGTGGGTAGGCAGGATTGGGATGAAAAGGTATCAACAGTCCTTTGGGCATACAGAACAATGTATAAAAGGTTGAACAAGGCCACACCATTTCAACTAGTGTTTGGCATGGAGGCTATTTTTCCAATTGAATTTATGTTACCATCTCAGCGTATAGCATGCACAGGAGGATTGGATGATGAACAAGTGTTGGAAGAGAGAATAGATGAGTTGATGAAGTTGGATGAAAGGTGCTCACTAGCAAGATGGAGCCAAACAACTAAAAAAGCTAAGAAAAAGGCATGGCATGACCACCACATTAAGAACAAATAGTTTGAGGTTGGCCAAATGGTATTGCTATATGATTCAAAATTTCTACGCCATCCTGGAAAGTTGAAGGTGCATTGGTTGGGTCCTTATATAATTTCATACATCCTTGATTTGGGTGCATGCCAGTTACAAGCACTGGATGGAACAAAATTACCTGGACACTTCAATGGGAGTAGGCTGAAGCCCTACTATAAATAATGCTTCTTGGTGTTTGTAAATAAGGCAGTTCTGCCAATTAGTTTAGCATTTCCTTTCTTGTTTTTCCCTTTCGTGTTGTTGTCTTCTTTTGTGCCTTGGGCACCGGTAACCTTATTACTTTTTGACTTATGAATGTGCAGAGGACCGCACATCATTTTAGTGTGGGGTGAGGTGATAAAAAGAGAAGCATGAAGTTATTCTACAGGAGGATTGGGTTGGTAGACCATTCAAACTGGCCCCATTGAAAAGATGCATTAGGAGAAAAGAAGGCAGATGGGTGGAAAAATAAGGTTACATGGGAAATCCACGTACAAGGAGAAAAAGCAAAAACATGAGGTAGGAAAAAGCAAGAATCATGAGGATGGATGAGGTGCCTTTGGCACTAGTAACATGTGTGCAAGAGTCTTCTATCAAGATGGATTGTCTATGCGCCAAAAGGTTGGAAACATTTTCACGCAAGGATTGGGCGTGGGTGAAAAAATTTTCACAAGGATTGGGTGTGCAAGGAAAAGTGTTGAAGTCAGGTTTGTTTGAAAAATGCCACATTAAATATTATCATATGGTGGTAGGTAGCCTAGCCTTTAATGTGTAAAAGTGGGAAAAGCTATAAATACAAGGATGGGCAGTTCATTATTTTACTTTGTGAAAACAAGGAGAACGATTTTCTTTCAAGAGCTAGGGTTTCGAGAGCTAACTCGTGCGAAGGAAAATCTCAAAAAATCACGCACAATCGGTCTGCTAGATCTACAAACTAGAGCAGAAGTGATTCACGGGTGTGGGGAACATTGTGAAAGAATTTCGTGATCAAAGGAGGAAAATCATAAATTAGGGTTTGTACTCTAGGGCACGGGGCACGCAAGGAAAACTCTCAAATAACTCAAAAGTAACCAGGGAATGAAAGCAAAGGGTAAAATGATGGCCACAAAACCAATTGATAAGCCTGCAGTACAATCCAAGAAGGGAAAGGGTAAGGGAAAAGGAAAGAAGAAAGAAGAAGAAATCCCTTTGGATACCAATGAGGAATGGTACTCAGAGATGTAATACCCGGATGGGGTTTTTCTAGGGCAAGAGTGGGAGTCCCATATCAGACAGATGACCATAATCGATTACAATCACCGGTCAAGTATAATTGTGAAGGAAATGGTGCTGGAGCTAATGCACCCCACAAACAAATGAACACCTGATGGGATGCTGATCTACAACGACATAGTCAAAGTGAAAATAGAGAAGGTAGGGCTTCTCCAGCTTTATGAATTTCCATACTTCAAGAAGCCCAAGCATCTGTACCAATGGTTAATGACACATGTGCATGAAGATTTCTTCTGCTTTGCAAGGTGTAGAATGCACATAACTCCCCAGTTAATCTCACACTTTACAGGCCTAGGCTGTAAAGGGGACACGATCATAGATGACCTCCAGGATGAGGAGGTAATTAAAGAAACCATTGCATCCTAGGATTATAAGAAGGGATCAAGGTACTACGACGTCATGGATATCAGTGATCCGGTGATGAAAATGGCCACGCACCTCGTTTCCAAGCTGAATGGGCAAGAGAGGTGGACCCAGGTGAGAAAGCCCTGGTTGAATGTCTGCAGAAAGGTCATGGAAGGCACCATGTACAATATCTCCCAGTACATAACAGATGAGATCATAAGCATCATGGAGAATGGAGGGAAGATATTATTTGGGAACATTCTATTAACCATTGTGTTCTCAGAGATCGAGGTGCCAGATGCATCTGATAAGTTCATATGGGAGTACCCCAATGAAGACCCTTCACCCACAGATAGGTTCCAGAAGTATACTTGTGAGTCAATGATAGGGGTGCATAAGGCGTGCTTGGATAAATGGTATACACACCTCAGGAATGCATTCGGGGTGGAATGGTGAATTCCTGAACAACTCCCCATGGTGACTGAAGGTGAAGCAGAGTTCACAGTATACCAGCACTTCTGCATTGGCAGATTCATCTTGGTGGATGGAAGTTGGAGTCCCTGGTGCAAACTCCCCTTCTCATTTACTACCCAATTCTTCCAAGCAGGGGTAAACAGGTACAAGGAGTTGAAGAAATTAAGACTTGACCTATCCACCCTTGACAGTGAACACAGAGAAATGAGAAAGAAGTTGGTCTACCCAGGGAAGCGCACATACATTGTAAGGTACGTGTCACAAGATGTACACATTGTAAGGCCCATGACCTTACCCATTGCTGAGAGCACTATGCTGCTAGGATCTACCTACACATAAGGCCAAAGTTTGAAAAGGGTGCATACTTGGAAAATGAGATATCCATTCTAGGTGACCCCATGGGAAGGAAGAATCCCATGCCAAAGCACAAGGAGAGGGAAGAAGAAGAAGAATAAAAAAGGGTGGTGGAGAGGTAGAAACGTAGGTACCGCAGGGCCGAGTACCTACGTCAGAAAGAAGAGAAGAACAGTGGTCAGGGAGAAGACCCCAGAGCCTGTGAAGCCACCATCCCCTGAAGGACCTTCAGATGAAGAGAGGACAACATCCCCAACTCTGGAGTTTTCTGCAGGGGAAGAAGAACAAGGAATGGAGGAACAAGGGTCTGAAGATGCAGATGACCCGAACACCTATAGAGGTAGAAAGGATGATGTTGAAGGGGAAGAGTTGGAGGTGGATCAAGAGCCAATTGATGTCCATGACTCAGAGGGAGAGGAAGCAAAGGATACAAATGATGCCTTCATCTTTGTAAGGAGGAAGGGCACCCAAAGGGAGGAAGGCATGCGTAGTGAAGAGAGGAGTGAAGGAGCTAGTACCAAGGAGCTAGGTATGCCCAAGCTCACTCAGGAGGAGGTGAATGAGAAGGTGACAAGGGAGGTAGAGAATATTATTGATGCCTTGGTCAATGAGGAGTTGGGGTGCACAGCACGGAGCTTGTGCTTGGTGAGTTCAAGAAAGAACAAAGGGAGAAGAGTGGAAGTAGCATGAAAGGCCCAACTCTCTCGGTAATTGTTCCCAAGGGTTTTTGCATGGGAAGTAAACATGTGGAAGGAGGAAGAATAATGATGGGTTACATTATTGACCCCAACAAAGTTTTGCACGTGTGTTTCTAGAGTACCGTGCCCACCAAGGAGCTCACTGCCATGGAGTCCTTTGACCCTAAGGGTGGATACCCATGAATGAGGAAGATGCTATCATGGGCATTCGACTCCCACCTCGATGAGCCTGAGTTTGAGATTAACCAAGGAGTGGTATTGAAGCTATCTGAAGGAAAGGGGGGACAACCCCATTGTAAACATGCAGTAACTATCAGATGAGAAAGTGTGCAACATGCTCAACAAAGTCTCCATGGAAATCGAGGCTAGGCTCTTCGGTAGGAATGACAGGGTTAGAGTCTTGGAGGACCTATTGGAGAAGAGGAAGGAAGAAGTGGTGAAGCTAACAAAGGATCTCAGCCTTGAGAAATTAATCAGTGCTCAACTACAGAGGGAGCTTCAGGAGGAAAAGGCCAGGGTACGCAAAGTTTCCAAGAAGGTGGAGCTCATCTCCCAATCGATTATCATGAAGCACCCAGACCTTAACCCTCCCACACAAAAGTATAGATCCTCCCTGGAATGTCTAGAGGACTTGACTCGGATCCTCACCATGGAGAGGCAGCCCTTGGCATTAGAGTCGGCAGAAGAGGTAGCGGCATGCTTGGAGAAAGAAGACAAGTTGAAGGTCATCGCGCTCATGGCCGAATACAACA
Source organism: Taxus chinensis (assembly GCA_019776745.2). Lineage (NCBI taxonomy): Eukaryota > Viridiplantae > Streptophyta > Pinopsida > Cupressales > Taxaceae > Taxus > Taxus chinensis. The sequence goes on along the minus strand of CM034148.1, from coordinate 102,518,285 downwards.
AGGTGCTCACTGATGTAAGAACAGCTACACAAACCATGGGGGTTACTTACGACCATTGCGTAGATCAAGACAAAGTGACAAGCATACTTGCTTACCAGCAATGAAAAGTTGAGTTGAAGGAATTTAGAGAAAAGAATAAGGGCAATAGAGCTAAGCGGGAAAGGATCATAGCCAAAGTAGAAAAGAAATCTGAAGCCATTGAGAACCAGCGAGTCTCAATCAAAACCCAGCTAAAAGAGCTCTACAAGGTCATCACAAGGAAGATGGATGCCCTGGAAGATCATGCTAAAGAACTGGAGACTGTGGTGGAAACCATTACCACACAAGGGGAAGGGCTAACCTTCGACGAGGTGAGCACCTTGGTTGGCGACATCTGCACTAAAGCACAGGGGGAAGTCAGCACTTGGAGTACACTGGAGGCCGACCTCCAGCAAAATTTTCCCCTTCTTCTTCTTTAGGAAATTTCCCCCTATTCTTTCTCTTCCCCATTCTTTATTCTTCCCCCCCATTCTTTTCCAAGGCAAGGCCTTACATTCTTTTTGCACTACATTCTTTGAGAAGGTTCCTGAGGGTGGAGAACAGGTGAAGTGTGGGGTAATGTTAGGCCCCTAATATAGCTCCCAAATCTTAAGGGTGCGTAAATGCACATGGAACCAGGATGAAGCATGGAAGTAAAGGCACGCAAGGGTAGATTCAAAAGGCTTCTTGGAGAACCCAGGATGTGCACGCATGCATGAAGAACAATTTGGGACTTAGCCATTTTTGGCCTTTTCGGTAGGACACATGAAGAACGTGTTCCATTTAGATAAGGTTCCAGCTTGGCGACAGGGTGTCCTGGAGGGAATATACCTTACGATAGAAAGATTCAAAAATTTAATGATGACATGGAGAGGCATGCACCTAGGGGTAACCCACACCTTGACACTTGGGGCTAGATCTGAGGCTACAGAGAAGTTTGTTAGAGCTCAGAGGCCTATTTATATGCACACCCTTGGCAAAGAAAAAGGAGAGAAGAGAGGTAGCGGAGCTCTGCAGAATTACTGCGAGAACTATGGGATGAAAATGGGTAAAGGATTCTAGTAAGGATGTAATGGGGAAATGGGGAGTGTAATTTTTTGTTTTTGTGAGAATACATGTATGGATCCACACATGGTGCATGACTATGGTCTACCTTTTGTAATATTTTATAAGTAATACTATGAATGAATGTGATAAGGTTTCCATGACAAATGTATTAAGACTCTTTCTCTGTATTACCTACATATTTCTATTGTACTTCTATTCTTGTATGATCATGAATCATACTTGAATGCTATGTATAATGGTGGATTTATAACTTCCTAGTTCTATTACTTCTATTGCATGCACTTTTCTTTTATTATGATTAAAAGGGTATAGAATCCATTCTGAGATATATAACTTTTTCATGTCTTTTAAATCACTAAGACAAGATCATGAGCACGCCTTCCGCTTGAAATCACATAAAAGAGAGACTCAGCTCCCTCTCGCGTGCCTCAGGTGAGTGCCCAGCACCCGTTGGGTGATATGCCAATGCACATTAGGTTCCCTTGTTCTTAGTGGGGTACAAAAATGACTACAAATGTATTCTATTGATCATCAGTGGCTGTAAGAATTTCATGGTCAGTTGTTAGATCAACTAGCTGATTGATATTTTGGAAGAGGGAAACTATCTTTAGGGTAGGAAAGATTGAGATCCTTGAAATCAGTGTAGAGGCATAAATTTCTTGAGGCTTTGGTTATGGGTATGATTTTAAATACCCATTGTGGATAGTCAATGGTTATGATAAAATTAGTAGAAAGAGGATGTTGTAAATCTTCTTTGATAAGGAGATTCATGCGGGGATGCATCTTGTAGAGCTTATTTTTTATGGGTTTAACATTAGGATAGGTGATGATGTTGTGTATGATGATATTTAGATCGATACCTCACATATTAGTATATGACCAGGAGAAGGCTTGACTACACTTAGATAAGAAATAGGTTAAATCATGTAGTTCTTATATATTTGGCAATTATCTGACCTTAACTATGTAGAGTTCCTGAGAGGTCCCTAAGTTAATGTTGATGGTGGATTCATTAAGAAGGGTTGATGTTTCATGTGGTAAGGTCTTATAAAGGAAGTGGTTGTCTACTCCCATGTGGGAGAGGATTTCTTGGTCATCGTGACATTGAAGGATATCCATGGTGGGTGAATATTATTCAATCATATATGGCTAGATGAGAGGAAGTTTCTTGGTGACGTAACTGGTTTGATATGTTAAAGGTCCTAAAGAAATAGTATTCAATAAAAAATATTAGGTGGGATGACTACGGTGTCATCATTTTCCATGGGGTCGTCAGATTTGGTGGATGATGATGATTCAATTTCTATGATATGTATACACATGGTTTGCTCAGATGAGTCGGTGATGGGTATATAATATCCTAGACCATATTTTTCATGTAGTTTAAGAGAATTTTGTATGATTAACTCATGTATTCCCTATTCATAATGCCCAAAGCTGAAATCCTTCTAGGCACAATGGTGGAGATACATGTGAGTGAATTTTTGGTTATATAAAGATTGGAAATCTGATGAGAAGGGCATGTCATGATGTTGTTCAAGGGATTGTGATGAAGGTTGGTTTATGCCTCCATAAATGATATGTGTTTTCAAATATGATAGACTATAAGAGATGTTATCTCCAACATCGAGCTCATACATAGGTTGTTTTTCTGGTCTACCATACATTTTAGGTGTGTTGTCACCCTAAAAATTCCCCTCATTTCTCAAGTCAAGTTTCAAAAAATTTGAGTTAGTGCCTGTTATCCCAATTTTTCTGCCCCAAAAAATTGATCAAACATGACCCCACAAAGAAAACAATCGGAAGGGGCGGTTCAGTCATCCATGTAGACACCAAAATTGGGTCTCACTCTCCTTGGTCCCTCATCAAATAAATACCTTGAACACATTTACCTCACCATGGACCCTTTCATCCCACTCTAATATTAATTTAATTAAATTAATTCATTATCTCATAATATTTATTATTTTAATATCCTAACTGAGGTAATGCCCACATATCCAACTCATCTAGCCACCTCACCCTAAGACCTAATCTTAGTAAGTTGCCATAACTAACTAAGACCTTCCCAAGCCCTAAAAATCAAAGCCTATATTCCCTCTAACCACATTCCCATCTGTTAGAAGGAAGCTTCCATTCTATTCCATGGAGCAAAAATAGGTGAGATCCAAGAAAATCAAAAGGATCTGCCCATTTTATAAAACCTAGGAAATCCTTCCTTGACCAATGCCAGTCAACCTAAACCATCGTCGATCAACCCGGAATCACTTTTGGTTACCATTTAACCCCTAAAACAACCTTATTTTGAGGTTGGCACATTTTGGAGAGGTTGATACATCTTCTGAGAACAAATGACAAAACCAGAGCTACATGTAAGCAAAACGAGCATCTGTACATTCATCAGAGCATCCATAACCAGCACTAAAAGTAACTATAGAACCATTATGCCTTCATGGGATCATCAAAGGAAGTTCCAGCACCACACCGAGTTCCTTCCATTTGATCACCCACCATTGTCAACCAGATATCAAGCTCGTATAAATAGTAAGTTTTGTTAACCTACACTGGTTCGTTATCATTTGAGCAGATCCTTTTACTTCTGTTGTTAGTTTCTTCTCCCATTCCCATTTCCCACCATTTTACCTCCATGCAAACTTGACCATCCCTTTACCCACACCCTTGAACTTCCCATATTTGGATTTTAATAATTCCTGTGCATACTTAGGACCCACACAAATCTATCCATTTCCCTTCCGTTTCCACCTAGCCTTACATCTATCACCTTGTCAAAATTTTATTAAGTTTCCTGTACCCCTACCATACCAATGTCGGTTACCCACAGCCATCACCGGTTAACCTAAACTAACATACGTCATACCAGACCGATGTCGGTCTCTATGTTTTTGACTAGAAACCAAAAACAGAGCTTAAAACCTCCACCAAATACCCAAAACAACCCAGAACCTAACCCTGACCAGTACTAGTACCCAGATCAAGACCTTACCCTTCATATTCAATCATAGCTTAGCCTGTTGAGAACGAATTTTCTTATTGTATATGAATGAGATACCTAAATAATTTTAACTACATTAGGATTTCCTTTATTGTTAGCATTAAGTTGTTTTAAACAGTGGATTGCCAACCATCTAGGAAGTATCACATTTTACAGATTTATCACACACTAAGTAGTCCACTGCGTATACTATTTAAGTGTTATTTGGTGGTTTTGTTTTCTATTTCAGGTAGTTACTCCAAGAAAAAAAGAAGCTCTCAAGATCAGTTGTGGATTTAAAATTCATACATGTACAAAAACCTACAACTAGCATCTTAACAAGTATTCCTCCTAGCCCTTCACCCTTATTTGTTTCGTCAACATTCAAAGAAATGCTCTAAAATCAGGTGAAACATTTTGGGACACCCAGTGGGACCCATTCAAGGTTCTTTGCATTCTTTTCATTTCTAGTTGAAAGGGTTGTATGTTTATTTCTTTTCTAAAAAGTTCTTACATTAAATTTTCTCCCCTGGAACCTTCTCTTCTTCTATTGTCTAAAAGCAATCGTATTTTAGTGCTTTAAAAAGAACACTTCTTCCCTTTCATTAGTATTGCATTAGTGAAAGAGCATCCCTTCTCTTGTTCATCTTTTCATCATCGAATGCAACATTTCAATTTGGGTTTAAAACTCATTTCTTTTCATTCTGCTTCTCTGCATTAACTCACATTAATTGAGGGAAACCTATACGCTGGAAGTCATGCCCAGTTGATGGTTGACAAATGAATCATAGAAAATCACGTCGTTTCTCATTTTCTCTCTGATTCTTACCAAACATCACAAGATTAAAATATATACACATTCTTAAATAACATCTCACCCGAAAGAATCTGTAGGTGATCACACGATCACGACACAGTGGGTACCTCGCTGGTTATCTCTGTTCATTACCCCATCAGAGGATGGCCCACCCCCACCATAACATACCTGAAACCTCTCCTTGTATATCTCCTTCTTCGTAGGAAGCTATCCTCACCAAAAAATTCTATTTTAAAGTTCATGATTTGGTCCTTAAATAGCATAAGCTAAAAAAACATAATAGAAAAAGGACTCTTAGGATCATATTTTTCTTAGTGTTTCTACTTGGCTTTGGTTTTGAGGTGAGAGGACACATCCTTCACTTTTCTTATTTCCCCTTGCATGCTCCTCATCATAATTGGTGTATTCCAGCTTCATCTGAGTGTTCCTAGACCTTATTCTCATCATTCTCATAATTATGGGTTTGATTCCACATTTAATTTTAACTCACAACTACATTTTCTTCATCACTATTTCAATTTCATAGTGACCGGTGTTGGTCTAGTGACTGTCATTGATTACCTTTTGACCATCATCAGTTTCACTCAACTGGCATCGGTTCATGATTCTTTTGGTTAACCTACCCAAAAGGACACCTATTCACCTTCTTTGACTGTTCAGAGTCTCTATCACTCTTATCATATTCACTTACCTAGTAATTCCATCAGCATCTTACATACTGGGAAAAGTATTGGCCTTTTTCCTTGTTTATTCCAACTATCCACTTTGCATAGTGACCAAATGTGGTTACCTATGACTGGCATTGGTTTAACCTAACCGGCATCGGTTAGCCTGTGTAATTTTCCAGCTGACATTTTAACCCCAATTCACCTACCACCACCTATTTATCCTATCTCTGTTATATTCCTATGTCATTTACAGAAAGTAGTCCTCCCATGTCAGTGCTTGTTCACATGGTGCTGACCCAAAGCATAAAAAAACGCCCTCATATTCCATGTCAGTCATCAACCACTCCCACCTAGTCCTTCACCACCTTCTATTTTATCTCCCATGGATCCTACCCAACCTATCACTATCACCACAGGAGATGAGGATTTCACATGACTCCTTGACCATAACCCTAATGCCTTGTAGTTTTATCTTTCCCACTCATCCACTTGAGATGCCTCGGGTCAGTTGATCAGCATGCCTGTATCTATCACCCTAACACTCGCTCCTACTTATGTGTCAACCCCTATAGATCCATGCTACCTACATCTGACTTGCCCCCAGTCATTTCTCAGCTAGGCCCCATACTTGCTATGACTACCACATCTACCACATTTATTGCACCCACCACATCCACTATACCTTTGCCAACCACCCAAAACATAACATCATCGACACCTATTATTTCATATATACCTGTAGCTATATAACCACCCCCGGTGTCGGTGACCCCTACCCCTTTTCAAAAAATTGTTCTTTTTATTCCACAATCCTTGGCCCCCATCACCATCAGGGTCACCACAACCCTTCCACCTCCATATACGTACTATTAGCATCCTCCTATTTCATCTATCATTCATTTTGGGTACGTACCCCCTATTTGATTCCCTCCTTTTCAATCTACCTATACGGTAGTTCCATATACTAGAATGCCACCCTCATCATATGCCCAACACTAACCCTCTTACACTACAAGAGTCTCCCAGCCATCACAACATACCAACGACCTAATCAAGTTAATGATGGACAAGATGCAGACATTGGAAGCATTGGTTTCTGTCTCCCGCAACACTCTCACCTATGATGAGATTTTTAATGAGCCTATTCGCCCATCCATTCCTATCCACCCATATCCCATGCATTGGGAAATTCCTAAATTTAACCACTTCAATAGCAAAGAAGACCCGCAACAGCATTTGCAATCTTTCAAACATGGGTGTTATCTAATCACCCATAATCATGCTTTACTTCTGAGGACCTTTCCCACATCTCTGATTATGCTTGCATTAGATTTTTATAGTGGGTTACCTAGACACTCTATCTTCTCATTTAATTAGGTATCCCAAGCCTTCTTAGATCACTTCTTCATTAACATTGTTAAGAAGGTTACAATGACTAACCTCTACTCTACGTGTCAGTATGACGATGAATCTATCACAAATTTTGTTACTCGTTGGTGTAGCTTGATCAATCAACTCACATTCCAACTACCACAAACTGAATTCATAGAGCTCTTCACGCAGGATTGTGCTAGACATATCTCTCTGACCCTACAAGTATGGACTTTCCAAACCTTCGATGAGGCATTCAACATGGCACGAAGGCTAGAGATTCAGGCCATTGAAGAGAATAAAATCTAACTACACAATAAGAATTTTGAATTCAAATCAAATGATTCCTCTTCTACTTCAAAACCACAGAAAAATTATTCAAAATCCAAGGCCATCCTAGCTCATTGATCAAATAAGGCTAGTCCCTCATATAATCTTTCTCTTGCCCAAAATTTTCAATTTAGACGGGAACAATGAAAATACACCCTAATTGGGGAACCTTATTATTTTGTCTTAGAAAATATCATTAAAGGTGGGGCCATCACCCTTCCTCCCATAAAACCACACTGGTTTTGACCCTACTCACCCCACACCCACATGGTAGAAAGGGCACAACTTCTGCAACTATCATCAAGTAAAGTGTCATAGTGACGACAATTGCATCACTTTTAAAAACATTGTCCAAGAAATGCTCGAGAAAGGTGAGTTAACATTGGATAATCCCAACACACCTACCAATCAAAACCTACACATATTCAAGAAACAATTTCCTAATCATGCCCCTTATTCTGATCAAACTAGAGAGTCTGCAACTCATGATAGCCATACCCGTGAGGTCCATGCTATTTTCAATGATACATCCATTTCTACTCAATTACCTCATATTCCTTCTATCGATGCAATCCTTGCCCGAAGTCCTCCATCTGCACTTGAACCCACCTCCACTATTCCTCCACTTACACTTGAACCCACCTCACCTATTCCTCTACCCACAAAGGAACACCCTTCATCCCCTCCCTCACTTATGAAGGAGCCTCCTGTTAACATTGAGATCAGTTCACCTTTTCCTTCTCCACCTAGAGAATCGTCACCCGTAGTACATCTCCGACATGCGGAAGAGGCTTTTTTATCTTCTCCACCCACAGAGGAGCACCCATTATCCCTCCACCCATAGAGGAGAACCCATTTTCTCCTCCCCCTATCAAGGAACTAGTGGAAATACCTTTCCCTCTAGGAGACCATTCTCCATCAGCTACCCAAGATCCCACGAACTTAATTTTAGCACTCTTACCCACGGAAGCTGAAGCTAGCAAATTCCCAATTTATAAAACTCATTTTACAGGAATTGCCATTGGATCCTCATCAACCTCACCTACAGTAGTGCATTTTTCATGCCTATCTGATCACCTAGATTATGTTGATAGGGCCTTACTTTGGGGGCATCTTCTACTTCCTATCTCAACACAAATGCAGATGTCACTTGCTGACACTTCCATTATCTACCCAAAAAAAAATTGGCCAATTAAACTAAAAAAAACTACAACTATCACAAATTCCACCACGATACCCCTCATGACTCAACTCACACCTCTACCCATAACCCAACATGCATCTAAATCCAAACCCACACCTACATCATCTTCCTTGCCTTAACCTATTACTACCTTAGGGGTCATCCCAACCACCAGCCTTACTCATCCACCCATCAAATTAGATTTAGCTACATCCTCCAAATCCAACACCAAACCTACTTTGGCCCCCAAACAGAAGAACCAATCCCATAAATCTCATACTCCAACCTCACTAATTACACCTTCATCACCTTCAGTCTTTCCATCCGTCCTAGGACCTCACCCCTCCAGTGCAGTTAAGAAACCTCCACCTACCGGTAAACTAAAAATGAAGCAACCCATTCAGCCATCGTAGACATCTACCATACCCAAACACTTGATGTAACTTACATCCACACCTACATCATCAATACCAACCATACCTCCAATACAATTGATAGCTTTTGCATTACCCCTGACATTTCAATCTCTTTCCCTCACGCCTCCTTCACGACCCGTGACAGCTACCTTCACAACACCTTTGTTATCCCCATGGGTGACATGCCCCCTTCTGTCATCTATCTTTCCCTCTAGAACTCATATGCCCATATCACCTTTACCTAAGAAGGTGCAACATAAAGACAAAAATCTGCTACCCTCCAATAAGGTAGTCAAAACAAACACACACTCTCCTTCTAGTTCATCTACCATACCCCTACCCAAACAAACACGACTAACACCTAAGATCACACCAGCACCTAAAACCATAGCTCAACCTACTCCCCCTTGTGTAAATATTGTTCCTCTATAGTCAACCGTACCTACACCCAAACCCACCTTCACTTACCATTGCAATCCACTAGTGGGATCCTATGCCAAAATCTTAACTAACCTCCTTGAAAAATTTTTCATCACATTAGCACCTCTTAGACCTTATGACCCACTCAAACCCAAACCAAAGGGGTTTAACGAAACCAAAATTTGTGCCTACCATCATGTGTTAGGGCACAATGTAGAGAACTGCAAAGCTTTACAAACCATTCTTATCCAGTTATGTCCTCCCAAAGAAAATTTTTACGATGATGACCTTCTCAACGAGGACCCCATTTCACCAACACCCATTCCCATAGCTATTCCCTAACTTCCTACTCAATGACCCAGACCTTCACCCCCACAGCTCCTAGAACCACCTCTAAGATTTGAAATTAACTTGGTTCACATCAAAGAACTCATCAAATCTCCACCCAAATGTAAGTGTTCTCAACTCATCTCACAAGGTTCCTTCCCACCACTAGGATTTTTCCCTTCATTTCACTATAACTTTCATGTCTCACCTACCTCACCTACCTCCCCACCTTAGATCAACATGATCCATGTTGCTACCCATGCTAAGAAGGAAAAAGAAAACCGACCCACCGACCAATCCTATACCCAACATACCATCTGCACCTACACCTAATATCACTATCCGCAACCCCACATATCCTATCTCTAACGGGGTTACACATCACACCATAATTTCAAACAATTTCACCAATACCCCCTCAAAATGTCTCTATATGACCTCATCAAAACCTTAGAATCCCATCGTCAAGCTCTTATGGAGGTCATGCAATCTATTGAGGTTTTACCCAATGACCCTACACCCATAGCCTCCATTATCACACCCCATCATGTAACCTCTCTCACCAAATTACCACCTTTATCCACACCTCCACCTACTCACCAAGTAGCCTCCCTTAGCTTCTCAGAGGAAGAGATCACACCACACCAAACTGATTACCTAGACCCAGCTCTCTTCATCTCTATCCACATCAATGATATACATGTACGATGAGTTATGATCGATGGGGGCACTAGTATTAATATCATTTCCTCCCATGCATTCACTCAAATGCATATACCTGACAATTACATGCATAAAAATCCCATCATGTTGTGTTCATTCACTGACGCTATCACCTCTACACTTAGCACAATCATCCTCTGCGTTTGCGTGGGCCCCTGCACTATTCTAGAGTTATTTTATGTCTTGGAGGGGGAATTTAAATATAACTTGTTTCTTGGTAGACCCTATATTCTTGTCATGGGTTGTGTTCCTTACACTTTACATCATTGTGTAAAGTTTTAGAATGAAGGACACACCTATAACATTCCATCTGATCCATCACCTTTCAAAACTTGCAACATGCTTTACCGAACCAATGACATGCTTATACCTATTAAGGCGTCTACCTCCATGACCACTACCTCTTCACCTACACCTCCACTCACCAGTGCATCCACTACCTAAACCACACATACCTCCTCCATTCCTACCATTTCCACAACCTCCACAACCAAACCATCAGCCTCCTAATCCATTATCTCCACTTCCGATCCAACCTCTGACACATCGTCTATTCCAACTACCCAAATACCAACCACCTATCCCTTGGAAGGCATATTTCAATGCCTCACTCTTGGGGAGTATCGCCTATATAGCATCAACACATTCCTTACTCCACAAGAATATGGAATTCTTCACCAACACCCTCATTATGATCACCATATAGGAGAGTGCCTCCTTTATGGTCCTCCCCACCTTCTTACTAATCTCACCTATGGGGGACTTGATACTACCACTTACAAACCTGAACCACCATCACAAACCTACCCATTTTCCGTTGACTACCAGTCACTTACAAATCGCTATTTCGCCCACACCTTCCTGCACCGATGTGCATAGAAATGTTTTGGTTTTGGTTTGTACGAGCAAGTCCACCATATTGGTATTCCATGTACTGCCCACAAACATAATGACCATAGTGGTATCGGCTTTACAAAACCACCTACCAAGAAGGCCCGCATTGAACTCATTGAGGACATTAGCCCCTCTCATTCTTCACCACCATCACCACCTTCAACAATGGAGTTGATGGATCCAGAATCCATTCCTCCTAAAAAAAAATTCATAAACATCATTTCCTTGGGGCCTCTGACTTATCAACGTGAGGGTGAGGCTGCTTCCTCTCTTCCCTTCTTATATCCTGAAATGATCGACAAAAATACACCTTCGATTAATGTCATTCAATGTCAGGATGACAAATCTATAATCACCTACCTTGGTGTCGAAGACTCATATATTCATCGTTCATTACCATCTGAGATGCAAACCATGTTGAACGAATTGACTATCGAAATCAACATTCATACTTAGGATGACCCACATATCCTAAATATCGGTCAATATTTAGATGCTACTGAACTAGAAGCCATCACTTCCTTTCTCAAAACCCATGACCACACTTTTTCTTGGACTTATACTGACATGCCTGGTATTGATCCCACCATAGTGGTCAACAATATTGTAACCATTCCCAATGCCAAACCCGTCAAACAAAAGCTGAGGAAAATTTACCCTTACATTGCTCTTCTGGTCAAAGAAGAACTTCAAAACCTCCTTTTTTTTTCCTTCATCTTACACATTGATTATCCCTGGTAGATTTCCAACATTTTACCTATCACTAATGCGACAGGGGGACTCCACATTTGCATGGGTTTTTGTGACCTCAATCTAGCTTACCCAAATGAAAAATTTCCTTTACCTGGTATCGACCAACTGGTTGACCTTACCACTGGTCACGAGATGTTGTCACTCATGGATGTATTCTTAGGTTATAACCAAATCTTTCTTGCCCCAAAGGATCGACACAAAACTGCATTCATCACCCCTTGGGGGACCTTCTACTACCGAGTCATGCCTTTTGGACTTAAAAATGTTGGGGCCACCTATCAGTGGGCTATGAATTTTATATTCCATGACATCATGCATCATATATTAGAATATTACTTGGACGATCTCTTGGCTAAATCTAAATTCCACTCCAAGCACCTCACCATCCTTAAAACCATCATTGACCACCTTATTAAATACTGTGTTCTCCTTCAACCCAAGAAGTGTGTATTCATGGATATCTCAGGAAAGCTCCTGGGATTTATGATTTCCTTACATGGTATAGAATTTAACCCTGCTAAAGTTAAGGCCATTCTTGAAATGCCTCTGCCCAATAATCTTAGGCAACTCCATAGCTTGCAAGGTAAGTTGTAGTCTATTTGTTGTTTCATCTCGAAATTGTCTGATTAGTGTCAACCATTTCATCATCTTCTCAAGAAGGATGTTTCCTTTAAATTGGATAATGACTACCAAAAATATTTTGAGGCCTTAAAATAATACCTTCTCCAACCACCTATACTCATTCCACCTAAAGATGATCAACCCTTCTACCTATACATCTCAGCTACTGATCACTCCTTAGGGGCCATGCCCACTCATCATGATGAGCAATAGAGGGAGAAGGTAGTTTATTACATAATCTGTACTCTTTTAGCCTAAAAAACCCAATACACCCATGCTGAAAAAATCAACTTAGCCTTATTTTTCATTTACACGAAACTCTACCATTACCTACTTAATCAAAAAACTTATGTTGTGACCAACACCAACCCCTTACACTTCATGTATGCCAAACCTTACCAAAATCAACATGTCACGCATTGGCTCATGCTTTTGGCCAACCTTGACCTTGAATTTATGCACCAAAAGTCCATCAAGGGCCAAGCTATCATCGACCAATTAGCCGACGCACCTATTTTCAGGGATCAACCTTCTAATTTTGACTTTCTAGAAGAGTCAATTACTTCCTTTTCCTTGGATGAGCCTGTATACCAAATGAAACTCTTCTTCAATGGTTCCAAGTGTTAGCGTGGGCGTGGGGTAGGCGTTATCCTTATTCTTCTTGGTGGTGAACCCATTCCTTTGTCTTTCAAACTAGATTTTGATTATACAAAAAATATTTCTGAATACGAAGCGCTTGTATTAGGTCTCCAACCGGCCTATGCCTTGGATGTCAAATCCATCAACATCTTTGGTAAATCCCAATTGGTCATAAACCAAGTCAATGTTATATACCAATGTCTTAATGAGACACTTCAAAAGTATAAACATCATGTAGACATACTTTTGACCACCTTCAACCACTACACCCATCAAACCATCCCACGTTCAACCTTCCAATTCTCACCCTCTTATTTACCTCATGAGGTTTACTCCATTGGAACTACTACCCCTGACCTGAGTGACCTTTGGTATAAATAGTACTCAAACTACCTTTCCCGTTCCATCTTGCCTCCCGAACTCACTCGTAATGGACAACGGGCCTTTCTCATTAAGGTCTCTCATTACATCATCATGGGTGACCACCTCTACAAACATGGATTCAATGGCATTCTCTTATGGTGCCTTACGAGTTTCAAAATTCCTTATACCATTAAGGAAGTTCATGATGGCATATGTGGAGGTCACTTTAGTGGCCTCGTTGTTACTAAGCATATTCTTTACCTAGGCTATTACTGGCCAACCCTCAACCATGATTGTTGTGACTACATCAAGCATTATGTAAAATGCCAACAACATGCCAACCTTCATCATACACCCAGTCATGCCTTGCAGGTCACATGTGACCTTTACCCATTCTCTCAATGGGGTTTGGATCTTGTTAGAGAGATCAATCCACATTCTTCCTAATGACATCAATGGATCATCACCACTACCAAATACTACATGAAATGGGTTGAACCCATACCTCTCATTTCCATGAAAGATGAGAAAATATGTGAGTTCATCAATCATCACATCATCTATCACTTTGGTCTCCCACATCACCTCATCACTGATAACAACAAACAATTCAAAAATAAAACCTTTTGAAAAATTTGTGACGCCTTCGACATTTAGCTGAGTTTCTCATAACTCAGGACCATTTAGCACAACTTGAGTTACTAGACAAAGGCCATCTTAATGCTCTGGACCATCTGTAATTTTACCAAAAATGTATCAAACATGCCTATGAAAAATGTTTCCATGAACAAACCTTCCATGTTGGTGACCTTGTCCTGAAAGAAAATCAACATGTAACCAAAGCAGAAAAAAATAAACAGGGGAAATTTTCTCCTAATTGACTAGGACCATACATCTTGACTCATACTTATGGATCAGGTGCTTATCATTTATCTTCACTCGAGGTTAGACCCAAACTTGATCCCCTTAACTCCTTACATTTTTGACCATTCTGTTTTTGACTTTTAGTCCTACCTCACCTTCTACCTCTTTCCATGCTCGTCCATTGAGTGCTATCCACTTCCTATGCCATCACCAATGATTACATAAGAATCATGTGTGTACCCATCACTTTTTATCTTCTCTTAATTATGTGTACCATGGCACTGCACATAGCATGATTCTCATGGATACTTTTCATCTACCTTTAGATGATATCCCATGGTTGTTTCACCCTACTTTCTGAATAAGACTCCTATTCTTCACCTTAGTCTTGTCCATGACTTAAAACCCCTCAGATGGGACCCAACTCCTTGAGTAAAAATTCCAATAAAGAGATGACTCCCTCAAAGGGACATCTTTCTCTCTATAATCACTGCTATAAATAGACTACTCCCTTGAAGGACAGCTATGTAAATCTCTTTCAAAAAATAAAAATAAAGAGAGAGAATCTGAAGCTTCCCGCATCGATTAGCTTCATGAAGACATCAAGGAGTAATTTTTTCATCCCATATAGACTTCCCGCATCGATCAGTCTATCTCAAACATCAGTTAAAACAAACAACCTTTTATTCATGGAATTTCCCATTGTGACCTTAGATCTCTTGCCACAAAGGCATGATACCTAGTACCATATAAACACTAACCACTTTTCAACCTCTTACCATTCACACTTTTATTTCCTACTGCCTCAAGGGACCTCATGGAACTATGAAATGTGGTGTTCATGTGACTACTTTACATCTTTAGAATAATCAATCATGTAATGTCTTTAGGGTCTTATGTTCATAAGCCTATCTTAGGTATTTCATACTCGTTATGATCCTAACAAATCGGGTGGCTTTCTTTCCTCCTCTTATCTTTTGACATTCCTTATTACATATTTATTACCTTATACAGGACTTGGTCCTTGACACTTACCTTTGCGTCATCTTCTTCTTCCACCACACTCAACATCACCTCTACCAATGAGCCCACAATTCACCCATACCTAACATACCTAGATTCAATTATGCCTATAACATACCCACCCATACTCTTACCTCCTCACATTCATCACTAGCTTATGGGAGAACTACATCATCCTGAGGTCCCTTTTAGCTGGGACTATATAGGCAGCACTCTGAGGGCATGGCGCCCTTAGTGGTTAGCTCAACCACTCTCTACCCTAACCAATTCATCTTTCATTTTCCTAAATCACATTCTACCCTACTTAGTTTCCTTTTTATATCAAAAATTGGAAATTAAACCAAACAAACAACAAGTTGCTTCACATTTTTATCATCATCAAAAAATACATTCATTATGCCTACCATTTCCTTACCATCATCATGCATGTATTATAAAACATCTTAAACATGACCCATCTCATCATTCATTACACAAATTAATGAATTACAACCTCAACCAATTTAAACTCCACCATGCCTATGACCTTACTCCACCATGCCTAAAACCTAACTTCATCCATGCCTAAAACAAAACCTAACTCAACCATGCCTACAACCTAACTCGATCCATGCATATAACTTGACTCAACCATGCCTACAACCTAGCTCGATCCATGCCTACAACCTGACTCAACCATGCCTACAACCTAACTTGATCCATGCCTATAACCTGACTCCATCCATGCCTAACACACCTATCCTAAATCCATCTATGCATGATAATAAAATTGAATCAACACAACCACATAATGACCATAATCATCATCATCTATATAAATAAAATATCCAAACATGTGTATCCATATATATAACTATCAAATGTCTTCGACACATACGCTGGTGTATATAATCCAATCTGTCAAAAATATCATACATCCTCACTGTCTTTGGCACACAGGCCAGTATATATCAAAAAATGACTAAAATAAATCAAAATATAGGGATGGGCATCAGACCTCATCCTACAAAACATCCTCCATGTTAGTCTCTCTGGTATCCTCCTCAGCTCCTGTCTGATGACCTAATATCATCTCACCACCCATCATAGCTCGTGGTCGGCTTCCTACCGATACATCACCTTGAGCTAGCCTCCATGAGTTGGTGGTCTCACCCTGATCATGTCTTGGGGCTCGATGGCCCCGTGTGCTCTCCACACTGTGAGTACGGGATCTCGTCCTTTCACTAAAGGCATGTTGTGCCCTATACTCTCCATAGGATATAAAATATATCCCGACTGTTATCGAATGATCCTGATAGTATATGGTCTCCCATAGGGCATCTCGTAACTTGGATATAGGTACGGTTTGTGGTGGCCCCATAGGCCTTGGATCATGTACCTGTCCTGCCCCTACCTATGAACTGGGACCTTGTTCTGGTGCCAGTGATGGTGCCATCGACCTTGTACTCTATGCCTGAATTTACACCTGTGCAGTGGCCAACTGGCCCTGCAAACTTGTAACATGTGCTTGTAAGGTAGCTACCGTCTCATCATCATCCTCTCCATCTCCACCTTGATCCATCTAGGCCTATAGACTAGCCACCTGTACATGCAATGTAGCCACCTTTGCCTCTGATGTTGCTAGGTTCCCCTGTACCATCCCCAAGTGTGTAATTAGGGCCACCACCTACCCCTGTATGGAATCTCTCTGCACAATGATGGTGGTTAAATCTGGCTACCCAAGCCTGGGAGGTACTAGTCATAGCTGGGCCACCCACCACTTTCTATACCTATCTATGATGTCAGAATCATCAATCCACCAGTCTATAACCTGCTCCTCCTACCCAAAAAGGTATTTTCAGCTATGGAAGTGGAAGTGGTCTCTCCACATCATCCCTCTTATACTGTGGGAAGGGTGGTGGTATATCCTACAGTAATCAAAACTGTCATCTGAACCTATTTACGGGGATCATCTCATTCTTTCCTACATGACGTCCCTCTGTCCATCTGAGTAGCTAAAGGCCAGCTATCTCATCAGCCATCTATCTATATGAGGGATAACCTACATACGGTATCCATATAATTTCTAATCCAGACAATCCCTTCAATAGCTGCCGATAGTATACTACATCATGTGTAGCCATATCTAATCACTGCTCTCCAATAACAGGTACCTATCACTTATACCCCACCCGCACAAAATCTGGCTCAAATGCATCTACTTGGGGCATACCCACCGGATGCACATAGATAATGTGCTTATAGGCCCAACAATGTAGAATAAAAGTGCAGCACATAATGAACCTATGAAGCTGCCCATATACCCATAGCTCTTTATATAGCTGTACCAAG
This sequence comes from Taxus chinensis, assembly GCA_019776745.2. Taxonomy (NCBI): domain Eukaryota; kingdom Viridiplantae; phylum Streptophyta; class Pinopsida; order Cupressales; family Taxaceae; genus Taxus; species Taxus chinensis. The sequence continues at coordinate 102,500,464 of CM034148.1, read as the reverse complement.
AATGCTGACACCTAGGAAAATCAGGTTCTCTCCATCATCATGTCATGTAGCACTCCCATCACTGATCATGGGAATCTCCCACCCTCTACATTTGGTAGTGCAAAACAACAGACTGTCTCCATCAATAATACTACTAGCCTCATCTCCTCTAAACGGGCTAGCTACATCTCTCCATAGCTCAGGCTAGCACTATGGAATGTCAGCTTTGCAATTCCATCCACAAAGACCGTCAACATCAAATCCTTAGATGCCTATGCGGAGATAAAATATACATGTGTACCTAATATGGGTAATTGCAGGATCCTGAACACATCCTCCAGGGTGACTGTCATCTCACTTGTTAGTAGGTGGAACGTGTTGGTCTCCAAGTCTCATCTATCAATGAGGGCGACCATCAGGCTTGGCTATCAGACTACATACCGGTAGTGTCGGACCCCAATTAGGCCCACCTCCTCAACATGTTGCAACTCCTTGGCTATTGTTGCACCTCGAACTATCACGAGTAGGTGTGGCACCCTGTCTCGCATCCTCAGCTGATCTCTCACCTACATCTAATAAAATAATCACATTATTAAAACCAAACCATATCTACATTCACCCATACCAATGTGGGCCTATCCTATACCACAAACCAACCTGACCTACCTACCCTAACCCTACCCAAACCACTCTCACTTTATCTATTTATATACACCCCAACCTACACCTACCTACTTACTCAATCCAACCCTAACTTACTGACCTACCTACCCTAACCCTACCCAACCTAATATCACCTCACCTAATTCCATTTTACCCTCTCCCTGACCTTACCTTTTTCATACACATCTATACATTTTCCCCTAACTCCACCCTTACCTATTTTTACCCCTTACCTATGTTATGATTTTCATCAAAACCACTTTTCTCACCCCTATCTACCTCACCCACCCAATGTCGGACACATTCTGACCCTTTTACCCCTAATTTCAACCAGTACCAGTTACCCCCAATTGACCCCGGTCCCCCTTCAATCGGCATCAATCACCTGCTTCGTGACCAATATCGACACCCTAATACTGATATCGGCTAGCCTTTAACTGATGCCAGTCACTTTCGCCACAAAACTACAGTACCAAACCCCCATTTTCCCTCAAAATTCCCTTTTTTACTCCCTCCTACCCACCCAATCCTACCCACATTCCCCTTATACCCTTCCCCACCCCTTCTTCACCCAATCCACTCCCTCTATTTCCTATTTTACTTGATTTCCCTCCCATAATTCAAAATTTATTTTCCCTCCAAAAATAAAAAACCCGTACAACCCATTAATTCAATTTAATAAAAAAACAACGATTCAGATTGAATCCTACCTCATCGCACTACCATCTACATGGTGGCACCTCTGACCACTACATTGGTGGTCCCCCCGATCCCTCTCCTACCTTTGCCATCACCAAATGACCTCTCGCTCTCCACCCAATTGATCCACTCAACCCAATCCAACCTAGCTTGTGGATCCACCTATCAACCAACTATCACCTACCGCGTGGCTCGCCAACCTAGTCCTCTATCTCACTCAGTCACTTTCCACCCTTTTCTCTCTCCTCTATCATTTTCTCCCCTTTGTAAAAGACAAATGAATTGAAAAAACACAGATTTTTTTGTTTTTATAACATTGTCGCCCTAACTGGTGTATATTTACCATAACTGACATCGGTCCTGTGCCCTAGCTTACCATGGTCGGTCAAGCTTGACTGGCATCGGTTCCCTTAAATTGTCATCAGTTTCCCTGCTTAGTCTTTTTCCTATCCCCTACCCCTACTTTTTGACCTGAATCCTTTTTTATCCTACACTCACCTCACTTGGCCACACCACTTGACCTTCTTGACCTTACCCTTTACCCCCTCACCTCATCCTCATTTAGGGACTCATTATTTTACCCATACCTCGGCCCTACCCATGCTGTGACCTAGATACTTAGACCTAGACCATCACTTGTGACCTTTGATCTCATGTGTTTGTTATACCTTGCGGCACTATTACCTGTGTTGATGGACATATTGACCTTACCTTGCCTCTTGTCATAACCATTTATCCTGACCCAACCTTTGGTGTACTGGAACATACCTAAACGTTCATGCACCTGACCTGCATCATGTTTCTTTATCATGTCTTATACCTTAGATACAAGAATCACCTCAACCTTGCTTGGATAAAACTATCGACCTTAGACAATGTAGAGTTTACTTTCTCTTCAACCTAGTACTGTGTTATAGTTTATATGTGTGTGTGTGTGTTTGACTGTTACTACCTTTAACCCTGTCCCATTACCTAGATTACCCGAGTGGACCATTTTCCCCTTTTTACCCCCGTTTCCCACCTTCCTCTTCATCACATTCACCTTTTATCAAACCACTCACCAATTCTAACTTCTACCTCATTAGTTCTTGGTTTGAGGGGGATCACCTTCACCCAAACATGGGGTAACCACATCTTACTTTTGTCAGTGTCACTTACCAATACAAGCTACATGACAAAAAGGGGCAAAATGTAGACACCGAAATTGGGTCAGACTCTCCTTGGTCCCTTGTCAGATAAATATCGTGAACACATTTACCTAACCATGGTCCCTTTCATCCCAATTTAATATTAATTAAATTAATTCATTATCTCACATTATTTATTATTTTAATATCCTAATTGAGATAATGCCCACATATCCACCTCATCTAGCCACCTCACCCTAAGACCTATTCTTAGTAAGTTGTCATAACTAACTAAGACCTACCCAAAACCTAAAAATCAAAGCCTATATTACCTCTAACCACATTCCCATCTATTAGAAAGAAGCTTCCATTCTATTATGTGGAGAAAAAATGGGCAAGATCCAAGAAAATCAAAAGGATCTGCTCATTTTAGAAAACCTAGGAAATCATGCCCTAATCGACATTGGTCAATCTAAACTATCGCCAGTCAACTTGAAACTACCGTCAGTTATTTAATCCCCAAAACAACCTTATTTCAAGGTTAGCACATTTCGGAGAGGTTGATACATCTTCTAAGAACAAGTGATGAAACTAGAGCTGTATGCAAGCAGAATAAGCATCCATGCACACATCATAGCATCCATAGCCAGCACCAAAAGTAACTACGGAGCCATTGTGCCTTCATGGGAGCATCTGAGGAAGTGCCAGAACCACACTGAGTTCCTTCCATTTGATCACCCACCATTACCAACCAGACATCAAGCTCATAAAAACAGTAAGTTTTGTTAACCTACACTGGTTCATTATCATTTGAGCAGATCCTTTTACTTTTGTTGTTAGTTTCTACTCCCATTCCCATTCCCCACCATTTTACCTCCATGAAAACTTAATCATCCCTTTACCCACAACGTTGAACTACCCATATCCGAATTTTAATCATTCTTGTGCATACATGGGACCCACACGACCTTCCATTTCCACCTAGCCTCAGATCTATCACCTTGCCAAGTTTTTATTGATTTTCCTGTACCCCTACCATACCGACGCTGGTTACCCACAGTCATCACCGGTTCATGTAAATCGACATCGGTCATACTAGACTAATGTCGGTCTTTATGTTTTTGACTAGAAACCAAAAATAGAGCTTAAAACCTCCACCAAATACCCAAAACAACCCAGAACCTAACCCTGACTAGTACCTGTACCCAGATCAAGACCTTAACCTTCAGATTCAATCATAGCTTAGCTTGTTGTGAACGAATTTGCTTATTGTAGATGAATGAGATACCTAAATCATTTTAACTATAGTGGGATTTCCTTTATTGTTAGGATTAAATTGTTTTAAACAGTGGATTGATAGCCATCTAGGAAGTATCACACTTCTCGGATCTAGCACACACTAGTTAGTCCACTGCATATACTGTTTAACTATTATTTGGTAGTCTTTTTTCTATTTCAAGTAGTTCCTCAAAGAAAAAAAGAATCTCTCACGATCAGCTATGGATTTAGAAGTCATACGCACATAACAACCTACAACCACCATCTTAACAGGTATTCCTCTTAGCCATTTACCCTTATCTATTTCGTTAACATTCAAAGAAATTCTCTAGAATCAGGTGAAATAATGTGATCCCACATTCCAAATCCAACAATGAAGGGGCAGGGTCAGTGAAGGAGGCCAATGACGTCAAAGGAGATCAAAGCGCGCAGGAGAAGATTGAAGAAAGGGCTCAAAATTTTTAGACCTCATGTGCGAGTCGACTTGGGGAAAAGAAATGGACCCGTAGAAGGTGGCATGTGCTTCATCAGTGGAAATTTAGAAGTGAGACCCAAGGGACAGACCCTAAATGAGTGTCAGCCCTCCACGTGGTCAAAGCCTCAAAAATTTAAATTGGCTATTAAAAAGTCTAAGGCCAACGGACAGCGCCTCGTGTCTCATCAGTTCACCTTCAAGGGTCGAAGATAAAGGCATTTCACCAAACAAGCACCAACTCTCCACATGTCTAGGGTCCAACATAAGTCAAACAGGGTAGAACCACCCATTGAATTAGCTGAGGAAAGGAGAACTAGTGGGAAGCCCCATATGTATCTTTGGTGCTCTTTCAGGGGAAACATCCAAAAGTAGGACCAAAACATGTGCTAGCTCTCCACATGTCCAATTGGCACACCTCCGAAGGTCAGGTCCAAATAGAGTCTCCACATGAGCCGGAAGCATCTATGTATCCTAGGTCAAACATAAAGCCTTCACCAAATAGAGGGACTTAGTCAAAACACAAAAATACATAATAGCCCCACAAAGGGACACGTGGCCATGTTTCAGTTTGAAGTAGGAAGGTGGGTCCTCAGAGCCTTTTGGGAATTTTGGCTTTATTGCTAAAAGGATTAAAATTACAAAAATGAGCCATAACTCCACTGAAGCCATGTATTGAATATTTGTTGAAAATTCAAAGTGGAGAGACGGGTTTTCAGGACACTTTAGGAATTTTGGCTTCATTTCCCTAAGAGGTGTAAAGTGATAAAGTTAACTATGGCCCTAGTCATGCTAAGGGATAAATTCAAATGTTAAGCCCGCATCGAAAGTCAAAATGTGAAGGTGGGTCATCAAAGCATTTTGGGAATTTTTGTTTTATTTCCAAACAGAGAGTTAAAAGCTATAAAATGCTCCACAACTCCACTACGGTCTTGAGCCACATTGAAAATTCAAACAAGGGAAGTAGGTTGGTAGAGAACTTTGAGATTTTGAGCCTTATTTCCAAAAGAAGTAATTATAAAGTGAGCCGTGACTCCGTTACCACTCAGGTAAAGCCATGTGTCAGACCTATATCAAAAGTAAAGTTGCATGCCTGTGGATTTCAAGGGAGACTTTTGCACCTTGCATATTTTATGCTAAAGGTGTAATTTCAATTTTGGGCCCACGGATTCATTTTGTGAAAATTCCATTTTCACCATTTTTGTATGGATTTGATTGAAATATTCAACTAAGCATAACTTTCACTCCATTGCTTGAAATTTGAAAAAATTTATACTGTTGGAAAGATCTTGGTCTCCTCTACACAATGAAAGCATAAAATATTGTCTTCAGTAGGAATTGATGGTTAGAAATCTTAAAAAAATCTTTCACACCATTAATATGTGATTTGATTGCTTCAAACAAATTAGATTTGATCCGATCTTCCATTCTTCCTTCTTGAACACGCCAAAGACATGAAAAACCATATCTGAGAGATTGGCGGATTTGCAGGGGCATTTATGGTTGGTGGTTGAGCTTCCAAATCAGATTTTCTTCCTTATCTTCTTCTCCTCTTTTCAGTTCATCTATAAATGTAAGATCTTGGCTCATTGAAAACGTTTGACTCTGATACTTTTGAAGTGTAAATAGAATCAAAAGCAATCACTAAAAAAGAATTTCCCCTTTCTCTCTATCTTCATCTATTGTCTCTTCTTTCTTACCTAAAATCTCTGGATCATTTATCTTCTACAATAAGAAACTTTGTGTTCTTATTGATATGATTTCAAGAAATTTGTGTCTATGGAATGATATATTATGTGATGAATGTGAATGATTCTATTTTGTATCACTCTTGTTTAGTATGTCTAGGGTTATACTCTACTATCTATATTTCTTGAAAGTACTGTTATATTCTACTCTTTCCTTTCTTTAGTTCTTCCATTCATTTGTATTAATAAGCTATTTTGGTATAAAATAATTTCAAGATGTCAGAGGTCCAACCTTAAGATGAAAGTTATACATTTGTATATAAGCTTTGCTGCTTGTTTTCAATAAGGGAACCTCTCTAATAAAGAGGAGGGACTTGTTATCCCCTAACTGTGGTTTTGTTAAAGTACCATTTTAAAACCCAACAATTTTTGGTGACTCCACTGGGGATTTCATTTCAAATGTATCCCTTTCTAAAAGATCAACTTCAAGATCATTTTTGATCTAGCGACTCTATGGTATACACTAGGGATCAAACTTATGTCATGTTCTTTCTCTTGATCTATGAACCTTCCCAAGAATGAAGGTAAAATGAAGAACACTTGTTGTCCCACATCACCAAGAAGTGATAGTGGTAGTGATGGGGATGATGATGGAGATATCCCTCTTAATGGTTTTCAAGCTCCAATCGATCCAGAACAGGCTCAATTTCCGTAGAACTTCTACAAAGGTGTAAATACAAGATTGTTTCCCTAAACATTGCAGCAACTTCTCAAACAAGTTGAGGAACATTCAATCAATGAATTTGAGACACCTTGTAACAAAGAGGAGAACATTCAAGTTCTAGAATATTCTCATGATGATTCTCCACATCATTAGGTATTCATTCCTTAGCATTATCTCAATTCCATCAATGAATGTCTTCTTGTTGCTCCACCTAATGCATGTCAATTTAATATTCCTTGAAATAATGAAGAAGACAAATAACTTGAGGCTTTGTTTCAATCTGAAATAGAGTTTGTCAAAGATATGTCATGTTCCAAGGTTGAATGTTCTTGTTTTGAAAGATGTGCTCCTATGCTAGTGGAAGTGGATGTTCATCATAACAAAATGGACAAGATCCCTCTTTATCCTATGATTGAGGAATTTCAATGCACTACGATGAAAATCACCGTGGACCATTCTCTTGTTGTTTTAAGTTCTCTCAAAGATAAGCAAGTTCCTGTACCTGAAGAAAAATAAGTTAATGAGATCACTCATTCCCCTATTATATCTATGGATGATATGAGTACACATTATCCTTTTTGCACTCCTTTAAAACAAATAGGAAATGGATACCCATGCCCGGAATATTTTCTTCAAAACTACGACAGTCCTGTCTCAGATCACCCTTCAAAATTAAAATAAAAGGAAGAGGATGATGTTTTCGATCAATCTTTAGTTAGGTTGATAGCATTTTAATTCCTTTTTAATCATGAAGACAAATCAGCAATGCATCTCATACCTAAGAGTCGTGATCTTCTAGAATTAGGTGCTGATTTTGCAAAAGCAACAGGTATGTTTTTAAGAAACATGGTCAAGATTACACCTAATGGTAAACCATTCAGTACCTTTTTCCAAATTCCTCTTGAAGATGATTACAAGGAAAATTAAATGGATGTTTATGTTTCTCATGAGATGTGTCATGGTGATAATTGCAATCTTCATTCATATGCTAGCATCATTCCATCAAAACAGGGAGTTGACACTATTGGGATTGGAATTTCTCATGGATCTAGTTATTAGAGTTTGGTGATGTGAGGAAATCAGTATGAAGGTATTCAAGGGTTGTACAAGTCTTTGTATGGCACTATTCATCCATAGAAGAGGAGCCTCAGGAAGATATTCAGTTCTTCACAAGGACTAAATGTTTTTAGTATGGAGTATCACTATATGGCTGGTCTTCTTTCCTCAAATTTTCCTTTCAAGCCACATAGTGTTCCCATGATATTTTGGTTCACCTAATTTCTCATCATCAATTCATAAGTTCCTCATACTTTCATCATGTTGTTCCACAAAGGTACTTATTTTTCTCATCCTATCTCTGGAGTTGTGTAAGTTTCATACAATCCTTCTTCTTTCTTTGTATATACTTACCTTTTTTTGACTTGTTTCCTTTCATGTTCCTTACTATACGTTATGTTTTGTTTTTTGTCTTTCCTTTTCATTTGTTTCCCTTCCATGTGTGTTGTCTTCTGTACTAGTTTTTCCTTTGACTCTATTTTCCCAATGGATAAGGCACTAGTATGATTTATAAGAGTTTTTTCTATGGTTCTTGATCTTGCCTCATTCCTCTCTCCTAGCCAAGTCATCCTCAGAAAGAGCTAGTTGTTTTCACCCTCAAAATTCCCCTCATTTTTCAAGTCAAATTTCAAAATTTTTGAGTTCGTGCCTGTTATCCAAATTTTCCCCCCCTAGAAAAATTTATCAAACATGACCCCACACAGAAGAAAATCAAAAGGGGTGGTTCAGTCATGTGAACCCACATTCCAAATCTAGCCATGAAGAGGCATGGTCAATGAAGGAGGCCAATGATGTCAAAGGATATCAAAGCATGTAGGGGAATATTGAAGAAAGGGCTCAAAGTTTTCAGACTTTGCATGCAAGTTAACTTGGGGAAAAGCAAGCCATGTGCCTCATCGGAAAAAATTTAGAAGTGAGACCCAAGGGAAAGACCCCAAATAAGCACCAACCCTCCACATGGTCAGAGCCTCAAAAATTTAAATTGGCCGTTGAAAATTCTAAGGCCAACAGATAGTGCCATGTGTCTCATCGGTACACCTTCGAGGGTCTAAGCAAAAGGTGGTTCCCAAAAAAGTGCCAACTCTCCATGTGTCTAGGGTCTAACAAAATTCAAAAGGGGTAGAATTGGCTATTGAATCAGCTAAGGAAAGGAGAACTAGTGGAAAGGCCCACATGTCCCTTCGGTGCTCTTTCAAGGGGTGAATCCAAAAGTAGGTCCCAAATGTGGGCCACCTCTCCATGTGTCCAATCAGCACACCTCCAAAGGTAAGGTTTAAACAGAGTCTCCAAATGAGCGGGAAGCCTCCATGTGTCCCAAGTCAGACATAAATCCTTCACCAAATAGAGGGACTTAATCAAAACACAAAATACAGAACAAACCCGTAAAGGGACACATGACCATGTTTCAGTTTGAAGTGGGAAGGTGAGTTGTTGGAGCCTTTTGGGAATTTTGGCTTTATTGCCAAAAGGATTAAAGTTACAAAAATGAGCCACAACTCCGTTGAAGCCATGTATTGAATATCTGTTGAAAATTCAAAGTGGAGAGGTCAGTTGTCGGGACACTTTAAGGATTTCAGCTTTATTTCCCTAAAATGCGTAAAGTGATAAAGTAAACCACTTCCCTTCTCATGCCAAGAGATAAAGTCAAATTTCGAGCCCACATCGAAAGTCAAAATGGGATGGTAGGCCATTGGAGCATTTTAGGAATTTTGGTTTTATTTCCAAAAAGAGAGTTGAAAGCTATAAAATGCTCCATGACTCCATTGGGATCTTGATCCTGCATTGAAAAGTCAAAATGGGGAAGCGGGTTAGTGGAGAACTTTGAGATTTTGAGCCTTTCTTCCAAAAAAAGTAAAATTATAAAGTGAGCCATGAATTTGTTACCACTCAGGTAAAGCCACGTGTCAGACCTATATCAAAATTAAAGTTGTGGGCTTGTGGGGTTTGAGGGAGAATTTTGTACCTTACATATTTTTCTCTAAAGGCACAATTTCAATTTCGGGCCCATGGATCCATTTTGTAAAAATTACATTTTCACCATTTTTGTATAGATTCCATTCAAATATTCAACTAAGCATAAATTTCACTCCAGTGCTCAAAATTTGAAAAATTTTATATTGTTGGAAATATCTTGGTCTCCTCTACGCTATAGAAGCATAAAATATTGTTTTCAATAGGACTTGATGGTTAGAAATCTAGAAAAATTCTTTCACGCCATTAATATGTGATGTGATTGCTTCAAACAGATCAGATTTGATCCGATCTTCCATTCTTCCTTATTTAGCACACCAAAGACAAGCAGAACCAAATTTGATAGATTGTGTGGATTTGCAGGGGCATTTATGGTTAGTGGTTGAGATTCCAAATCAGATTTTCTTCCTTATCTTCTTCTCCTCTTTTCACTTCATCTATAAATGTAAGAGCTTGGTTCATTGAAAATGTTGGAATCTGATACTTTTTAAGTGTAAATAGAATCAAAAGCAATCAATGCAAAATAATTTCCCCTTTCTCTCTATCTTCATTTATTGTCTCTTCTTTCTTACCTGAAATTTGTGGATCATTTATCTTTTGTAATAAGAAACTTTGTGGTCTTATTGATATGATTTCTAGAACTTTGTGTCTATGGAATGATATCTTATGATGTGAATGTGAATGATTATGTTCTGTATCATTCTTTCTCAGTATGTATAGGGTTATACTCTGTTATCTATATTTCCTAAAATTATGGTTATATTATACTATTTCCTTTCTTCAGTTCTTCGATTCATTTGTATTGATAACCTATTTTTGTATAAAATCATTTCAAGATGTTAGAGGTCCATCCTTAAGATTAAAGTTGTACATTTGTATATAAGCTTTGATGCTTTCTTTCAATAACGTAACCTCTCCCATAAAGAGGAGGGACTTGTTGTCCCTTGACTGTGGTTTTGTTAAATTACCATTTTAAAACCCAACAAGGTGTACGTAGATAATTAAGCACAAGGAGGTGGTACTCCCCCAATGAAATAAACTCCATGAAATATCTGAGGGAGGATTCATCTGGAAATTTTGATGCTGGGGTACATGTGTTTGTAGATTCTTGGATGGATGATTATGATTTTGGTATGAGAATGTTGTTTGGATGGTACATTATATTGTAGTCAGCAAAAGGATTAGGATCCATATGTATTGTGAATGTTTGGCTTTTGTGTTCATATTTAACACAATGATGAAGGGTTGAGGGGACACAAAGAATGGTGCATATCGAAGGTCTTCCTAAGAATATATTATAATAGAACTCTCCTTCTATGATGTAGAAGATTTTTGGAAGAGTTTAATGCCAACTTTAATGGTGTAAAATAAAGGTACCTAATGTGGGTGGAGTCGTGTCATTAAAATATCGAAGTAAGACGCGTGTCTGGGTGACGATAATGTTTGAAAGTATAAGTTGATTGAAATAAATGGAGGAAATGATGTTGATAGCAGTGCCCCCATCAACCATGACCCTTTTGAAAATGACATCATTTATTTGAGTGGTGATGAAGAGGGGTAAATCATGATCCTTTTGTCAAAGTGATGGTATTTCGGAAGATTCAAAGGAGATAGCATAAGATGCTTTAAGATCACCTAAAAAGTGTGTGAAGGAATTTTTAGTGCTTTTGGGTACTAATATGGATTGCATGGATTTGATCATATCTTATTTACGTGAAGGTGGTGTTTGAACAAGCTCGTAAGGTGACATTTTAACTAGAGTTTGGTGTAGTTGTTTGATGACTACCTTTTGAACTTTAGAGGAAGAATGTGGAGCAATGAGGATGGATATTTTGGATTTCTAATTAGATGATTTGGCTATGAGAGAGATGGAAACCTTAGTTTTATCATAAGAAGATGAGAGTTCTAAAGGTGGAGGAATGGCGAAAAAAGTCTTGGAATTTTTTTTAGATGGATTGGGATTATGAGAACGTGAGCGTGTGGTGATATGGGTAACATCAACTTAATGGGGATGAATATTTTTAGATGATGTATTTAATGTGGATGAGGATGTGGATGTAGGTGTTATGTGAGGTTTTATGGATTCGTGTGATTCTAGAGTAAGAAGGCCTTTAATTTAATGTTTCTTGATAATTGAATGAAAGGCTTTACAATATTCTACGAAATTTCTTGATGTCTAATAATAATTTTAGGAAGCCTAAAAGCTATACCATGATGGTTTACAACCTCAAAAGTTTGATGGTTTGAGAGGGCAAAACACTATAAGCTTTTTTCTGAAGAAAATTCTCTAGAGTTATTGCATAATAGCCTTTAGGTGTGGATGTTGATGGTGACAATATCTCACTGGGTTTAGCCTTCACAGGAGACACAACTTTCATTATAGGTTGTTTATTCTTTTGTAAATGGATATCTTTTAAAGGTGGGCTAATTATTGGTGATTTAGGCGAAGGGTGTGAACCTAAGATAGATGGTTGATAATTTGATTTTTTCATGGGGTGATTTTGAGATATGACTTTAACCTTTTTAGATGGAAGTGTAATATTATTTTGAAGGTTATGTAGGTTATAATGGGCTGCAAAGTCATCATACGAGCTTTTCATTATTTAGATGACTAGTTTCTTTTGAGTGTTTGTGAGGGAAGCTTGGATGGGGTTGGTGAATACGTGGTAACTACAAATGTAGAGAATTTTTCTTCAATAGCAGGTTGTGGGGATGTTGATTTTTTTTGTTAAATGTTGATTTTTGGGTACCACTAGAATATGTGGGCATGGATTTGGTGACAAGAAATGTTTTATTGATGGTATTTATAGTTTGGTGGGTTTGTATGTTGTTGGTTTATGTTTGAATACTTGATGGAGAATGATTAAGGTATGGTTGTTTAAAGACATCAAGGTTTTGATTTTGGGGTGTATTAGGATTATCAAAATGTATCTCACGCTTATCGATCAGATATTGAAGGAAATTACAGAAAAAATGACACCTTTTGATGTTGTGACCCTTAACTATGTGGTACTTACAATAATTTTTATCCCTATACCAATAGGGTTTAGAAACAGATGTGTTGATAGGTCAAATGGGTGGAAGATAAATCATGTTAGTGGAAATGAGTTTATCAAAAATTTCACTATATAAGTTTCTCCAATGGGTGTATAACTACATTAAGGTTGAGAGCCTTCAGTGGTAGAACATTCCTTAGAAGTGGATTTGATGATTGTGGCATTTACTAATGATTTGGATTTATCTGAACTGGAAGATGGTTTTGATAAGAATTATGTTTTAGATTTATTTGGGTTGAGTTTCACTCCACCTTCTTTGAGGGCTCGCAGTGCAAGCTTATATGCCATGGTAAAAGCTTCCTCAAATGTTTTAAATGATTTAATTTATAGTATTGATGAGATATGTTTAACGCATGAATGGAAGAATAATTTGATTAATTATTTTTGTGGGAGTAATATTGAAAGTTGATTGATTATGTCCCTTCAACGAGTAACAAAGTCTACAATTGATTTGTCCTCAAACTATTTAATATCATAAAGGTCAATAATGGTGATCTTATGGGTGATGTTGATAGAAAAATGTTTCAGAAAGAGCTGAGCAAGCTATGCAAATGACAAAAGAGAATACTATGGGATTTTGTTATACCAGTCCAAGGTAAGACTGGCTAGAGACATAGGGAATTTCCTAATCATCCTATCTTGATTATGGGCTATACGATAACAAGTATGGAGGAAATATTGGATGTGTTGTTGGGGAACCTCTTCACTATAAAATTTGAGAAATTTCAGAATTTCCCACTGAGGTGGATAAGATTTATAAGGTAAAAATGGGTGAATATGTTCATACAAGAGTGTGTTCTTAAGGCCCATAGAAGCAACATTAAGATTCAATATCTTGTTCATTAAATATTTAAGAGATTCCAATCATAATTATTATTATGTAGCAGATGAGGATGAATTGGGTTAGTTAAATGGATAATGATTAGGTTGTTAGTATGATTGATACTGTTGAGGGGTGTGTTGTTGGAATGGAAAGTTTTGTTGAGGAATGTTTGTAGGGATATTATAAGTGGGTTGTGCCACTAGGGGTTGTGTTGGTTAGATATACTGATACTAGATAGGAATGGATGTGTTCAAGGGGGTTTACAATTGCTGAGGTTTGTGTTGAAAAGGGATGGAGGTGTGAATGAGAGGTTATGAATATGAGGATGATTTTTGAAAAGGAATAGAGGTACTGATAAAGGGTTGTGATTATTGTGGAAATTTTTGGAAAGAGAGGGACTATGATTGTTTTGGTATAGATTGGGAGGAAGCAATTGGTTGCAATGGTTGAGGTCTATGTTGTGAAATAAGGAGGTATAATATTGTTGTGAAGTTGGGTGAGTACAAGAAATAACACTAATATTGATTAAAGGTGTGGATGTGGGGATAGACATGGTAATTTTTTAGAGGTGTGGTGTGTTTTGCTAGGAATGTGGTGGTTGAGATATGCTGATAGAGATTGCGATAAAACTTATGGGGGTGTTTGAATAGTAGAGAAATTTTGAGGTGTGTCTGAGGATGAAGAGGTACCCATGTTGTTTTGAATTGTTGTAGAGCCAGTGAATGGATTAGGTGAAGATGCAGGTTGCTGAGTGGTTATGTCTTGTGATGATATTACATTAAGATGAAAAATAGGAATAGAGGACACAACTTTGGATGTTTCTAGTTGGCTTCTATGGGGATAAGGATAGATTTTCCAAATTACGTGTTCATGGTTTAGGTCAATAAGATGGGAGAAACTACATGAGGGATCAAGCACTTAAGGTTGTATTTTGGTTAATTTCAGATGAAGGTGAACACCCCTAGCTACAAGGTAAGCATTAAGCATTATAGGGTTTGAATCTAAGATTTCTAAGAACACAGGATCCTGACTATTAAAGTAACAGGGACTGAAGGGTTCTGGAATCTCAGGTGAAGCAGATAGGCTACTAGGCAAATGCAATTGTTTTTTATCTTCAAGTGGGGGTGATGTAGCATTTGTTTTTCATGAAATGAACACCAAATATTTCAAAGATGTGTTTTAGTATTATCAATAGAACATTCAATGTTATCAATCATGTTTTTTGTATTTTCAGGATGAGGTGTTGATAAAAGTTCTTAGTGTTGATCAATTAGTTGTTAAACTTCATCTAGTTGTGTTTGAGCTTGCTATAAGGTTTGATGGTATTGTGGTGTGGATTTTTGGAATGGACCATACATGTACTCTGAAGTATGGGTATGGGATTGATGTCTTATAAGTACCATATTAACAAAAAAACAATCACCTAATAGAAATGAAAAGAAATCAAAATGGGTTATTTAAAAGAAACAAGAAAATCATACATAATTATTTTATTTTTATATTGATTATCTTAAGAAGTGGAATGTGTAAAATGGATAATAGGGTCCTAGGAAATGGTGTTCTATGGATGGTTTCAGGTTTGTGTAAGGATGGAGTCCTCGATATACCGAAAGGTACCTGAGGCCCAAATCCATGTTGGTGCCACTATGGGGCCTAGTATTGGAGCATACCCCCTCACTTCATAGTCCCAAAATGATAAGGGTGTCAGATGCTTACCCAATATATCGATAACTAGTTGTTCATAATCGGTCAGAACACCAAGTCGGTTTCCCTACTAGGTGATGAAATCCCAATAGTTATCACCTAGGTGGGAGTGTTTGATGCAAATTTGATATTTGATGTGGTTTGGGTGTGTGTGAGGGAATATAACGTGAATGCAATAAATTAACTTTTTGATAAATCTGTGTGATCAGGAAGGATGCAAGATTCATTTGAAAACCCAAAAGAATAATTGATTTCAATGAGGGAAAACACTAAAATGCAATGCGGAAAAGTAAAAAGAAAGGGAGAGAACTCACCTCAGAAATGATTTCCTTTTAAATTTTTAAATTTTTGGTTTTATTTTTTATTTTATTTAGCAATAAAGCAGCAAGAAAAAGGCCTCCAAAGTAAAAACCTATAAAAAAATGTTAGTAGAAAATAGAAAATAGAACAAAAAATGGAGTTAAAGGGATAACTAAACAAGTAATAAAAAGCACTCACAAAGATCATCGGTGATTAATAGAATCATTGGTGATTTGAATAGATCACTAGTGATTACAAAAAAAGAGAGCCAAAAATTAAATATTTTATAAAAAATAAAATGAATAAAGGGATCGAAAAGTACCACTGGGAGTTCCTGAATATTCATAGATGTTTTTATCTTATACTTTAAATTAATAAAGTGAAACAATAAAAAAACTGACCTCAGAAGACATAGGGTTTATCGATACCCATAGAAATGGAGGTTGAAGGTGGTGTTCGATTGAATTTCACCAATTCTGGATTAATGAAATTCCTCTTGTACTGTAAGGAAACCTACACTTATAGACACTAAATAGAAAAAAATAGACAAATGGATAGACAAGCTACCCATCAAAAGCTTATTCTAGGAATACAGAAATGCTTTCCTTGTAGGATGTCATCACGTTTTATAATAATTAAGTGAATTGACAATATTGATAGGGATGAAAATAAAGATATACAATCAACGTAGATAAGTAGATAAAATATCTAGAACTCCAGATGGATGGGAAATTCCTGTGTGACTTTAAAAGTTGCCCAAATGAGGGTAGATGTAATATGGACACATTCAAAGTAGTCGTACCAGAAAATTGTCATTTTCTTGCTCAATTTTGTGAAGGAATTCAAACTGATCCTCAATGTCCTCTTTATTGATGGTGAATCAGATAATACAAAGTGTTATTTCATGTCATATGTTATAATATTCCAAGAATAAGGGATGTCAACCTATAAGAAGGTCATAGATGTTGATAATTGGATGTGAGTGACCAGGTATTGCCATCTAACAAAGATCTATTCTCAAAAATATGTTAGAAGTAATAAATGCTAATAATTTTTATAAAAGGAAGATTTGACAGGAATCACCAAATGCTAATAATTTTGATAAAAGGAAGATTTGACAGGAATTTCCGGTGATTGGGCCACTATTGGCGATTATGGGAATAGTTGCAAATTTCAAATAATTTTAATAATTTAATAAAAATGAGTTCTTGATGATACAAAGTGATGTTTTAGGACGAGTTTAAGGCTAAATTTGAATAAAAGAGGATAATAAATATGTAAGGAGTACCTCAAGGTTTTTGTGACGCTAAAAGATTCCTCAAACCTAGCTTGGAGAAGATCTGAATAGATTGGATGATATTGTGATGCATTTTGCAACCTGAGTGATTAAAACTAGTCTCCTGAGAGCATGAAAAAGGCTTTATGATAATAATTGATAATGTCTTATGATGTCTCTAATGTGATAGTGTTGAATAGCGAGATGCATGATGCTAGTGTTTGTGACATAATCATCAGTGATCCAAATATTTAGGATAATGGGTGCTAAAGTGGTTGAAACCACTTCTAATCAAGGTTGTTTGGTTTTGTGATTTAGGTAAATGACTGAGGGGATGTTGTTACTCAAGGTAGATGGGTTGGATAGTTATGGGATGGTTCTATAATTGTTTTGTTTTATTTTTATTTTCATTTTCAAGTGGTTTCAAGTGGTTAAGTGTATATTTAAAGAAGTTAAAGATAGATTTTTTAGTTGTGGATAATATTTACACTAGGTAAATGTGATGAAGGTTTTTAGAATTAGGGTAGGGAAATTTTGAATTAAATTATGGGTTTGATTAATGTATTTATGAAGATAATGTAAGTGGTGAAGGATAATGATGAGTGTAAATTTTGAGTGTCTACAATTGCATCATCTAGTTCTTCTCCATTTCCATTAGTTGAGCATCTTACACGATCTCCATCTCCTCCACACAAGCAAGCTCAATCTATTACATCATATAAGCATCCTTATTCTCCTACACCACGATAGGATAAACATGTTTCACATGAACTATTGCATTTCTATCATCACACTCAACCACGTGATGTGTTTCATGTTTTTCTCGATGAGCATTTAATTCACTTAACTTCTAACTAACATCACCCACAACATCATTTACAACATTAGTGTGATAGACCAAATTATAATTATCACCATATTAATGGCCATAAGGAAAATGATTACTTATCCCTTCATGATCACTTGCAACAATTAGAGTATAAGGTCATCATTTCATTTGTCTCTCACTCACATGGGTGGTTCATATATCCTCTCCCTCGTCCACGAGATACTACTCAAGTTGATTTATATCCTCCTTATAGTGCTTATGTCATTATTATTTTATCACCATAAGTCATCACTCATACGATCTCTCCATCATGTCCATCCATGACTGCACCATCTCATCCACCTCATCCATCACGTCATACTACTTCACATTGTCCTTCACATCCCTTGGAATTTACACCTCCAAATGTTGCTCCGTATTACATTCATTTTGGTTCGTATGCTCACATTTTTTCCATCCCACACATTTCCACCATTTCACTCTACCTTGGTCTTTGGTAGGTGATTATTATCACCTCACTCCTCAATGATGCACTTGTGTTCTTACGGTTCTTACATGACTGGCTAGGGATATTTTACATTAAGAACTTCTCTTTTCATGCATTATCAATTCATCTAATACCCTTTATCGAATCATTTCATGATGACACACTCTTGCATTACATGGTTCATTCTTGAATTTTGAGGGGTGTTATTTAAATGAACCTCATCATCTATATGCTGGGGGAATCACTAATCTCTCCCCCTATCTTCATCTTACTAACATACACTTCATTACACTATAACGTTTCCATGAAAATTGATCATTTCATTACAATTTCATGTGCACAAGTATATTACAACATCACCTATTATCATCTACACTATATCATCATCACATTATGCATTACTTGACAAACATGTTAGATTTATTAGGGAAAATATAATCAACATATTACAGATCCACCATTAAATCATTAAAGACTATAGATTATGATATGGATTTGATCAGAAATAGAAATGTCTTAAAATAGATAGTGAATAATAGAGCTTAATGAGCAAGAGATCAAAGAAAATAAAAACAAGAACAAGAGACAGATAAAACAAAATTTAAGTGGAGAAACCTGAAGGAAAAGAATCCAGTGGTAAAGAACTATCTGTATTAAGAATTGACACAAGTTTTAACCCAGCACTTCCACTTCACTTCTCTATCTTTTATTAAATGTATGCAGAGTTATGTTTCCTGATCATCTAACGTGTCTTACAATCTGATCTTAGTCTTGAATAGTGGATTGTAAAAATGTAAATGTTGATGATAGCCCAATCCTGAGAGGGATCACCCAAATCAATGTGGGTAGGTGAATTGGTCAGGTTACTTCACTCTTAAATGTGAAAGACCTTCACAATAAAGTTTGATTAGACAAAAATTAATAATATTGGTGTGTATTACAGTGATATATCCCACTTGACATTATCACCCCAACACTCCCCCTTAACGTTAAGTAGGAAAAAAAATTAGTCATGCAAAATTCATTGAATCAGAAATAGTGATTCATGATAGCATGCAAAAAAGGGAAATCCACAGATCTTCCCATAAATAAATTCTTAAGACCAGTTCTTTACATATGAAGACTTACATCATATTATGAAGCCTTTTATAAACTAATGCATACCCATAACTAAAGCTTCACTAGGATTTACAAGTAACTTCACATAGAGTGATGCATTTACTTATTACAATATGGAGGAGGTATTGGAAGTTTACAACGAACTACCTTATGATTTTTCTCATGAGACTTAAAGTTCACATAAAATGTTACAACCATGTGTAACCAATCCCTAAAGGATCACTTTGTTATATACCAAGTGGGTCGTTATGATCCACTCTTAAAATATTACCCGAGTCTTTTATAATAAACCATCAAGTGGTGGAATTGTCATACACACTCCACCTCAATAGAAACTCTGATAGGCCCAAAAGGCAAAAAACTTGCAGCAGTTCCCAACACAAAATGGCTTGAGGAAGGTATTCGTAACATAATCTCTGAATTTGAAATGGTTTCTTTATCAAGACAAATCTATCCTTCACATAGAAGAGTAATACTTCCTTTAGGTCCTATGTGTATCACTTCCAGCAGCCTCTTTAGCCACACGACTCTTTTGTTGCTCCAAGTGATAGCACATGCATCAAAATTTGAACAGAAATCTAGCTACATATTCAACATAACATCAATAAATATCATAATAAGAATAATAGAAATCATACACATTTTCACTTTTAACCATGTATAAAGGTTAAACACTAGTTGTATAACAACTAACATATAAATATGTTTAACAACTAACAAATATGTTGAAAGACTTCTAACATATTACACTTTGTAAAATATGTATTAGATGCAATCAGTAGTGGATGCCTCTAATACAAACACAAAGGTGTCCCTAAGTGTCATTTGATATGCATATAATAATATTTTATTAATCACATAAAATGGTTTATTAACATATGTATATCTTCATATTCTAATTCTTTTCAAAATGAGATAAGACTTGATAGATAACACATCTGAGCAAATAATCAAATTATTTAAGAATAACCAAACATTCACTGAAAAAATGATCCATTAAATAGTGGACACAATCATGGATTTATGTGAACGTTTCTTCAAAAAATGACCATATAGGCACCCTTTTGAATTCTAGACATGTCATATATGCTAAACTATCGAAGAAGATAGAAGAAAAATCTTTAAAAAACAATTTTTTTATGGTTTCAATTATAGTTATCCTTTCTATATAGTTCATAGAGTTATTACATTAGCTCTATGATTGTTCTCATTAATTTCATCTTGATTTTGATCTGATTTAATCCATTTCCTATTTCTAAAATTTGACTTATTTTTGGATTTACAATCCTCTATCTTATGGCTAAATTTTCCACAATTGTGACATCCACCATCAAAACTTACTCTTAAATTTCCTAACTTCTTATCTTTACAATATGGGATGGTTATTGATTTCTGAATCTACAAGGTTTACTTTTTGATTCTTGAGTGAGAAGTGCCTGAGTAGCATTATCTTTGGAATTAAAATTTTCCATAACACACTCTTCTTGAATTAAAAAAGAAGACAAAGTGTCTAAATTGGGTAGATCATTCTCATTCTGATACTTAGAGTTAAGAATGGAGATATAATTTCTAAAATTTTCATCTATATTGATCTGTATAATGAAATATAACATATTATATTGAAATAATTCACAGTTACAACCATCTAATTGAGATTTAATGTTCTTAATTTTAGCTAAATAATTCAAAATTTTCTCATCCCCCTTCATGGTTGTTGTAAACAGTTGTAAAACCAGTTTAATGATCTTAGACAACCTATTGCCTTCATGTATGGTTTCTAATTTCTTCCATGCATCTGCAGGCAAGTCCATATGGCCTATATGCATAGAGAATTCATCTCTAATGCTTTTTAATATGATGGAAAAAGCTTTATGAGATTTCTGAGAGAAGGAGATAAGGTTTTCAGAGGTAGCTTTTCCCCCTGTGGGAAATTTTTTTACACCAGTCACAAGATCCCATGGTTTCATAGCCATAGAAAAACCTTTGAATCAAAATCTCCATATACTATAATTTGTTACATTTAAGAGCTAAGACTTATCTACAAAAAAACTAGTAGAACTAGCCATTTTAATTCTCAGACAACAATGGAGACAAATACAACTAAAAAACAAATCAAGGAATCCAAACAGAGACAAAAAACTAGCTATAAATCTTTTAATTTTCTATACAAATGCAAACATCTCTAAATTGATCAAAAAATAGCTTGATTTGGTTGAATTTAAGATCAATTTGTCAGAGCATAGTCGGAATCAAGTTTACAGGTGATCTAGCCAAGCTCAAACTAAGTCGGGATAGAGTAGCATGATGAGATATTTTGAAACTCGAAGGGGTGAGCTCATAAATGAGCTTCTTAACAATTAAAAACAAGTTCAAAAACATCCAAGGTGAGGTGTGACATGTGGCACATATAAACAATACCAAGAAAGGCATGTGTCGAATTTAAAATAGATCCTTGGGTGGATGTGAAATCTTTAAAAATTAAATTCAATGTATTTTTGGGTTTGTGACAATAAACAAAATAAACACACATCAAAAAACTATGACAAGACTGACATTAACGAAAATAAAATACACATGTCATTTTTCAATTAGCTCAAATTTCGCAATGCAACTAATATGTCAGAAGACAATAGATTAAAATAGATTCGTATACATGTGTCTTAAATTAATTGGATCACTTTTTCTCATTTTGACACAATTCAAAGTCAAATTCTTAGTCAAGAAGAGCCAATTGTGAAAAAAATAATGACTAAAGGCTTGACACTTGGCAGCTTTCTGCCAAACTTTTAATATATTGTTTTGAGCAGACTTAAAGTCACCGAAATAAACCAAACTTAAAATAAATTTTAGGTCTGAAAAAGGTATAAGATAGGTGTCATAATCTAAGTGGCTAAGCTAAAGAAAAGACTGACACCCTAACACTTGCAAAGGATGACACAATTAAAATATTAATATATGTTTCAATAAATAATTGGTCCGTGCTTTGCAAATCTGACAAAGACTGACATTTGCGAAAAGTTTGCTAAATCTTATTGGATAACTACATCCACAAATGAAAACATTTCCAAATGCAAAATATGAAGCTACTTGGATCAATCTTAGTGGCTTAAATTTTACAAATGTCAGAAATATATAATGAGCAATAGATAATGCGAAGTATGGAATAATTCTATTCGTCTATATTTCACAAAGACATAAAATACTGACAGCGTGAAATATTAATTGACTTAGATCTTTCCTATTAGATCATATTTTGCAAATGGCAGAGGATAGCTAAGCCAAGTTTGATGATGTGGAGAAACGAGTAAAGCCCTTATTGGCTCACATTTTGTAACTAATAATCAAATAAACAATAAAAATGACACCATGAAGCAATATGGAGCCTTTTGATTTGTTCAAGCTTCACAAAAAACTGAAAATGTGAAGCTAGTTAGATAAAAATGATTGGCTCAAGCTTTGCAATAAAAAGAACTCCGTAGAAATGAAAAAGTCAAATAAGACACATAGAGCAAAGCCAAATGGTACAAGATGATTGGATTATGCTTCAGAAAGATAGAAAGGTGTCATATTAAAGCCACTTGGCAATATAAGAGTGGATATAGATTTGTAAACATGAAAAAAGGACAATGAAGCTATTTGGAGCAATTTTAATTGTCCAAGCTTTGTAAAACCAATAGGATCAAAATCAAAATGATAAAACAAATCCAGATGGCACCAAATGATTGGCCCAAGCCTCACAAAACTGATAGGATCTAAAGGACTTAAAATGTGAATCCAGATAATACAAAATGATTGGACCAAGCTTTGTAAAGACAAAACTAGCAAAAAAATAATGATTTTTACTACTATAATGGACTTAGAAGCCCCAAACAAATTGGATCTAAATAAATCTTTCGAATCCAAAGTCAAAAAATGACCCAAATGGCTATAAATGGTGTGAAAACTTAAAACAAGCTCGCAAACGATTGATTTAAACCGTAAACAATTGAAACAAGATGAAAAATCAAATATCTAAGCATACAAAATCTCAAACATGATTAAAAATGCCAATTATTCCATATTTAACCAATATTTCAAACAATATTTAGGTGGGAGCTAGAAGTTTAAACCTTTTTTTCTTGAAGACAAATGTACTTTTAGGGTTTTTTAGATCCATAAATAAACTTCAATCTTCTTTACTTCACCAAATTAAAATCTCCAGATTGACCCTGCACATGTATAATCACCACACTCTAATAGCATGTTAGATTTAGCAGGGGAAATATAATAAGCAGATTATAGATTCACCATTAAAATGTCGAAGACTATAGATTATGATATGCAGTCTATTAGACATAGAAATATCTTAAAATAAATAGCGAATAAAAAAGATTAATGAGAAAGAGCTGAAAGAAAATAAAAACAAGAAAAAGAGACAAATAACTTCAGATTTAAGTGGAGAAACCCAAAGGAAAAAACTCCATTGGTAAAACATTATCTATATTAAGAATTGACACAAGTTTCAACCCAGCACTTCCACTTCACTCTTTCTTTTTTTCAATGTCTTCAGATATATGTATCTTTTTTTTTTAATATTGGCAAATAGTTTTTTGAAAGGGACTATACCCTTAAGAACAAAAGATGGCCTAGGAGCCAGAATAGGAATGAGAACCAGAGAGAAAAGGATCAGAATACAAATGTGACAATGAAGCTCAAAGTAGCCGAAAAACCGCTACCCAAACGAGACAAAACAACAAAAATACTGCAAAAAAGCAGTAGAGAGACCGCAAAAAAACAGCATAAAAACATACAAGAATAGCTAAAGCATCTACAACTACTTTTTGGCATCTTTGTCAATGTTGTTCTTGATATTCTTCCAGGAGTGGTACATACCCAAAGTTGTCATGTGGGCAGTGTCAGTATTATCTAGCTGCTCAATGGTCCTTTTGCTTTCCTTTTCATTACCCCAAAGTGTTGCCGAAACACCGCTGAGGTTGGAGACACTTTTGACATGTTGCTCAATGAACTCCTTAATCACCCTAAAGATGGGCATGTTGTAATCATGTCAAGTTTTGGCCTTCCCTAAACGGGAGTCTAAGGAGTTCAGCTTCTTGTAGATATCATCAATTTGGCTGCTATCAATATCTCCCTCCTCCTCCTTTTTCCTCTTGCCTTTCTATTTAGCCAAGTTCTTAACCTCATCCTTCAGCAGTTTCATATCAGCCTCTAAGGCATCCAGCCTTTTTAAAGATCTTTCCATATGCACATCCCGGGGACTGGCACTGCTAATATTCAAAAGGTCATGTGTAATTTCAATTTCATGAGGCCCCTTCTCCACAGTAAGAGTCTCGAGGTTGAGCTTTCTAGAATCCCTGGTAACGGGTCTATTTGAGGTGGAGGTGAAGTGTGGGGCAAGGGCAACAATAGAGATATGTATCTTGATCATCTAGCATGTCTTACATTTTGATCTCAATATTTAATACTAGATTGTACAAATGTAAACATTGTTGATATCCAATCCTGATAGGGATCACCCAAATCAATGTGGGTGGGTGAATCGGCCAGGTTTCTTCACTCTTAAATGTGAAAGACCTTCACAATAAAATTAGAATACAAAAAATTTAATAATATCAGGGCATAAGATCCCACTTGACATTATCACCCCAAAAATATATGCATTACAAATTAATTCAACAAATATGAATAACACTTAGCATGTCAAACATCATCCAAAACAACAATAATCACATACATCATCATCACATCATAACATCAATACATAGCGAATATAATCATCATATGCTAATAAATTTGTCTATATATATATATATATATCAATCAAAGTTACAAAACATCTTGTCACTAGGGGGAAACTCCCTTATATAGAATACATCCATATGACTCATATCTAATCATCGTTGTCACTATCTGGTACTACAAGTTCTTTGAAACTTGAAGACTCACCACTAACTCAGCGCCATTGATTACAACCCCTATACCTCTCCACCTACCTATGTAATAGTGTGTTCTTTGTATACTACTCCACAAAGTGACCATTTAACATAAGGAATTGTGTAAACACATCCTGTGCTCAAGGAATTCAACCTGCCACATCTGTGGTTTGTCATGTCTCCTCATGTGCCTCATCCCTCTTGCTCAGTACCATGGTATATATTGTTTCCACTATGTCCACTGGCTCAAAAAATGGGCATGCTTGCCTACAATATCGTCCACACACTCTAACATCCCTTCACCTATAAGTATGTTGGTCGGCACATTCTACATCAGTGTGTGGATAGATGTGTCCACAATTAAGCTCTAATATGTGTTACCTACAACCAATTACACAACACATTAGATAACCATAACCATCACATAATCCAATAACCATTCATACAACATAATTATATAGATACTCATGCTTCATTATTGTCGCTTCTACATTATCGGGGGCATGTGTTTTCCCCTCCACTCATCCTCCTTTTGGTAATCCCACAACATCTACAAACATTGGGAACAAAAACACCCATCGATGCATTGTCCACCATGCACAGTATGCCTCCGCACACCCTATATCATCTACATCCATTGGCTCTATCACTGCATAACCCCCTTAGTCTAGGAGGTACTAGTTTCTCTCATGTCGGCCCCGGTCTAGCTCTGGATCTCCTCAATACTCTAACAAATTTAACCCACACATATGGCTCTAGAGGCACATCCTGGGCCATTCCAAATGGTCTAGATACCCATTCCACCTAGAATAACTTGTTCTCCCCTTGAAATTGATCCTACAACCACATAGTCCTTTATATGCATCATAATTCTACCGCATTTTCCAACCATCCTCTTTAGTCTTGGTATGCCCTCCACATCATTGCCTTAGGCCCCATCTAATCTATCAAGGTTCTATAAGTATCAGTATTCATCTTTTTCCCACAAATACCAACCCATCTCCTAGAAAATATGTTTGGCCTAGCCTACTCTACTCATGGAACACCAACTGGCCCTAATATTGCTATATGCTCATAGGCCCATACATGCAATAAAGTAGTCACTCTGATTCCATCTGCATGCTCATCCTGTGTAAGTATGTAAATATCTCTATATAGGTGGGAAAACACACATCGTGCCTAGTAATACCTAGTACCCTCCTCCTCTTTCCACTGGAAAATATCGTGTATCTTATATATTATTCCCACACCACCTCCCTCCACTGAAATCAATAATGTAATAATCACAACTATAAATTTCTTCAACTGCAAAACCCTTGATCTGAAAATCATATCCAAGATAATATGGGCCTCAGTAGCCACTCGACCCCATAAAATACAACCTAGTGTCCCTTATTTGTCTCTCCTTGATATCCACATCTAGGACATGTACCCTCTCACCAAAAACTAATAATCATAGTATGTGATAGACATCCTCTAGTGTGACTTTCATCTCACCTGTAGGTATCCAAAATGTACATGTGTCTACACAACGTCTCTTGCACAACACTGTCAACATGAGCATATTAAGGAGCACATCCAGCATTTGCATTATGTGCCATAGGATGGCATGGTTTATAACCTCCCAAACATTATCTGATAGACCCAACCCAAGCTAAGTATTCAAATGACGACCACCACTAAACTCCCTCACATGGATATCCCTCTACACAATAAAAAACAATGCGTTATAACACTATACATATGAAAAAATTACCACTTACGACATCACCATACATATAAGTTCACATTTACATTTCTCAAGACAAAAATCAGACTCTCTAGACATGGGCATCTAGAAGCAGAATTGGGGTGCCTAGGAGCAAGAAACTAGAGCCCATGTTTTGGAACTCCTATGTGAAGGCCATTAGTGCCTTCACCGCTCTTTTTTAGGTCCCAAACACCGAGAAAAACATACATTTTTTGAAAAAATCACACTTACCAACTCTGTCATTGTACATGATTCCATGACAGTCACTACCATCTTGAAACAACTAGGTCATGGTGCTCTAACTATTTAACCTTGGTCATTGGTGTTGTCATTGATGTCAAGTGGAATTAATGGAAAAGGAGTGAGTGGTGAAGTGAGCCTCTAGAAGGAATAATGTAGGTTAGTATGCTTGTCGCAGAGGTCATATAAGTCATATATGATGGTTTTAGCATGGTCACAAGTTATTACAATAAGTTACAGGTCATTTGATGGAAGTCTCAGTTGAAACTAGCTCATTTAGGCCTAGTTCTAGAGCCTATTGAGATTTTAAAGGTTGGTATAAGTTATGGAAAGAGAATGAAAGAATGGTAGAAACCTAGTAATGTTTTCTAGGGCATATGTGAGCAACAACAAGGCTTATTTTATCTCATGGAGGAAAAATTTAAAAATTCACCAAGGTTGGTGTTATCCAAATAATTTTCCTAGTTACTCAGATAATTTGTATACATTCTAGCTTTAAGATATTCATTGCAATGTTGTGCATGCTCAAGATGACTTGGCACATTCCCTTGGTCATAGTTTCCATTTGCACCCTTTTCCTTTCCCTCCTTTCACTTTCCCCTTGTGCCCACCTTCTATACATTCATCTTCTTCCCAGTCAGCTTCTTCCTTTCCTGCACACTTCACACTTGCTTCAAACGGATAAGTCCCTATCCCTCTCATGCATCACACCCATTAATTTTTAATAGTTGTGCCTTAACTATACATTATCTACTCACTATTTTGCTTCATTTTCCATATGCACACACCCTTGTGCACTTTCCTTCTGTCTTCTTCCATGTGTGTTCCTGTGCCCTTTTTTTACCCTTCTGTGCTAGGTCATCTTCTGACATGCTTGAGTATGTCGCACGTAACCACTCAAGCATGCCAGCAAGGTGCTGAATCCTTACAACAAATCAGTAAGTGACATGTGGTAGAAACAAAAAATATTTCCACAGTTGAGCACCATTTCAGCCAATACGCATGCATCATGTGTTTTACGTGCGCCAACAATTCTAACATCTTCTGAAAACCATATATTTTGCTACAGAGCTTAGATCGACACATGCCTAGACTTGTTAGAAAGATGCTAACATAAGCTATAGTCCTAGAAATTCAAATTCAAATTCTTGGTAGACTTGGTAGGTGAGAAATCGAAAACGTCTTTTTGAGTAGTGATGAGCAGATCTCATTTCTCCAACCACCTGATTTGATATGATCCATCCTCCTTTCTTCTTGGACACACAAAACAGGATTGGGGAAGCGTATTTCATAGATATCCAAGTGGATTTGTAGGAATTAAATGCTTGTTGTTGGTGGTTATGTTTCAAATTCAGGTTTTCCCCTTTCTTCCCTTCTTCCTCCATGAATTCATCTATAAATGTAAGAGCAAGGCTCATTTGTTATGTTGGACACTCTGGATCCTTACGCATTTTGCTAAGGATTACATACTTTCTATATTTTGAGTTCTAGACCTCTAGATCTGGTTCTTGCATGTGGATATTGACCTCCTTCATCATTATAATAGTTACGTGCATTTATGGAAGTAATACAAGCATCATTTTGTGGGTATTCTCTATTCTAACGTGTTTTTATTCCTTCCTCTTGCCTTTTCTTTTACGTTATGTGTTGGATGTGCTATTTCAGGTCCATACAATTCCATATTTAGTTATGTCCCATGAGAATGATTTGGTGAATACATGTTTCACTATGCTACTCATGTCTAACCTCATTTCACACATTTCCTTTCATTATTTCTCAGAACAAATAGTGTTCATCCCTCTTTTCTAGTGTTATCACCTTTTAGTGTATACTTCCATTCATGTTATCCTTCTATCCCTAGTCCCTTGGCATTGTTATCTTAGCTTTCCCTTTCAGCACTAGGAGTAGTAGTAGCAGTAGAAATAGATAGAGGAACTGGCCTTCTCTGGAGATCTGTCCCAAGCACGCAAGGTCCCAAAACTTGGGGATGGTTCCATTGTTGTCTCAAACACCTCATCCCTTCTAATCTCATAAATGTGGGTATAAGTTTGAGAAACAAAAAATTTCTGGTGTACTTGGTGGGACCAACATTGAAAGCTCAAATTTTGTATCTCTAAGTTTTGGTGTGTGGAATTAGTGTTTCAGCCTTTGGAGGCTCATTTCAACACATCTGGAAACTCCTAACATTTCAAGATCTCTTTTTTATCAGTCTTGAGAATTTTTCATGAGAAGAGTGCACACAAGAAGAAGTGCAACAGCTAAATATTATTTTGAGTACCTCTAGCTATCCCCGAGGAGAATATATTCTAGAAATTATGTGCGTGCATCTATGTCTCCTGCGCACCACACCCATTCAACTCCTCCTAAAAATAGACAACATACTTGCCCTATAATGGTGTATCAACAACCTCCTCCATTAAGAAGCTTTGTAAATTTTTCTAGAGGGATTCCCTTGCTGCTGGTTGTGCAACATGATATGCCAAATGGTGTGCTCAAGAGTATTCCATACTTTACTGGTGAGAATACAGTCATCCCTCAAGAGCATATTCAAGATATAGAAAATGTGTGCTCGATCTATCTGATCACACATGATCATGTAGCAGTCAAGATATTTATAGCCTCTTTCAAAGGTAAAGAACTTCAATGGTACCAAAGGTTGAGACTTGGATCCATCACCACCTAGGATGAGCTTGGAACAACCCTTTACAACTACTTTGAAGATAAGTTAGATCACCTATCTTTGGTGGAGAAAATGAAAACAACAAGGAGGACACCTAATGAGCAAATGACTGATTTCAACATCAAATTTTTGAAGACTTGGGAAAGAATCCCTCCTGTGGTAAGACCTACAGCCCAACATGACTTCTTGTATTATCTGAAGGTGGTCAATAGTGATATTTCATTTATGATCCAATCCATGGGAGGTAGGACCTTATTAGCTACTTATAGTATTGCAGTAACAACAGAAAATAGTCTTATTCAAGTAGGAAAGTTAGCCCCTAGACCACCTATGCCCTTATTCCTAGAAATGTCACAAGCACCTCAGCCTTCTGTGGCCCCTATTCCTGTTCCTGAGTAAAGCATGTAACTAGTTGCCTCAACATCCTACTCTCCAACACAACAAAATGAAGATAAATAATTGAAGGCTCTGATTTTAAATGTATCAAACAAGGTCATATCACTAGAAAAGAAACAAGCACAAGCCTATAAAGGAAATTATAATTAGGTGCATGGCTAAAGAAATCATCCTTGGCAGAATCAATATGGAAATCAAAGATACACACCCAATCGGTAGAAAGATAGATGGCATACCAATACACATCTTCTCTTACAATTTGTTCCTCCCACACCTTCTCTTCCAACACCCAGTGTGATTCAAGTGCTTGTTCCAGTTCAGAACAATTTGGCACAAGAGTCAAAATTATGTTTTGCTTGAAACATGCCTCATATTCAATTTCATTATGCCAATGTTACACGTGCCCAAGCCTTCATGATCCAGAATGCTTCCACATGTGAGCCTTCAATAAGTGCCCCTGAAGCAGATGATCCAGAAGCTCCTCCACAGGAAAATCTGATGTTCTTTGGTACAGTGGACTTCTGTGCAATCAACCAAGCTCCAGAAGATACAAAAAGACCGCACTCCCAAGTTACGGAAAACACAAGATACAAGAAAATAATGTTAGCATTAGGCACACAGGTCCCACTCCTAACAACACAAACAATTCCTTAGAAGTAGAAAAGAAAGATTAAGACAAGGCATCTTACAGTAAAAGTGCTAAATTCCCAACACAGGAGGCCCCGCGTAAAGCTCCTTCTGAAGCAGAACACACACCTCCTTTGGTAGGTCAAGCCTCTGTTTTAGCTACAATCCATACTTCTACTCCTGAAAAATCAAGAAGGGATGTTGTTCCTCAAATGCATAAGACAGGGGGCCTTCCATTTAACATTATAGACTAGATGAAAAGAAAAAACATAAATGTCACAATGTGGGATGCCCTAACCATTCCATCTCAACAGGATTTATTGCATGATGATCTGTCGTAACTCTCACATGCTGATCTAGATATAAATAAGCCAGTCGCTTCTATCAACATCTTCCAAGAAGAGGAGAAAAAAGTAATTAAAATGGTTAAAACCCCACCCTTCTATATGTCCTTGATCATAGGAAAACACCTAGTGCATAATTACATGATTGAATCAGGTGTTAGTACTTCTGTTATGCCTAACAAAATAGTTGATGTATTAGGACTGAAATATAGCCCTTTTTCCCCTTTGTGCCCTTCTGTGTCAAGTCATCTTCTGACATACTTGAGTATTCCATGCGCAACTAGTCAAGCATGCTAGAAAGGCACCCAATCCTTACAATAAATTAGTAAGTGACATGTGGTAGAAACGAAAAATATTTTCACAGTTGAGCAACATTTTAGCCAATCCGCATGTGCCACATGTTTTACATGCACCAACGACTCAAACATCTTCTGACAACCATATATTTTTCTACAGAGCTTATATGGGCATATTCCTAAACTTTTTAGAAATCTACTGACATAAGCTATAGTGCTAGAAATCAAAATTCAAATTCTTGGCAGATTTGGTAGGTGAGAAATGGAAAATGTCTTTCTAAACATTGATGAGCAGATCTGATTTCTCCAACAACCTGATTTGATATGATCCATCCTCCTTTCTTCTTCAACATGCGAAACAAGCTTGGGGAAGCATATTTCATAGATCTCTAGGTGGATTTGTAGGCATTAAATGCTCCCTATTGGTGGTTATGTTTCAAATTCTAGTTTTTCCCCTTTCTTCCCTTCTTCCTCCATGAATTCATCTATAGATGTAAGAGAAATTATCATTTGTTATGTTGGACACTCTAGATCCTTACGCAATTGTCTAATGACTCCATACTTTATGTATTTTGAGTTAGAGACCTCTAGATCTAGTTCTTACATGTGGATATTGGCCTCCTTCATCATTGTAACAGTTCTGTGCATTTCTGGAAGTAATAGACGTGTCATTTTATGGGTATTCTCTATCCTAACATGTTTCCATTCCTTCCTCTTTCCTTTTCTTTTGTGTTGTGTGTTGGTTGTGCTATTTTAGGTCCATGAAGTTCCATATTTAGTTATGCTCCATTAGAATGATCTGGTGAGTACGTGTTTTGTTATGCTACTTGTGTCTATCCTCCTTTTATGCATTTCCTGTCATTCTCACTTAGAACAGATAGTGTTCATCCATCTTTTCTGGTGTTATCACCTTTTAGTGTAGATTTCAATTCATGTTATCCTTCTATCCTTGGTCCTATGGTATTATTAGCTTAGGTTTCCCTTTCAGCACTAGGAGTAGTAGTAGCAGTAGAAATAGATAGAGGAACCAACCTTCTCTAGAGATCCATCCCAAGCATGTAAGCTACCATAACTTGGGGAGGTCTGGATTGTGGTCTCAAACACCTCGGCCCTTCCAAGCTCCAAAATACAGGTGCAAGTTTCACCAACCAACAATTTACTTTGAGGACTAATAGTGTAGGATGAGAAAAATGAGATATGTTTGAATAGTATATGCATATTTATGAAAAATAAACTCATGAATCATGTATAGGAGTGATTTTTTATGCTTCATGATAAATTTCATCAAGTTCTTAAGAGGTATGTGAAAGTTATGGTAGTTTTTCTAAAACATGTTGATTGAGAAATGCAAATTAAGATATATTTCTTCATAGCACCAAATAAACTTTATGAAGGCTTCTTCAGATAAATCATAGAATTATTTTTTAGGGAGTATTCCAAGCCTTAAATTTTTCAAATGGTTTAGAGAAAATTGGTTAATTTTCATAGAAGTTATGAGCTTTCTACTAACAAGTTTTCTCTCTCCTTTGGTCTCCTTCTTGAGGTGTTTGCGTTGAAATGTATTATTTTGAATTTTTATAAAGGTTGTGAAGTAATTCAACTACTCAGAAATAAATAAGTATTTCTTCATTTCATTATGGTGACAAGTATGTACTTTAATTATATTTCTCCTAGAACCATAATTTCATTAAATGTGGACATTTTACTAATAATCTAGATTTATAGTATTATTATTTTTGGATTTATAATTGTTGAAATTGGATTCCTAAATTTCCATTATTTGTTTTTATCTAGTGTGATATTGGATTCCAATATGTTTATAATTGGTTATTAAGTAGTGTAATATTAGATTCCAATATTTACACTATTTTTTATAAGTATGTTCCTAATTCTATATTGAGTTTACGAGAATGGGGATATTACAATTCTCAACAAACTCATAGTACAACTATGTTCCTAATTATTTTTATGTATATATGCTTTATCTCAAAAAAAATTATATGATTCCTATATGAAGCATTTTGATGCCTTTTTAAAATTAAAACAATGTGATCTTGGTACATGTTGTATGAATTAAGAAACAAATATTGAGTCTATGAGAATGGAAAGATGCCCATTCTCATTACACTCATGGTATAAGTATGTTCCTAATTATTTTTTATATGTATCACAATTATATCTATTCTTCTTTTATAATTCATATATGATGGATTTTGACCTCTTTCGAAAAAAAATATCTTGGAAGACAACAGGTTAAGTCATGATGCATTTCCAGACACTCTTATTGAGAGGATTAAATAATATATCTTGGCACTCTAAATACTATAGTTTTGCATTCAATAATTAGGGGATTATATGCATATAATTCAATATCTATACTTCAGAAATGTTTGCATTTTATAAAGTTATTAGAACAATTAAAAAATAAGTTATCTAGACTCGTGCACATAGCTTTAGGCAAAGACCATATAATTTTATTGTTGTAATGAATTCATAAATCAATACTAATTCCTAGAAATATCCAAAGCATTAATATTTTGAAATGAATTCCTTGTAAATCACATCCAATTCCCTTTAAATCACAAGATTCAGCTCCATGTAAACTTACTTAGAGAATAATTAAATTTTTTTTCAAATTAAATTAATTGCATGCTGGAAATTATATTATTAATAATACATTAATAAGATTCAAGAGTTCCATAAGAAACACAATGTTTTATAAAATTATATTATGAATCTTACAAAGTAATATAGTAATCAATATTTCATTTAAGTATCAAATAATAGTATAACTCCAAAGTTTTATAGGAAAATTTTTTGGAATATATCTTTTTTAAAAACCCATATCCCAGGACAAGATGATTTCACATACAAATTTATGATATTCAATAGTTTCAGCAAGTCAACATTACTTATCTTGTTCAAGTAGTTCGAGGTATGATTTAATTTCCATGTGTCCTTTATCGGGTATCTTTATGTATCCACTTTTTCATTTTTTGTTTGGTGTCCATTCGTAGATGATGTTATCCACATCAATATCTTCTTTAGGTTCCTCTAAAATGGTCCATGTTTTATTTGGATTTAAACAATCTTGATACAATGTTATACCTTCCCCTCTCCCTGAAGGTTTCCAATATTAAACTCTCAACTTTCTATTTATATCGTTACCTTTTTGTTGAAGGAAAATATCCCCATCTTCTCTCCCCATACATATCTTTTCATTATCATTTCTTGGTCATATAAGTAGTATTTATCCCTTGAAAACATCCTTCAATGGATTGAACTCTTATTTAGATCTTCCACAAATAGGCTCAACGTAAATATTATTATTACTTGGGATATGTTGACTAATGTAGTATTCTTTGTGAATATGTGTGGCTCCTTTTATTTGGTCATATATTTCTTTCTCATGTACTAATTTTGGCCAAAAAACATATGACCTCTTGCTACAATTTACAAATGGTCAATCTAAAGCAAGTAAAACATTTTCCCAATACACGATCTTCGAAATCCAATAGTCCCTACCTACTCCTATTGTGTTTTTCCCCCAATTCTAAATATATGATTTTATTCCCTTTTTTAGATCTTACATTTCTTTGAGTTCTTTGAAATGTGCCAAAGGAGTTTTCCCTTCTAGCAAGCTTAGTTCACCATTATCCTTTGTACACCATATATGGATATAATGAGACCATTACAGATCCTTTATCATTGCTTTATACTCCATCACTAGTATGTCATCCACAACATGGAATCTTAACATATTAGGTGTGCTTATACCCAATATCTTATGGTTTCCATCCAACAAGGATGGCTCCATAAAGTCCTTGATGTTTTACACTTCCTCAATAAGATAAGGAGTGAATGTTCTTGACCATTCTTGGCATGTTCTGTAAGGTTCCATGATATGTGGCAAATAAAATGTGTCTACTTTATCTAACAATACTACTAATATTCCAAAAGTCCCATATATATCCTCATAAGTGTGTCCCACTAGAAGGAATCTTAGATACACAATTTTGAATACCTTTTTCACTGTCAACATTGATGCAAATGCAAATAAGGTATGATTCTTTTTGTCACTTGAAGAATTGTTCAATTATAAGTAGAGGATCGATGGTTGCTTTATGAAAGAAGTATTCTCAGTAACAACACTAACTAATTTTGAATGGTCAAATATTTCCTTATACTTATTTACATTTTTCATGCACATAATTTTAGAGTAGTGCATCATGTAATAGTTGTTTGGATGATCCACAACTATATAATAAATATCCATACTCATCAATTATAGGTTCTTCAAGCTTCCTGAGACACAAAGCTAATGATGTGACTATATATTTTTTTCCACATTCAACAAATGGTAGGACAAAATGGCCGAAACCCCATGTCTTGTGTCCATGTGTAAGCATACCAGTTAAAGTAACTGGTAGGTTCATAACATTACTTATTGACTTTTCTTTATTACCCATCCTTGGTATGGAATTTTTCATTTTATCCATTTTATCATGCACAATGCTCAAGAATCCATGAGGTTGTTCTTTTGACTACAATATGTGGGAATAGTAAGTTGCATGAAAAATTTGAATATATTCATTGTTCCATGTTTGTTCCTTTTCAATACTTATGAGTGCTTCTAGGCATGTGGTGGATCTACATTTGTTGTACAAATCTATGCACAAATCACACTTGGAAAAGAAATTATTTTTTGCAATAAAAACATGTTGAAAAATTTTGTTCATTATGTTGCTAAAGATTGGCTATGACACCTGAGGAAGTTTTAGGAATTCAAGATCCTAATTGCACTTTTTTGTAGTATATTTTGGGTACAGAATGAAGGAAGAAACATTTGGGGAACTTTTACTCCATCCTATCCTATAGACTGAGTCATATGTGGAGATACAACTTAATTTCTCTCAACAATTCTTGATATTCAGGAAATTGTTGTGGTAGTGTTTGACCTTGTTTCTCTTTTCCAGTGTTTCCATTCACTACAAGCCTATTTCCACTTATCCATTAAGATATATGTTTATATAAAGAAATCCTTAGGTACCCATAAACTTTGTGTCATGCATTCTAACAAACATCCATCCCATAAAATTTCATTTTATGTACCTCCATATATTTCTTAACAACATTGAAGATGGAATTTGTTGTTAATGCATCAAACACAATTTTTTTGTCAATTTCATTCAAGGCTCTAGTTTTGCACCACAAAATTTGAATTTTAAATGAATCAAAAGGTAGATTTTAGAGAAAATTGGATTTGCAACAATTAAAATCTACATTTTCCACTTCTTCTAAAAATAAGTGTCATTTTCTATCCTCATCATAATTTTGATTTGATGGATTGGCTTGAGGGGTATCCAGCTTCTGACATTTTGTAGCATTATAATACATTTTTATCACTCTCTTCGATTGATTTTGATTAGTGTCATCATATGAAATTGTATAAACAAACTAAGTTTTTCACTCTTCTAATGCATCCCACATGATGACCTCAACATCTTTTGGGACTTCTTCAAATCTAATATCCATATGAGAATTGTTTATGTCAGCCAATTTCCTAGCAGGCCATTATATGAGAGATCCTTCAGATAGGGAGAATACTTTGCAAGGAGGTTTGAATAATCTATAAATATACACAGTGAAGCTATTGACATCCAATCTATTAAAATGTACCATGTCTCTTTCAAATACGTTGGTAATTGTTCCCTCTGTAACAAATTTGCACTCAATCGAGTAGTAATGGATTAATTTTATAACAAACCCATTAAACTTCATATTGTGTTGATCACTATGTACAAGGTGAAAACCATCCAATTGAACACCCCCCTACTTAATCATAAGGGAATTTATTGTTTCATTGAAAATAAAATGTTTTATTGGCCAAACTATTGATTTATTAGGTTATATCAAGTATGAGCAATTAGAACACATATTTACCACATTTTCTATCCATACACCAAAATTCAAAGGACCTAACATCTCTCCATTAATTTTGTGATCTTCTAGCACATGCGTTATAAAACCCATGGCCATGTCAAATACTTTGCTACAACTCTTTTGTTTGAGAATGACATTTTTTGCAACAAAATCTCTTCTATATTTAGGACTTGTATTGATGGTGCTTTCAATGTCATCACTACAATCTCAATCAATTTCTGCATTGTAATCCTATGAACCACTAAAAATATTTTCTCTACCAAAATTGGGGGGAATGGATGAATTTTCATGCTTTAAAAATTCATTCTCTTCCCAAGAAATGTAATATCTTTTATTCTCGACATCTGCCAAGGTTTCAAATTCATCAAATGAGAAAGGCAATTTTACTCTTCCATCCAATAATATGTTAACACTAACATAAAAAAATCATCTTCCCACATATTTACAATGTAGTGTCTTGCTACTTGGATATACTCTTCCCTATGCAACTTTGTTTCCTTTTGAAAACAATTCCACATGATCATCCACTATAAATTCAAAAGACTTCACTATTGTAACAACATAAAATACAAATTTTGTGAGATGATGGAGAATCTCTTAAATCATTGCATAAAATAAATTTAAAATTATCATGTATGTAAAACCATAAGTATATTGAATACACATAGCACATGAGTTGTGAACTTCTATAATTCAGTATGGTTTGGAAATACTTCAAAATTATGCATATAATTAAAATTGACATGAATATATTTATAACACGATATCCAAAATATGATTGAACTTGACTCAATTTAATTTAAATTATGAGAAATAGATAGAGGTTACATTTCCAATTTCTAACTACTTCATCCAAATAGAGGTTAAATAGATGAGGTTTAATTTAAATGATGAGAAATTAAAAAAATAGATCTTGAATAGAATTTAATTAGAAAATTGATTTCTAACAGCTTCATCCAAATATCTTCATCATATTAACATATCTTATATTACATTTAAAATAATTCCTCATACTTCCCATATTCCCTGACTATGAGAATGGGCATCTATCAATTTTAAACATTCTCATAAAAGAATCTAGTTGTCATCCATTCTTTATGTTTTATGTAGAAGAATTTTTCTTTCTTTCTATAATGAGTTTATGAGAATGGGCATATTCTTATCCTCATCACAATGATAAAATTATTTGTTTATATGAGAAATGACATATTCCCATTCTTATCACAATATAAGTATTTGTTTGTATGAGAATGGGCATATGCCTATTCTAACCATTCTAAATCATTGAAGCAATATTGAACTTAATCATTTTAATATCACAATAAAGGATGTGAGAATGGGAAACTATCCATTCTAAAATAAAATATTACCTCTATTTTTATTCGATGATTCTTATATGAGAATGGGCATTTACCCATTCAATACAAGATAAAAATGTTTGTTTGTATGAGAATTGACTTATGCACATTCTGTCTATGTGTATTGCCTCATTTTCATGTTGTTCTTGTTACTCACTTTTTCAGCCATTAATATTTTTTTATCAAAAAGGAATAAAAAATAATTTCTATAAATGTTCTTCCAAGGTACTATCTCATTATCTAAAACATATAATATTAACCTCTGATGTGACTACTATAAGTTATATAATTTTAATCATTTTCATAACCATATTATAATATCAGTGATTTTAACACAAACACATGTGGTAGATGTAATTATTTTTTAAGTGCATTGAATATATTTATAATGAAACTAGATAAATATCAAAGATATATATTAAAAAATACAACTCAATGTTAAATGTGAAAAATAAATCCAAATAAGAAAAAAACTTAAATATCATGAAATATGGTATTAGTACCAAATAATAGGATTTTCCTTTGTAATCAATGAGGAAATAATAATATATGTTTTGGATCAATCCACCCCATCCACTCGTTTTATTTAATTTTCCATTCCCATCTAGAGTTCAGGGATTTTTTGAAGAAAGTAAATGATTCAACATTTGAGTGATTTCATGAAATCCACGCATCATATATAGTTTCCCTAACTATCCCCTCTCCTCCTGGTCATATTTATTATTGAAAACAATAAAAAACTAATTAATGGAGAAGGTGGAGAACGTAATAAACATCTAAATATATTCATAAATATTATTTCCAATTGTAATAGAAAAGTAAATAATAATATTCATACCATATGTGACATGTCATTATTAAAATAATACAATTAAAATTTGAAACTAAACATCGTGTATATTTCCTCACAAGTTTACTAATTATCCATGCATGCATCTCTCCCTCTCTCTAGCATAAATTATTATCAATTAATTTTAAACACAAAAAATTACCTTAAACATGGCTATGAAAATGTTCAAAATTTACATTTTATTTTAAATACAAATAACCTAAATCATGACTATGAAAATTATTACAATTTGTATTTTATTTTATATGCAATAAACCTAAAACATGGCTATGATTTTTGTTGAAAATTTAAATTTTATTTTAAGTTTAATTATCAAACCTAAAGCATGGCTATGATATTGTTTAATATTTATGTTTGTTTTTTTTTTTTTTTTAATATTGGTAAATAGTTTTTTGAAAGGGACTATACCCTTGTGTACAAAAGGAGGCCTAAAAGCCTGAATAAGAGAGAGGAGCAGAGAAGCTGTATCAAAGCACAAAAGTTACAGCAAAGAACACCGAAGCCTAGAAACAGCAACACAAACGAGACTTAACAGCAAAACAACGGCAACAAAACAGCAAGCCTACAGCCAAGAAGCAGTAGTAAAACTGGACTACTTCTTGGCCGCTTTATCAATACTCATCTTTACTTTTTTCCAAGCATGGTACATACCCAGCGTGGTCATATGAGCAGCATCCATCTTATCGAGCTCCTCTCTGGTTCTTTTACTCTCTTTCTCATTGCCCCAAAAGAGTCATCGGGACACCGCTGAGATGCGAAACACTTCTTGCATGACCTTCGATGAATTCCTCTATGGCCCTGAATGCTGCAATATTATACTCATGCCTAGTCCTTCGTTTTCCCAAGGCGGGAGTCTAGGGAGGTCAGTTTTTTGTATATTTCATCAAGCTGGCTATTGCCAATGCTCCCTTCTCCCTCAATGCTTTTTTTGCCTTTTTGCTTAGCAAGATTTTTTACCTCATCCTTCAGCAATTTAAGCTCAGCCTCTAAGGCCTCCAATCTTCTAGAAGGGTTATCCGTTGGTGCCGCCTGGGGACTGGCACTACTAATGTTCAGCAGATCACGAGCAATGTCATCCAAAGGTTCATCCCCCTCAGCAGTAGACTCAAGGTTGAGTCTCCTAGAAGCCCTGGTGACATGTTTAGAAGTAGAGATAGTGTGGGTGGCAGGGGCAGCAGCAGGAGGAAAAGAAGGAGAAGCATGAGCAGCCTGCATGGGGGCATCAGCACCGGAGGCGGGGGCAGCAGCAGGGACAGCAGGGGAGACAGGACTGGCAGCAATGGAGCCCAACAAAGCCAGGCCGGGAGAGGAAGGGAGACCGGGGAATTTAATAAGGCAGTGCTTGTGAATAAGCAGAATAAGCCCTTGGTGAAGGGGAACCGCCCGGGTATGCTTCTGGAACTCCAAAATGGAGCGCTCAAGAGAGTTTAAACAGATAGGGGGGGAAGCAAACCAACCTACTCCTACGAAAGTGATTCAAAAAGACAAGGTGCTTGGCAGGGACAGTAACAAACCTGCCTTCCAAGGATATGTAGCGAATCATCATGCGGGTGACTTCATCATACGGAGAAGGAATTGAATTAACAAGTAGACCCGCGGTGTTGAATATAAGCTTCTCCTCCTCCTCCACAAATCTTCTCTCTTCAGCCTCTTTGATAACCCTCTTGTTGAAGAAGCGGTATCCTTCCAAGCTGAGGCCAGTCGCTTCGGCTATGAGTTCGTCATTAATAAGAATCTTCTGCCCTCCATAGTCGACCATCCTCTCATTCCATTCCTTGGCAAAGCGAACAGAGATGCTTTGATCATGCCCTTGCACTCTCTCCACAAAGTTGGTGAATCCGCCAATACTAAGAATGTTCCAGAGCTCAGTGTTATCTTTCCAGTCAGGGTCTGCACACGGCTCAATCTGGCAAGGAGGCCCTCCCATCTTCACAAGGATGTGCTGGTTACAACAATTTTCAAAATACCTTTGGGCATTGAGAGTGGTTCGTTTCTCACCGTTGCGGGTCGCATAAAAATGGGAACTGTAGCCGTTGGTCCTCCCACGAACGGCTGTAGGATTGCCGATCTGAGTCTGCGTGAAGTCGCGCGTGAAAACCCTTATCCTGTCAGCTTTCACCTTGTAGTTATCTTCGGTTTTCGCGGAGCTTGGCAACCGAATATCAACAGCTATTGTACTTCCTGCGTGTACTG
This sequence comes from Taxus chinensis, assembly GCA_019776745.2. NCBI lineage: Eukaryota > Viridiplantae > Streptophyta > Pinopsida > Cupressales > Taxaceae > Taxus > Taxus chinensis. The sequence continues at coordinate 102,458,606 of CM034148.1, read as the reverse complement.
TTTTTAAATTTAGACAACTCCACTTGAAGTTCCTAAACAAAATCTTGCTATCATTTGGAGTAGATATCATATGCCACGCCAAATAAACTAAAACAGCACCTGTGGAAGAATTTATGGATTTCCTCCAAAGATTAAAGCATATCTTTAGAGATTGTTTGCGTGTGAAGGTCCGTATGTATGCTGTTGTGAAGCTGATTAGGGATACTATCATTATCCCAAATAGTAAAATTTATATTAATGCCATAATTAGCCATTGCATCGGCCAGCTTGTTACCTTCCCTGTAAGTATGTATGATTCTGATGTTGTTGAAGGTATGACTGATGCTTATGGACTCAGAGATAAAATCTTTGATATTCCAGCTAGGAGAAGAGGACTGATTAAGCAGATTAATAATATTAAGGGAGTCCCCTTCAACAATGAGGTTCTTGGATATTTTGGGCCCGAGCAACTCCCAAACCCCAGAGAACAGATAAAGCTTCTGCAAAATGATTGGTTTGGATTCCCATTTTTCCAGCATATGCAACAATCAAATTACCTTTATGGTCCCGTATTGCTCCTCCTCCAGCTGCTGTTCCAGGGTTCCCCTTAGAGGCACCATCAAAGTTCAGCTTGAACCAATTGGATTCAGGGGTATGCCATTTGACCAAAGATCTATCCACACTATTCCCGGGGTTGCTCCAATATCCGATCTGCCAATTTGATAAGATGTGCTTTTCATTTTCAGGGTAACAATTGTTCTTAGGAGGTTTAAATCTGGCCATGTCCTCTTTGATGCCTTGGGAGATCTTGCCAGTAGTGAGTTTAAAATTCTGCTTCTTATTTCTAAAACTATATTATTTCTATCCTTCCAGATCCTCCAAATTAAATGCGGGATGGCTAATTTCCAGATTCTTCTGATAGCACAATGTCTGAATGGTGGGTTCCATTGGTTCCACAGCTGAGTAAGATCCTCCGGCATCACCCAGAGAGCTTCAAATTTGGAAAGGACAAAGTTCCAAACTCTAAAGGCATAATCACAGTGTATGAACAGATGTCTAATGTCTTCATAGTTATTCCTACAAAGGTGGGCACCAATTGGGAATGATAAATCCTCTTTTCATCAAATTGTCAGTGGTGAGAATTTTGCCTCTGATGGCCAGCCAAAGAAAAAAATTTATTTTGGGGGTTAACTCAGGCATCCAGATCAAGTTCCAGTTAAAGTCTGATTGGTTACTGTGGAAAAGACTGGTATAACCAGATTTGACTGAGTATTTACCCTCGTGTGAATTGCTCCAGATCAGCTCATCCTTGGAATCCAGCTGACACAAAGGGAAGAGATCCAAAAGGTCTTGGAGGGAGGAAATAGTCTGTTTCAGTTCAATACTCTCCATAGTAAGTCTTTTCCAATTCTTGTTGGTGCCATTTCCATCAATGTAGTCCTTGACTTTAGTTCCATATTTTCTTATAAGACTGTCCTTAGCAGTCCCAAATCTCTCCAAGAGATTATCATTGGACCAGTTATCCTCCCAGAAGTTAATGTCGCTGCCATCCCCAATTTTCCATTTGCTTCCCTTCTTAATGAAGTTTCTACTCTTAACCAGATTATTCCAAAAAATGGAACCATTGGGGAGTTGCTCATCATGCAGATAGGAGTAAACAGCTTGCTGATTCAAGTATTTTGTTTTAATGACATCAATCCAGGGTTGTTTCTCAGAAAGCAATCTCCAGCCCATCTTAGCAATGAGTGCCTCATTCATTTTCTCAATATTTTTTATTCCCAGCCCTCCCCTAGATTTAGGGGTGCAGACTTTATCCCAGGCCACAAGGTGAAATCTGAACTTTTCTTCCATGCCTTGCAATAAAATTTTTTTCTGAATCCTTTCAATTTTCTCTCTGAAGGAGGAAGGAATTTTGAATAGTGACATGATATATATGGGCAAACTTTGGAGTGTGCTTTTAATGAGAAGGCACTTACCAGCACTAGAGAGAGTGGTCCCTTTCCAACCGGCCATTTTTTTCTGAAATCTCGTCAATAAATCATCCCACACCATGTGAGAGACTTTCTTCGTGCCAAGAGGGAGGCCTAAGTACGTTGCTGGAAGAGTACCAATTTTACAGCACAGAATTTTAGCAATCTTGAGTTGTCTTTCCCCAGGGGTGTTAAAGAAAAAAAGGATGCTTTTGTCGTAATTGATCTCTTGCCCGGAAGCAGATTCATAAAGCTGCAGAAGAGCCTTGATAGCTTTAGCTTCAACCACTGAGGCCAGAAGAAGAAGGATAGTGTCGTCTGCAAACTGTTGATGAGAGACAGCTTGGCTGAGAGAAGTGGGTTTAGAATCATTTAAAAGGCCGTCTTCCACCGCTCTACTAATTGTTCTACTAAGGCTGTCTATGTTTGTTTTTGACCATGGCATAGTGAGACCATTAATTTGTAAATAAGTTTTTTTCCACCTTTTATTTATTAATTGAAGGTAATTCTTTTTCAAACACATCTTTGACCACCTATTGGAGGGAAATTGAAGAAATCAATGAAAATTAATTGATGTCATGTCATGTCATGCCATGGTAGAGAGATTGACGACGGTTACTATTTTCGATAATGGTAGAAGTATTGGGAATTGTAAGGTTCACTGCAGTCAGTGAAGCCATCTCTTTCTTATTCATCCTTTCTTCTTTCCTTTTTATTGTTTCCTCTTTTTTGTGCATCCTTTCACTTTGGGTTGCCTTTATTTCATTAGACCGTTTCATCCTATGAAGAAAAATATTTGAAGAATATTTTTGAGAAATTGTTTTTTCTCTCTACTAAATTTTTGTTGACCCTTTCCAGTTTGGGCTCCCTTTGTTTCATAAGACCGTTTTGGCTTGTGAATCACAAGATACGAAGAAAATTTCAGGCATGAATTATTCTAACTCTTCTCTATTGAATTATTATGAGAAGAATAATATAATTTGGTTTTATTCCCCTTATATTTTGTTTCGGGTTTAAAGATAATGCCTTATTTTTTATCTTCTATATTTTTTGATTTAGGTATTAAGCATATCACTTCAAAAAATTTTAATACATGTGTAGTTGTTAACCTAATCATAGTTGCTAATACATGGAGTTATCTGTTATGATTTTACCAAAGTATAGAGTGATCTTACCACCTGGGAGGCATTGCTTATTTTTTGAGCTGTGCAGGTGAGTTCCGTCGGCCGAGAATGACTCATTATTAGAAGAAGAATTTACTTTTTTATAGTGAAGAAAATTTTTACTTCTTTTTTAAATTGAAGATAAGTTTTAGAGATACTTCTAACTCTAATCTATTGTATTATGAGTTTCTAGGTATAAAGATAAATTATAATGTCATATTTTAAATCTTTTTTATCTTTTATATGGGTTTTAAGAATATCACTTCAATCTTATGTAATACTTGCATAGTTTTTATCCTCCATAGTTATAAAAGAATGCATCTAAATATGAATGTTTTTTTGCATGTTTGAGAGTCTTAACATGATCATTACCTTGTAAAACCTATATATGATTCTAAGAAATCCATTTCCAATCCTTCATTCTAAGACGGGGAGTTAACTATTTTTTATTACAAAAGTACAATGCGGGGTAACCACTAGGTAGTGTTACTTATTTTTCGAGTTAGGTGGCCTAGTTGTGCAGGCCTAGATGGGCAAGTGATCTACATAGGCTGAATTAGGTGGGAAAGATGACCCACTGATCTTGGTGGGAAAGTTGATATTCCAAGTTAGGTAGGTGAGGTAATCTACTGAGCTCATAGTCAAGCAGGCAGTTGAGCTAGCTACTCGAGTTGACTGGTGGAGTTGGTCATTTGAGATGGCCGGTCTAGCTCACTAGTCAAGCTAGTTGGTCAAGATGTGCAAGAGAGATGACCTGTCAAGTTGAGTAAGTTAGGTTGACTAGCTAAGCTGGGTGGGTGAGCTAACTTCCCAAGTTGTGCTGGTAGGCTGACCTACCGAGCTGGGTGGGTGAGATCACCTATCAAGATAAGAAATATTGAACTTAATTATTGTTATATAGGAATTAAAATGATTAATTTCAATGTTGTATCTAATGATAAAATTCCCATTATCATAAATGGAATCATAAAAGAATAACAAATATAAATTGTAGCTTGTTTTATAATGGACAATTTCCCATTCTCACAACCTTCATAGAGTTATTGAAAAGAATAATATCAATACTTCTTGTATTAAAATTATTAGAATTGGCATACGCCCATTCTCATAAAAACAAACTTTTTTATCATTCATTGAATGCTTAGGTATCCATTCATATAGAGTAAACGTTACAAGTGTAAGACATTGAGAGGTTTTGTCTCCAGTTTACCATCAAAAGAGGATAAGCGATAGGCTCTAGACCTATACTTATGCGTGATAATGTATGTTCCAATCTAATTAGGAGAAAACTTTCCGTGTTACCTCTTTTCTAGAGTAGTGACATTCTATTTTTATTTTAAGACAAGGTCACTGATGTTAAAGTTGTGTTCCTTGATATGGTTTTTTTCGGCACATTTAATGTGTTCTTGATAAATATGATGATGTTGAAGTGTGATTAAGTGATGATTGTCTAACAACTGAAGTTGAGTTAGATGTTCCTGATGATAGTCCTCATCAAAATTAAATTCACAGAGAGAGAAATGTAAAGATGGGATTTAGAATTTGAGAGAAAGAATGGATTTCGATATGTAGACGAGAGATAAAATATCAGTGCTTGTAGAGGTGTGGATGCTAGTCTAGTAGGACCAAAGGGTGAAGGGGATCTTAAGATGTCAATTACATCCTAATCTATTGATAGTTTTAGCAAGGATGCTACGGATATTTTTATTAGTGGCTTCATCCTAGATGTTAGCTTGAGGATAATACGGAGATGAGAAGTTGAGCTTGATGCTTAAAGAGACACAAAGATTCTTAAGGTGTTTTTTTTATAGGAATTTTCATTGTCTATGATGATTTTATGGGGAACGCCAAAGTGATAGATGATGTGTTCATAGATGAAGTCAATGATTTTTTTAGCTATGATGGATGCAAGTGGAATGGATTCCACCCATTTGGTGAAGTATTTGGTAATGGTGGTGATGGAATGTGTAATGAAATTACTTGTATAATTCAGATTAAGAGGAACAATTGAACACCAAATAACATAATATTTCAGAATAATGATCTCAATATGTAATTAAAATAGCTTCGCCACTTCGAGGGGGCAACCTCCAAACCATATAATAAGACTCAAATGCTCAAATGATAATGAAATACTACCTATAATCCTGTATATATACTATTCATATTCTATGGCCATCACCAAGGCTGACCTATTAAGCATGAGAAAGTATAAATGATATAATAAACTGATATGGTAAGCCACAAGTCGGCTACACATATCCTAATACAAGTAATAGGTTAAGGGTGTAGCATTCCCTTCTCCTTCAAACCAATTTCTTCCTCAATGTTGAATAATCCTAGATGTTGTTGCATAAAACCTTCATCCTCCTAGGTGGCGTCTTCTATGGTGAGATTCTTCCACTTGATCAAATATTCCTTAATGTCTCTAGTTCTCAACCTCTTAGTACGTGTTTATAGAATATTCTCTGGCTCCAAATGATTCTTCCTTCCTCGTAAAGTTCTGGTAACTCTATCTGGGCTTCAAATTTCTATCCAATAACCTTCTTCAGGCATGAAACATGGAATATTGGGTATATGTGTGGAGATGGAGGCAACTCTAGTTTATAAGCAACACTACCAATTTTCTGTAGAACCTGATAAGGGCCATAATATTTAGGAGCAAGTTTGTTTTTCTTTTTCTGTTACTTTAGGGACATCTATTTGTAAGGATGGAGATGTACAAAAACCCAGTCACCAATTTCAAAATATCTTTCACTACGGTGTTGATCTGCTTGTTGTTTCATTTTGTTTTGTGCTAATGCTAAATTCTCCTTCAAACTAGCCAAAACCTATTGTTGATGTTGAATTTGTTCCTTAACATTTTTGACCTTATTTTGAACCCTCAAGGAGGAAGTGATAGAAGGTGGATGGTAACCATATAATGCTAAAAATGGGGTCATTTGAGAAGAGGTATGAAAAGATGTGTTATACCACCATTCTACCAGTGGTAGCCATTTAATCCACCTTTCCCACTTATCTGATACAAAACAACGTATATACCCCTCTAAGCATTTGTTGACCACTTCTATTTTCCCATCAGTTTGAGGATGATAAGATGAACTGTGAGCTAGCTGAGTACCCAAACATGAAAATAATTCTATCCAAAAATTACTTGTGAAAATAGGATCACGATCACTTACAATTATCTTTGGGGTTCCATGTAGCCTTTGAACTGTCTCAAAAAAAATAGTTGTGACTATACTGGCTGCAAATGGATGTGATAGGGCAGAAAAATGGGCATATTTTGTGATCCTATCCATAATCATGAAAATAACATTCTTACCCTCTAAAGAAGGTAATCTGGTGATGAAATCCATGGAGACCTCCTCCCATTTCTGGCTAGGAATTGGTAAGGGTTACAATAGACCTGGTGTCTTAATTGTTTCCCCTTTGTTCTGTTGGCACACTAAACACTCTGATACAAAATTTTGTACATCCCCCTTGAGTCCTTCCCAAAATAATTCTCTTTTTATTCTATGATATGTCTTCAAAAAACCAGAGTGTCCTCTAACAAGTGAGGCATGTAGCTCTGCAAGAATCTTATGCTTCAACTGAGAATCTTTACTCAAGTATAACCTATCCTTGTACCATAGGGCATTACCTTTCCACTCAAATTTTTTAGATGTCATAGATCCTTGCTTGATATTTTGTATTAGAGATTGTGTATCCTTATCTTGATTCCATTCCAATCTTGCTTCATCCACCCAATCGGCCATCAACATGGACATTCCACATAGTAAGGCATCTGCGGATGTATCCCTTCTAGACAACACATCAGCTACTACATTTTCTTTAACCTTTTTGTATATGATTTCAAAATCATAACCCAACATTTTTGTTACCCACTTTTTTTTGTTCCTCAGATGATAACCTTTTCTCCAAAAAGTATTTGAGACTATCATGATCATTTTTTACCTTAAAGTTTCTACCCATGAGATAGGGCCTCCTATGCTTGACCACATGAAGAATAGCCATCATTTCTTTCTCATAGATAGGTTTGAGTAGATATTTTCCTTTGAATTGGTGACTCTCAAAAGTAATTGGTCTTCCTTCCTGCATTAGAACTTCTCCCAATCCTAATCCTGAAATGTCACATTCAATAATGAAGGTTTTTGAGAAGTTAGGAGTAGCCAAAATTGGGGTGTTACACATGGCTTCCTTTAGCTGCTCAAAGGATTTAGTGGCTACATCTATCCAATGGAAGGCATTCTTCTTTAGCAATGCAATGAGTGGGGTTTTTATTCTACCATATCCTCGCACAAATATTTTGTAGTACCCTGTTAGTCTCAGGAACTCATGGATATTTTTGAGATTTTTGGGACTTAGCCATTCCACCATATCTTTGATCTTCTAAGGATCAACTTTGATGCCTTCATGGGATATAATATGACCCAAGTACTCTACCTCTTATAAACCAAAAGAACATTTGGATAGATTTTCATACAGAGTATGTTTCTCCAAAAATTCCAACACTTTATTTACATGTTGTAAGTGTTCTTCCCATGTCTTACTGTAAATAAATATGTCATAAAAAAACTAATAAAAATTTCCTTAAAAACGGCCTAAAAATAGTGTTCATCAAGCTTTGAAAGGTTGAGGGCACATTTGTAATACCAAAAGGCATTACCAAAAACTCATAATGGCCCTCATGAGTCCTGAAAGCCATTTTATGAACATCTTCCTCTTTTATCCTAATTTGATGGTACCCTGAATGAAGATCTAATTTTGTGAAATAAATAGTACCATGAAATTCATCAAGTAAATCATCAATTACTGGAATAGAAAACTTATCACTAATGGTGTAATTGTTGATTTCTTGGTAATCTAGACACATCCTCCATTTTTCATCCTTCTTATGTACAATGACCACTAGTGAAGAATATGCATTATGGCTATGCCTTATGATACCTGCCTTCAACATTTCCTCCACCATTTTCTCAATCTCACTTTTCTGGGAATATGGGTATCTGTATCATCTGATGTTAGGTGTTTGGCTCCCTGGAATCAAATGTATGGCATGATCATGATCCCTAACTGGTGGTAGTCCCTTTGAAATTGTATAAAAAATAGATGAGTGAGCATCCACAATCTTCTGAAGATTAGGTGGCATTAAAGACTCTGCATTTTGTACTTCTATGGAAAACAGATTTGTTATAAATCCATCCACTCCTTTTCTGAGAACATTCTACATATGATGAGAGCTAATAATATGTGGAGACTTAGCTACCATCTCATTCAATTGTATTTTCCTTCCATCTGAATGAAATCACATGAACAATTCTTGGAAATTCATCTCTATAATACCTAAGGTTGTGAGCCATTGGACACCCAAAACAATATCTACCCCTCCCATAGAAATAGAAAACATAGGTGATTCTAACATGTAGTCTCCCATGGAAAGCTTGATACTATGGAAATTTCCTGTGCACTTGACTGTCCCACCATCCGCAATCATAACTTGCATTTTTGGAGTTGGGTAAATAAAACAATTGAGGCGGCCAACTAAATTACTATTTATGAAGTTATGAGTACTCCCCGAGTCAATCAACATTGTCACCTTCTATTTTTTGAGATAGCCAATAACCTTGAGTGTTTAAGGAGTACTAATACCTAACAATGCATGGTAAGAAATTGTAGGTTGGTGATCCTCTACTTCATCTTCTACTAGTTCCTCAGCGTCTCCTATAATTTCAGCTTCCTCATCATCCTCATTACCTCCATCAATATAGAAGAACTTATTCTCAGCACATTTATGTCACGGTCCATATTTGCTATCACAGTTAAAACATAATCCTTTTGCTCTCTTTTCTTCCATTTTTTTAGGAGTCAGTCTAATTGGCCTAGGAAATGAAGGGGAAGAGATACTACGGTCTCTGGTGTTAATGAAAGGTGGCATCCTACTACAAAGAACATTTTCCTCTACACGACATGCCATGATAATAGAATCAGAAAGCTTGATTGGATTAAACATACATACCTCATGCTCGATGTGGTCCTTAAGACCCCCAAGAAACAGGTCATTTAAATTTTCTTCTGGAATATTCTCCACCCTTAAGGATAGGTTTTGGAATTGATGCACATAATCTTTGACTGATCCTATTTGCCATAACTTTGCTAATTGACTAAAGTAGTTCTCGGAAACACTAGAACTATAGTGTAATTTCAACACCTTGGTAAAAATTTTCCAAGTGACACCTAGACCATTCTTCTGCCTCTGAGCACATAGCCATCGATACCAAACAAATTGGTCAGGTTCAAGATATAGGGATGCCAATGTCACCTTTTGTCCTGATGGTGTTTGATGTAACTCAAAGAAGTTCTCCATTTGATTCATCCAATTTAGGGGATCTTTACCATCAAATTTGCACATATCCACTTTCGGCATCATGTTTCATGGTTGCGAAAAAGTTTGATTATGATTGGACTGGAAAAGTGATCCAATATGGTTAGTTTGTCCATGATTTTTAACTAAAGGACCTCCTTGGTTGATATGGGCCATATTTGGGCAATACTAGGTACCCTTTACATGTTGCATGATATCATATAACCGATGATTGATTTGGGCTATGTCTCCTTTATAGGCCATCTCAGATTGTACATTTCGTAGCTCATACTCAAGTTGGCTCACCTTATGATCAATTGAGGTAAACCCTAGTGCTGAGGAATCTTTATTTACCCCTTCTGACTCCATCTCTTCAATCACTACCCCATCTTTATCTAGGGTTTTACCCGGAGTAACCGGATTCTTTTTTTCCCTTGTGGAAGGCCCCACCATGATGTCAAACCTTAGGGTTTAGGTTTTTGATACAATTTCAATCAAACAGGAAAAAACATAGAGAATATACTAATACTATTTGTGTGAGAGCTTTCTAAAAATGTAAATAACTTGATATTTTTCCACAATTTGCACCCTCAGGAGAGATTTTATCAAAACCCATAAATTTGTAATAAATTTTGCAAAATAAATAAAAAAAGTCTGAAATTTTCAGGGAACCTTACTTGAGATTTTTCACATCTTTGGTAAAAATATCTCCCACCAATTCGCTCTAGTTTGAAATATGTGGTGGAAACAAAAAATTAGGGTTTGTTTCCCTAATTTTGGCCCAGATCGCAGCTCTGATACCACTTGTAATGAAATTACTTATATAATTCAGATTAAGAGAAACAATAGAACACAAAATAACACAATGTTTCATAATAATGATCTCAATATGCAATTAGAATAGCTTCGCCACTTCGAGGGGGCAACCTCCAAACCATATAATAAGACTCAAATGCTCAAATGATAATGAAATACTACCTATAATCCCCTATATATACTATTCATATGTTATGGCCTTCACCAAGGCCGACCTATTAAGCTTGAGAAAGTATAAATGATATAATAAACTAATATGGTAAGCCATAAGTCAGCTACTCATATCCTAATACAAGTAATAGGTTAAGGGTGTAGTAGAATGATGACGTTGAGAACAACATGGGTTGATGAGACCAATGAGATCGAGGCCCCATTGTGAGAAAGGATAAAAGTCTTGGGCCAACTGTAAATTATGGATTTAGATGTGGATAAGGTTGAAATTTTGTTGGCATTTAGTACAATTCTTAACATATTAACAATATTCTTTATTGATATTGGGTCAGTAATAAGCTAGGTGAAGGATGTGTTTGGAAACAACCAAATCATTGAAATTTCCACCAAAGATAACATCATGGACATCTCAAATGGCGTTGGTAGATTCATGTGATATAAGGCAATGTAGTAAGATGCCATCAAAGATGCATTTTTAGAGGATGTCATGAAGGATGACATAGTGGTTAGTTAATTGAAGAAATAGCCTCCTACCATTTTTGGATAGGTCAGAGAGAAACCTGGACATGGATAGATAGTCATATATCTTAGTGTACCAGATGTCTACATGATTGGTGCAAATGTGGTTGATGTGAGGGAGATCATGGGTGTGGGATGGTTGTTCAAGGAGATGAACAATAATAGATAACTTGGAATCTCCAGTTTCCCATGGGATGAGGGAAGCGAGAAATCCATATTGTCTGTAAAATGATTAGATGAATGAGGGATGGATTATATGGTATACTAATCAAAGGCCTCAAGAAGAAAGTAAACAATGTCCTTGTACTTTTTAAGAAATTAATTTTTTCATTGATAGGTTCCTTTTATTTGATTGATCATGAGATGGGAGTTACCAAAGATATTTATAATTTGAATGTTCAACATCTTAATGGTTTGTAGGCCTTAGATGATAGCTTTATAATCAACCATGTTGTTAGTGAATTTTAAGTTGAGCTTATAAGTGACGGGGATAGGTGATGGGGATAGGGGTATCCTAATTAGGAATGCTGATAATGCTATAACCTCCCCCTTGCTAAATCTTAGATCCATTAAAGAAAAGTGGCATTATGAGGGGAGAGAATTCATGATCAAGGGTATGGATGAATTTTTCTAGAAATTTATCATGAGGAATATGGGTTTTTGAAACAAGGGTTTTAGCAAGTTGACCAGCGATGGTCTAACCCTTAATAGATTTATGATAGATTAAATATAGCTCAAACTCAATCATGAACACAAGCCACCGAGTGATGAGATTGTTATCAAAAGACTTGGAGTGCATGTTTTGAGAAGATTACAACTAGTGATGATGAAGGTTATATTATTAAGGAGATAATGGTGAAGTTTGGATGTGGTAAAGAAGAGAGTGCAACATGACTTTTTGGCTTCAGTGTAGTGGGTCTCATTATCAAGAAGAGTATAGATAATCTAATAGAAAACTTTCTCCCTTCCATTCTCATCATGGTGCACCAACATGGCACCTAAAGCATGATCAAAGGAAGCTATATAGAGGTACAAATCCTCTCCCCTCGTGTGTGGGTGTGAGCACAGGTGGTGATAAAATATATTACTTGAGATCATCAAATCAATTTCAAAAATTATCATCCCAATTGAATTGGGTCTCTTTGTGAAGGAGATGATGGAAATTTTGGCAATGGTCAAAAAGTTGCAAGATGAAATGATAGATAGATTGAAGTCTACCCTGAAGACTGCAAAGTTGTTTAAGATTAGAATGAGAAGGAATCTATTGGAAATTATGTGTTTTTGTTGTCATTGATCTTAACTCAATAGATGGAAAAATATGTTATGTATTCATGTGAGTCTCCATGATGTGTTATTCAGGTGTCAAACATGAAGGTTGAATAGGAGTGACTGGATTTGGTGTATTCTAGGTGGTCCTGATGCATGGTTGAGTGAGATAAGTCATGGTTTGAGTTTTCCTAAGTTTTTTGATGTTTTAATGAGGTCAATCATGGTCCTAATGATGTTTCATGTGTTTCTATGAGTTTGCATGAGGTCAGAATTGTTTTTAAGTGTTGATTTAGATCATTCTAGGCCTATTCCTATCCGTAGAGCCTATATAATTGTAAGGATGCATGCATTTTGGACCCAATAATTCATGGTGGATCATGGTAGAAACATGGTTCCATTTTACTTGGAGTTTATGGTGATTTTTAGGTCAATATTTTGAGGTTTAGTGGTGTTTCAGGGTCCTTAGGAGGTAAATAATGAGACACAAGAAAGTAAACTTGGGTAAGTCTTAATGGATAGAGAGTTTCAAAGCTATTTTTGTTATATTTTTAGTTTTATTAGTTATAGGCTGTTGTCTTGATGTTTCATGACAAGTTTCACGTCATTCTAAAAAATAAATTACAAGATGTGCAATATTTGGAAAAACTGGGTAAGTGGTAGTGTGTGGTTGAGACAAATGTTTTCCTTATAAAGATTGTTGTGAATCATTTTCTATAAATGTGATCCAAATAATTTAAGATATGTTTTTATATGGAGCTAATAAGGTTTAACAAAAATAATTGGGTGGTTTTATCATCACCTTTTTATGAACGATCCTTAAGAAGGTAAGTTGGTTTGAAACCCTAGCTAAACCCTAGCTAAGAGAAGCTTGGAGAAAAGTGAGTATAAAAAGTATATTTTTATTTTTTATGAAAAATTTATGATTATATGTTGTATATTACTCTTCTATATTTCTATAAAGGTATATTAGAGTAAGTGATAGTATGTGGGCCCCACTTGAAAAGGCTTGTTTCTAGAGAGTTCTAGATTGTGGTTGAGTTCTACAAAGAAGGTAAATAATAAATTAAAATTTATGTTAGCCCTATATTTTTTCTAGGTTTCCATGATATTTTCAGGTGATAGTTCAGGTAAAAATGGAAAAGTGCACCCTATTTATGAAGACTAGTTTTTGGGGCATTTTGGAGTAGCTTGTACTAAAATTGACATTGCAGGAGATATATGAGGAGTTAGGAGTTGATTCAAGTTGTGTTGTAAATATGGTTCAGATATATTTCCATTTTTATATTAATTTTTTTTTTTTGATATGGTATGAAAAATTTATGACCTATTCTTTAAGGGTCAAGTTTAGAGGATGTTTGTTCTTAAAGGGTGTTAAGTGGCTATAAGAGGTAAGATGATGCTTATGATTTTTTCAAGCTTGGTGAAGGTATTTAAGTTCTTAGGAATAATTTATAAGTTTTTTTCATGATTTTTATTATCTTGGAAGTGATTTTGAGGTGATGGAGCATATTGGACTAATGTTCAGTTCTTTAGTCCAAGAAGGTATAAAAATTAGTTTGTAGAGATTGACTTAGTTGAAGGCCTTCCACTTTGATTTGGAAGGAGTTATAATATGATATGGAAAGGTGATTCAGATATATTTCCAATTATATATGGCTTGTTTCTTGGTGAGTTGATTTGATGTATCTTTTAGGTTTATTTGTGAAGAATAATGTAGTTACATTTTCAGGACAGGTTTTCTCAGGATTAAGGATTGAATTGGTTGAGGCATGAAATGGATCCGTTGAATCTTTTAATTTCCTAGAGACTAAATATGAATGAAATTTTTGAAGACTTGGAAGTGTAATCAAAGGTGAAAACTAGTTGAGTTTGTGAAAATGGTTTTTTGGAAGCATGTTTTGGTAAAAAGAATAGTTGTTCTGGGTTGAACACATTGATGTTTAAAGAGTTCTAACATGCATGTATGTGTTTTGCTGGTCCTGATATTTCCATATAGGTGTCAGATACCATATTTGAGTTCATCTTGAGTGGTCTTAAGGCTCAAAGGTAAAATGGGGGTGTCGGAAACACCTGTTTAGTGAAGGATATGAGCCAGTGGGCCCATTTAATGATTTATTTGATTAGTCCAAGTAAATTTGCAACCATGTATGGTGATTATGTTATATTACACATGTATGGTTAATCTGGGAGATATAATAGTCATGTTTTTTATGTCAGTGGTTTTTTCTCATCCTAGTGATGGGGTTTTGAAGCATTTTTGTACTTGTACAGAGGTTTTGGGAATGAACGACCTATATGGGTCATATGTGACCATTGTCATAAATTTATTTGAATTTAATTATGATTTATTGGTCTAATTATTCATGAAGTACAAAACGCCCTTGGGTTAGAAGGAAGAGAAGGTTATAAATCTAGTTTTTTGAGTCCATTTCAGAGCTAGTTGTGCATGGGGGAAAAATGTTACCTACATGAGAGTGTGAAATCTGTTTGACGGAATCAACAGGAATATAAGGATGTGTGAATTTTTTTGAATCAAATTAGAGAGGATGTTTGCAAGTATTAGAATCCAAATCAGGTCATGAAATATCAAGATATAACGAGTTGACGGAGAGAGCATGTGATGAAAGTTCAAAGGTATTTGGAGCTGAAATTTGGGATCACTATCAGTTATGGAATCAACATATTTTCAATGGTAATTATTCTCCAAAATCTTATTTGATGAGTCATATTCATGCAAGTATCTTATTGTGAGTAATATCAACAAGGGTTTAGGGTTGGTGTTCCTTGTGGGGTAGGTGCCTCACTAAAAAAATATCTTTTGATGTGTAATATTCACTTGAGTCTTTGTTGTGTGTAATATTAGAAAAAAAATCACTGGGTTTTATTCCCCTTGAGATTTTTCCACTTACATCTTGTGTCTATGTATTCTCTCTCATGTGTTATGTTCATTTGAATGTATGGTGCACACTTAATAAGATCTCATTGAATCTATATGGATGAATGGATGTTAATGGTTGCTGGAACTAATGGTAAATGAAGTAATAATTTTTTAGGAATGATTCACCCCTAATCCTTTTTTCTTCTAACAATTGGTATCAGATCAGGTCCTTGAGAAGTAAATTTAATATCTCAAAGGAGATCCCATATGCACGAGAAATGAGTAAGTATTCAGATTTTGATGTTTTATTAAGAAGGAGGAATGAAGTATCTCGGTCAGTAATTAATGACTCCCAATATCATATCAAGGATATGGAAAAAGAGCATGGTAAATTCATCAAGGGTTTGGAGTCATAGATTGAAAGCATGTCTAAAGCCCTAAGATATAAATAGGATTCTTGTTCTAGGTATGAATAGAGATTGAAAGCTTTGGAATTTTATTTAGAGAATGCATTTAGTAGGTGAAATATGTATGAGAGACTTGAGAAGATATCTAAAGCTCTTGATGGGATTTTAGAAGGCCAAAGAGTGTCTAGTGACAAAATAGGCCTAGGGTTTGAAGGAAAACATGTCAAGAGTGATAGTGATGATGGTAAAAGTACTAAATATGATATTAAGGTGACCAAGAAGTCTGATTTGAGAAGGTTTAATCTAGTTAAAAAACCTTTTGCTATGAGGTATGATTCTTCATTTAATGGATATTTCTTTGTTTTTCATGATTTTGGTCATAGAGCTAGAGATTGTAAAAGGTGGTCTTATAGGAATGATGTGGGATTATTTAAGGGTGAATGCTACTCATGTTTTGAGTATGGATATGAGTTAAGGATTGTGGTTGGAATTTAAGTGTATATGATCCAAGAAGAGAGAAGGATGTTGTTTGCTTCAATTGTCAATAATCAGGTCACATAACAATACTTTGCCAAAACAAGAAAAGTTTTATTGAAAGGTATGATTATAAAGGTAATATCAAAGGTTCTAATCATGGAATTCAAGCCAAGAAATATGATTCAAAATCATAGATGCTCAGTTTAAAGGTTTATCATATGAATGTTTCCAAAGGTGATTCTAACTCAATTAAGATGGGAAACAAGTTCATCAAGCCTAAAACAGATCTACGAAGCATGTTTTCTTTGGTGGAAGATTAAAGGGTTGAAGAAGAGATTTTTTGTCTTGCAACCATTCATTCTCCTATTCATGACAAGATGAAGAAGTTAGGATTGTGCAGTAGCACAAGAGTGATAAGCTATAGTAATTGACTTATACATGTAAGTTTTGAGTCATTTCCATTGTTAGGTATCTAAGTTTGTTATTATCATATGTAATATTGTCATTTAAAGAGAGTTTTATGTGAACATTATTTGTGTTTTATTTTAAAATTCCTTTTCTTCATCACTCCATGCTTTTTTATCACAGTTATACATGGTCATTAAAGTCTACAAGGTTTTTCAGTCATGAAAATAAGGTCTGTAATTTCCAGTCTGTCATCAAGAGAGTCATGAGTATAATGAGATATTTTTCTCAGGGGGAATCACTTTTTTTGTAATGGAAATTTCATTCATCGTGTGCATTCACAAGGTTTGTTAGCTTGTTATGAAGTCTAAGCATGTAAATACGGTGTCTCAATCCAAATGTTGGGTTCTTAGTGTGTTAAGGAGATTCAAATGATCTCAAGGTGCTTTATTCTAGTTACTTCATGCTCAAAGGAGTTTTTAAGAAAAATAATGACTAGTCCTATGATGAAAAATGTCTTGTTTCAGTATGTTGTGTCATGTTTTCATGAGATTTTAGTCTATGATTAGAGTGATTCTTCAAAGATGTCTTGAGTCTATGAGTTTTTTCCAAAGCTTGTCAAAGTGTAAAGGTGTAAAAGTTCTTGGTTATGATGGTTTGAGGTTACTTCAAAGAGTTAGTATGTAATGTTTCTCAATTTAAGTCATGATATGAATGTAAAGCCTATAGTTATGTATCATAAATATGTCTTCAAGCTTGAGCATGTTACTGAGATCAAGAAAAAGGTGTTAGAGAAGAGATGTTGTACTCAGGGTATTATCAGGATTGAAATGGTAAGCTATGGGTTGGAGAGTTTTATTTTGAAGATTACATTAGTGTTATACAAGTGTTATAGCCTCAAGCAAGTTTTCATATGGTCTTGATGGTTTTCAAGCATGAGTATTTCTAAAAACTATATTCTGAGTCCTACTGGTGGACTCTAACAAAGGATTTCAGTTAACTTCTGATTTTATGCACAGGTTGGTGTTCATGGGATGATTTCTATAAATCATAGAGTGTGTAGAGTATGGGTTTTAGAGATGTTATCCTTGTGTTTAAAGGTATAAACATGTGTAAATTGTGCTTATAAGTATTGATGATTATCCAAGAAGTGTGTCAGAGTTTTTGTGCTTCATAATATTTTGATCGGAGAAAGTGAAGGAAGTTAATTGAGTTTGCATGGTGCTCTTTCTCTGTTGCTTCATTTTTCCTAACATTCTGTTAACATTCTACTATGTTTTTCCTTAATTTTTTTTTCTTTTAAACATGTTACAGAATTGGGTTTCTAAGTTTATGTTCATCTACCTAGCTTACATATGAGTGTTGGAGGTCTTAGTATGATGACATAGGATGAGGGGGAGTTGGTGTCACTCTTCCATTAAGCCACAAGGGTATATGAAGACCTATTTCTCTAAAGATGTGAAGAAGGATTCTTAACAAGTTCTTGTAATGATGATTTCATGTAAATATTATTGGCTACTAGGGAACAATGACTAAGAAAGAAGTGAAAAATGTAACCTATAGGTCTATAGGTGGTGTGTAATGTAGTGGGAGAAAGTTTTTTTTCTCAAGATCATGAGAAAAGTGTCATGAAAATTCCTTGGGTAGAGTTAATAGTAATGCAAGATCTACTTGGTTGATTTTTTGCTTCTACTCTGTTAGATTGTTTCTCGATAAGATGTTGCAGGTTCATAGTAGACAAAAGATGGTACACTATAGGTTTGATTAGCTCACTAAGGAAGGGGGACCATTGTGTAACTCTCTATTTGGTCCTTAAGGTTTTTACAGATGCTGCAAGGTATAGTTAACTGAATGGATTGAATTCATAGGTCTTTTTGAAAGTGTGAAAGAAACAAGGAACTATGACGAAGGGGATATTATTAGGCCTGAGATATTCTAATTAGATAGGGGGAGCTTCCTTTTTCACTTCATTTAGGTGTATTAGAGATCTAAGAGGTCTATATGTTAGTATACAAGGTGATTCAGATTTATTTGACAATGGTTGTGAATAAATGCATGCATATACTATAGGAGGAGATTGCTCTACGCTCAAATAGGTATATTAACTCAAGAAGATAGAGTATCATTGAATGTTTTCTTTAGGACTGTTATGAAGTGTTTGATCCATTTTCAAGCCATGCAAGTAAGTTAAGAAACCTAAATTTTGAGTTTTTCAGTTAAGAATGATGGTACAAGTTCAAGGGGAGTCATAAAAAGTTTTTTCATGGTGTATATGTATTGTTAAAGATGAAATAAGTTGGTCACAAATGAATTGAAATTGTTGTTTATGGACAAGTGGTCCTTAATCTTTTCATGTTGAGTTTGGAGGTAAAACTTGAGTTTTATTTCATGATACAATCCTAAGAAGTGGTGATAAGCATTAATGAAACAAAATATAAAAAAGTGTCAACTTAGGGGGAGCTTTGTGAATAATCTTATCAAGTCCATGGATCTTCTTATGTTGTTGTAAAAGACAAGAAAGAGAGATTTCAGTCCCAGGGGGGTCTATTGATTCAAGTAAGTTGTTTTGTACATTTTTTTCATTGTGTGTTGTCATTTTCAATGTAGTATTATAATTATACCATTTTTCATAGATGGAAAAGGGGGAGAGAGGCATCAGAAACATGGAAAATAGGTCATGTAGTTGTTGGTCATGTTGGTTTTCATTAATGTTTCTGAAGGTGGTTTCCATCAATGAAAAATGGGGATATCACTTCTCATTATGTGTTTTTTTTCATTGATGTCAAATCCATTGATATAAAAATGGTTATGTGCTTGTGTGAGTCTCCATGATGTGTTATTCAGGTGTTAAGCATGAAGGTTGAGTAGTAGTGATAGGATTTGGTGTGTTCTAGGTGGTTCTCATGCATGGTTGAGTGAGCTAATTCATGGTTTGAGTATTCCTAAGTCATTTAGATGTTGTAATGAGTTTAAGAATTGTCATAATGATGTGTCATGAGTATCTATGAGTTTGTATGAGGTCATCATGGTTAGTTCAATGTCGAGTTATGTCATTATAGGCCTATTCCTATCCCTAGAGCATGTAGAATGGTAAGGAGATGTGTGTTTTAGACTCAATCAGGCATGGTGGCAGAATTTTGGCAATTTTATTGGATTTTATGGTGAGTTTATTTTTAAGACTCAGAGGTTTGGTTATGTTTAAGGGTCCTTGGGAAGCAAACAGTGAAAATAGGTAGGTAAGCATGGGTAAGTCTTAATGGCTAGAGATTTTTAGAGATATTTGGGCTAGATTGTGAGTTTGAGAAGTTATAGGATGTTTTCATGATGTTTCATGAGAAGTTTTAGGTCATTTTAAAGAATAAATTGTAATATTTCACAAGTTTTGGCAAAATTGGGTAAGTGGTAGTGTGTTTTTGAGACAAACATTGTCTTTGTGATGCTCACTATAAATTGTGGGATATGGATGGGAGCCAGAGAATTTAAGGTATGTTTTTTACATGGAACTAAAAAGTTTCATAAAAAATAATTATGTGTTTTTATTGTCACTTTTTTTTATCAATGATCATTAAGAAGATAAGTTGGTTTGAAACCCTACCTAAGAGTAGCTTGGAGAAAAGTGATTATATAGAGTTTGTTTTTATTGGTTAAAAAAAGTGATGATTTAATATTGTAGAGAACTCTTTCAAATTTCTAGAAAGATATATTAGAGAAGGCGATAGAATGTGGGTCCCACCTAAAAAATATTTTTCTAAACATTTCATTTTCTGGCTATGTTCTCTAAAGAAGGTGTTGTTCATTCAAAAATGCACCCATGTCTTGGATCCGGAAGAGCCAAGTTGTTTGATAAAATAGTGGAATTATCCCCAAGTTGTGGGACCTTGCATGCTTGGGAAGGATCTCTGGAGAAGGATGGTTCCTCTATTTAGTTCTATTGCTACTACTACTCCTAGTGTTGAAAGGGAAATCTAAGCTAACAATTCCAAGGGACTAGGGATAGGAGGATAACATGGAAGGAAACTACACTAAAAGGATATAGCACTAGAAAAAAGGGATGAACACTATCTGTTTTGAGTGAAAATGAAGGGAAATGCGTGAAAGAAGGCTAGGCACATGTAACACAACTTAAAACATATTTTCCAGATCAGTTTCATGGAACACAACTAAATAAGGAGCTATAAGGGATGTAGAATGGAACAACGAACATGTAATGCAAAATAAAAGGAAAGAAGAAGGAATGTAAACACGTTAGGACAGAGAATAGACACAAAACAATGCTTCTATTACTTATAGAAATGCACATATTTGTTACAATGATGAAAGAGGACGATATCCACATGTAAGAGCCAGATATAGAGGTTTACGACTCAAAGTACAAAAAATATCAAGTCCTTAGCAAAATATGTATGTTTCCAAGATGTCCAATGTTAATAATGAGCCCAACTCTTACATTTATAGATGAATCCATGGAAGAATAAGAGAAGGATGGAAACCCCAAATTTGAAATACAACCACCAACAAAAAGCATTCAATGCCTGTAAATATTCCCGCAAATCTATCAAATATGTTTCCCCAATTTTGTTTGGCATGTAAGAAAAGAAAAGAGGGCGGATCATATCAAATTGGGTGGTTAAAGCAATCAGATCTACTCATTAATGCCCAAAAATATTTTTTCCCATTTCTTACCTACCAGATCTACCAATAAGTTGAATTTTAATAGCTATCATTATATCCTATGTTAGCAGTTATCGATTGATATGAGGCACATGTCGATCAGAGCTCTATAGCAAAAGATATGGTTGTCATAAGTTTTTCATATTTGTTTGTGCATGCAAGAAATGTGGCATGTGTGTATTAGCTGAAAGGATGATCAACTGTGAAAATTCTCTTTTTGTCTCTGTCATGTGTCACCCATTGATTTGTTGAAAGGATTTGGCACCATATTGCAATGCTTTGATAAGTTTCTTGTGGAACAAAAAACATGTCAGAATGACATGGCATGGAATGGCATAGAGGAGGGTGAAAATGTATGGACACAAAATAATGAGGCATGGGACGATGGAAAAATCAAGGCATGTGCATAGGATGAATAGATCCTAGGAGGAAGTCGGATGCACAAAAGATGTGTGTAGGACAAGAGTGAAACAAAGATGAAAAGGAGATTGGAAAAGAAGAAGGGGGAATGTGTAAGGGCACGCAAGGAAAAAATGACCAAATGAATGTGTCAAGGAGACAATTGAGGTTTACACCACTATAATGAAGATCTCTGAGTCATTATATGTATGTAGGTTATCCAAATAACTAGGAGAGTTATTTGGATAATAGTTTTGGATAGTTTTGGGACCACCTTCCTACTAGATGAAGAGACCAATAGCCTTAGAAGTCCATTGGGAATGGATTCAAGTACTCACTAGAATATCTGATTTGCAACTCTGAAGAACTACCCCTGAAGTCACTTGAAGGATCATTTCTTGACTTTATTCCAAATTTTGCAAGCTGCTGAAAATTGTTGGCATCCTGGAAGAAGAAGAACAGTGCATGCAGGAAGCACATGAGAAAAAATAACTATGTACAAATAGATAATGTGCCTGTAGCGTACTTAGAGGAATTGAAACTACTCTAATATATACAAAATGATGTAGTAAACTTAATGGAAGGGTTTGAGATAGATCCCATTTTCTGGGATTTGTAACGCGCCTCCATCAAGATGAGTTAACTTGAAAAAGTTTGCCTCTTTACACGAACTGATGATATATAGGCCACTCCAACATGCATCAAAATTTTAATGGCACCTTTTTTTAGCTCTGTTAGCATCCCCTTTTAATACCAAGTCCCCAAATTTAAAATATTGAGGCCTAACTTTCTGTCAAACTATTTCTTTGTTTTTTTAAAATCCTATTCTAGCTTATTTATGGCATAATTTCTTGATTTTTCAATATTGACCAATTCTTCCATTCTAATTTCTCTCTAGTCTGCACCTTCAAATTCTAGCTACTGGGAAAGTGCCAATGATTTTAACTCTAGTGTCAAGGGAAGGGTGGCCTCCTTTCCATAGACAATCTTATAGGTAAAAGTTACTACTACCTTGTTAATTGTGATTCTATCTACCCAGAGCGTGTGTAAAACCTTTATATAAAACTGCTTTTGGCTAATGTTCATTGTGTGCTTCATGATTATGCTAGACCATTTCCTTTTAGGTAATATTTAGAAGAATTATTAAGATAAATGCCTAAATTTAGAGCCCAATCAGTGATCCTAGGCCCAACAAAGGCTTTTCCATTATCAGAGATAATGGTTTGAGAAATGCCAAACCTTATGACTATACCTTTGAGAAAGTCAAGGATGACTGAATCAGTTAATTCTTTAAGCACGACAACTTCTATCCATCTAGTGATGTAGTCTGTAGATGTTATCACCTACTTATGTCTAGTGCTTGAAAGAATATTTATCATGCCTATGAAGTTGAGACCCCATTATGCAAAAGGCTGATTCGCTTGAA
Source organism: Taxus chinensis (assembly GCA_019776745.2). Taxonomy (NCBI): domain Eukaryota; kingdom Viridiplantae; phylum Streptophyta; class Pinopsida; order Cupressales; family Taxaceae; genus Taxus; species Taxus chinensis. Next base: position 102,435,692 of record CM034148.1, on the reverse strand, counting down.
TTGGTCAAAGGGGAAGCGCTACCAATATTTTCTTTCCTTCCTTGTATTTTTTGATCCACTTGTGTGCATCTGCAAAAATAGTAGGCTAAAATATTATTTCCATTATGATCCTCATTGTTTTAGTTTTTGTAGAAAAGTTTCCACCAGAGAATCCATCATGAAATTTTGCTAACACTTTTTCAGTCTGTGCACCATTAATACACCTTAACAACACGCCATCAAGATTCTTCTTAAAAAGAATTCCATCAATCAAAACATATGGGATAGATTGTAACCTTAGATGTCTTCTCTTTGATTTTTTTAATCCAGGAGAGTATGCACCCTCAGAAAGGAATGTGAGCATGTCCTTTATCTAGTCACGCACACTAGGATCCATATTCTTCTCAAGTTTTGCATGTGGGATATCCTCATCCATAAATAATAAAGTCTCATGCTCATTGTGCGTATCCTTAGCAATCTACTTGCAAAGTGCGCTACCTCTTACCAATTTTGTGGATTTGATAGTCACATCATATTCCATAATCTTGGTCACCCATCGTGATCTATTTTCACTAATCTCTTCCCCCATGATGAGTCCTCTGATAGAAGAGTGGGAGATTAACACCTTGATATGATTTGTGGTGAGTATAATTTTGAATTTCTTGAGTGCATGCATGATGTAGAAGACCTGATTCTCTATGTGACTATATTTTAATTCATAATCCTTCAGAATATAGCTGGAGAAAGCCACTGGTTGTTCCAGTCCTTGTTTGTTTTCTTAGGTTAGGACAATAACAACACTTGCATCAGTGTCATAAACATAAAGAATGAAATCCTTTGAGTAATCGGGGTGGATGAGTGTTGGTGATCAAGAAATTTCTTACTTGATTCTATTGAAGCTCTCTTTTCCTTCTTCTCTCCATTTGAAGGATATGTCCTTCTTGAGCATGAGGGTGATGGGCTAGATTAGTCCTACAAAGTTAGGGATAAAACACCTAACAAAATTGATCTTTCCGAGGAAGGAAAGTAAGGATTTCTTGTGCGTCAGTAGTGAAAGATCTAGGATGGATGAAATAATCTTAGGATTGATTGTGATGCCATCCTTCAAAACCACATGGCCCAAAATATTTCCCTTTTCTACTAAAAAATTGCACTTCTTGGGGTTAAGGGATACCCAAAATTTTCTACATCTCTCAAATACTTTCTCTAGGTGTGCCATATGATCCTTACTCTACTTTGAGAATACAATTATGTCATAAAGGTAAACCAAGATTAACTCATTGATGTAACCTTTGAAGGCAATGTCCATGGCATGTTGAAACGTTACACCTGTATTTGACAAATCGAATGACATCTTCTAGTATGAATATGTTCCCACTTGGTTGTAAACACTATTTTGAATTGATCCTCTTCCTTGACCAGGATCTGATTGAAACCTGAATACCCATCTAACATTGAGAATCTTTGCATGTCAGCCAAATTCTATAGAATCTGATCCATTGAAGGAAAAGGATAACAATCCTTTAGAGATTCATTTTTCAAATATCTGAAATCAACACAAAGTATGATTTCACCGTTCTTCTTACACATTGGAATTGTATTCGCGACCCAAGTAGAGTACTTGATGGGAAAAATAATTTTTTCCTCAATGAGTTTGGATAATTCCTTTCTCATGAGGTTCTCTATCTTCAAATTGACTGGTCACTACTTCTATTTGACATGATTGATACCATGATCAAGATCAATGGAGTGTTGAGAAACACTTAGATCAAAACCTTTGAGGTCCGTATACTCCCATGAGAGTATATCATTGTATTTTTTATAGAGAGAGATGAAGGCTTACTTTTCATTTTGCACACAAGTCTTACTGAGTAGTAACTCCTTTCCATACACAATAGTGACTAGGGAGTAGTATTCTTGCATGACACACATATACTTTTATTCACCCTTGAACTCATCGTTTGGGCTAAAAATTTTATGTAAGGTGACCAACCCTTTAGGAAACTTATTTAAATTTAGTTGAATCACTTGGTCACCATAGCTGTCATGCAATATAGCTTTCATGCTTGATGAGAATTCAACTTCATTATGAATGAACTAGACAATTTGTGTGTCACTATCAAACACTTATTAGCTATTATTGTTGTCTATAATGGATGGTTTTATCACCATCTTAATGTGTTGAATGTTTCCTTTAACAATGTCCTTAGCAGGAGAGAACTACAAACTAATTGCAGCCATTTAATCAACTTCCTTATTCATTTAACACGACGCCACCTATATATTTAGAGCATCAAAGCTCTCAAGAAGGTCCCAAACTCTATGTTTATAAGCTTTTATAAGTTCTATTATTTTCCTGGAACTTGTTGGTAACCTAGTGAATGACCAATTTTGTGTCCCTAAATATCTGCAACACCTTAATCTTCTTATTTCCATCAATAAGTAGACCATGCACCAGTACCTCATACTCTGCCACATTATTGGAGCATGAAAACTACAACATGTGAGAAAATAAGAATTTCTCATCCTTCGAAGAAATGAGAACAACCCCAACTCCCACACCTTTTCTACTTCTGGATCCATCAAAGTATAATTTCCATAGACTAGGTTCAACTTGATCCTTTTCATAGGCTTACAGTTCTTCAGCATATGGGTGAAAATTATGGTGCCTCTTCACCCATTCATCAAGTACTAGATCAGGAATAGAAGTTGGAAGAGGATGTGCTTCAGGAACTGAAGCTATTTCTTCTTAGATTAAACAGTTGGCTTGGAGAGGGGATGGGACATATGACTCTACATGAAAATAAATTATAGGCTCAACTTGTATGGTAAACCGGGTACCATACCTTGTCTTGAGTAACATATGAAACTAATTAGATGAAAAGTAACCACCCACTTTTGTAGTAAATTCTCTTGACAGACATAAGGCAACAAGGGAGTTAGATCAATGATTGACACATCTTGAGTAATTTTTAAGCTTGGACATGCATGGAGGGTTAACTCAAGGCCCTTGATGATCCCTATGGTAGTGACAATTGAGCCATAAAATTACAAGACTCCTTTTATCAGGGGGATATACTTAAGACCTAAGACATCAGCTATCTTCTTGGGTATAATAGAAGTGCTAGCACCTGATTCTATCATGTAATTATCCACTAGGTGTTTTCCTATGATCAAGGACATATAAAAGGGTGAGGTTTGAACAATATTACTTAATTGTTTCTCCTCTATCTGACAACTATTGATCGAAGGACACAGTTTGTGAATAGTCAAATCAGTGCATAGAAGTTAGGACAGGGCCTCATGTAGAAAATATTATTGGGATGGAATGGTTAGAGCATCCCAAATTATGAAATTTATATTTGTCTTCTTCATCTGGTCCACAATGCTAAATGGAAGACCCACTGAGTTCTATATTTGAGGGACAAGAACATCCTTTCTTGACTGTTCAGGTGTGGAAAAATGAGCTTTAGCTGAAGCTAAGGCTTGACATTACAAATGATGGGTGCGCACCAAGTCTAGTAAAGCTTTGCGTGGGATATATTGTGTAAGTACTTGAGAATATTTACCACTGGATGTCCTGGCTACATCTTTCTACTTTTGATGGTCTACTTGTGTTGCTGGAATTACAACCTGCATGCCAAACTCAAACATTCTCTTCTTGTATCTTTTGTTATATGTAACTTGGGCACACATTAGGCTTTCATCCTCTATCACTTGGTTGATTGTATAGAATTCCTCAGTGCCAAAGAACATCAAGTTTTCCTCTGGAGGAGCTTCTAGCCTTCCTTGGTTTTATGCTTCAGGGGAAATTTTCAAAGGCTCACAAGTGGAAGCAGTCTGGATCATGTAGGCTTGTTCGCATGCAACGTTGTCAGAGTGATACTAACTATGAGGTATGTTACAAGGGAAGCAACATTCTGACTCCTGCACCAAATTATTCTGAACTGGAACAAGTGCCTAACTTGTATTGGGTACTGGAAGAGAGGGTGTAGGAGGAATAAATTACAAGGGAAGATGTGCACTAGCATGCCATCTATCATTCTGGTTGCTGGATGCATACCTTTGGTTTCCGTATTGATTCTTCCAAGGCTAATTGCTTTGGCTATGTTCCTGATTAGGATTTCCTCTATAGGCTTGTGCCTGTTGTTTTTCTAATGATATGACTTTATTTGACAAATTTTTAATCAGGGTCTTTAATTATTCATCTTCCTTTCGTTGCATTGGAGAGTAGGATGTTGATGCAAAAAGTTGCATGCTTTTCTCAGGAATAGGAGTAGGGGACAAATAAGGCTGGGGTGCTTGTGAAATTTCTAGGAACAAGGGCATAGGTGGTCTAGGAGCTATCTTTTCCACCTAAATAATACTATTTTCTACCCTTACTTTAATGTTATAAGTGATTGGTTAGGTCCAACCTCCCATGGATTGAGTCATGACTGAATTATAGTTATTCAGTGCTTTTAGATAATAAAAAAAAGTGTGATGGGCTGTAGGTATTACCACAAGAGGGATTCTATCCCAAGTGTTCTAAAATCTGATGTTGAATTTAGTCATCTGCTTGTTGGGTGCCTTCTTTTTTCTTGTCAGTTGCTCCACCAAAGATAGGTGATTTGACTTATCTTCAAAGTAATTACAAAGAGTTGTTCTAAGCTCAGCCCATGTGAAAATAGATCCAAGTCTCAAGCCTTAGTACCATTGAAGCACTTTTTCTTTGAAAGAGGCCGTAAGTAGCCTGATTGCTACATCGTCATGTGTGATCAGGTAGAGTGAACATATGTTCACTACATCCTAGATATGCTCCTGAGAGGTGAATTGATTCTCACCAGTAAATTATGGAATAATTTTGAGTGTGTCATTTGGCATATCATGTTGGATGGCTAGAACCAGGGGACTTCCTCCAGTGAAGTTAGTAAAGCTCCTTAGTGGAAGAGGTGGTTGATGTGTCATGGCAAGATGCATTAGTTATCTGTTATGAGGAGTTAAATGGGTGTGGCACATTGGAGATGGAAATAAGTGCATGATATTTTCGGAACAAAATATTCTCAAGGATAGCTGGAGGTTTTCAAAAGAATCTTCAGTTTTTGCACTTTTCCTTATATGCACTCTTCTCATGAAAGGTTCTTAAGGCTTCTAAAACAAAGATCTACAAATGTTGGAAGTTGAAAAATGTGTTGAAATGAGCCTTGAAAGGTTGAAATAATAATTCCACACACCAAAAGTTAGTAATATGAGTCTTTATGAGGTCATCAAGGTCATTTCAGTGTCGAGTAAGATCATTCTAGGACTATTCCTATCCCTAAAGCATGTAGAATGGTAAGGAGGTGTGTGTTTTAGACTCAATCAGGCATGGTGGTAGCATTATGGAAATGTTATGGGAGTGTATGGTGAGTTTAATTTCAAGAATCTGAGGTTTGGTTATGTTTCAGGGTCCTTAGGAAGCAAATAATGAAACATAGTTAAGTAAGCATGGGTTAGTCCTAATGGCTAGAGATTTTTAGAGATTTTTGAGATAGATTGTGAGTTTGAGAAGTTATAGGATGTTTTCATGATGTTTCATGAGAAGTTTTAGGTCATTATAAAGAAGAAATTGTAAGATTTCACAACTTTTGGCAAAGCTGGGTAAGTGGTAGTGTGTTTTTGAGACAAGCATTGTCTTTGTAATGCTCACTATAAATTGTGTGAAATGGATGGGAGCTAGATACTTTAAGGGATTTTTTTTACATGGAACTAAAAATTTTCATAAAAAATAATTACGTGTTTTTATTCTTCAATTTTTTATGAATGATCATTAAGAAGGTAAGTTGGTTTTAAACCCTAGTTAAGAGTTACTTGGAGAAAAGTGGGTATACAGAGTTTGTTTTGATTGGTTATGAAAAAGTGACGATTTAATATTATAGAGGACTCTTTCAAATTTCTAGAAAGCTATATTAGAGTAGGTGATAGTGTGTGGACCCCACCTAAAATGGATTTTTTGAAGAGTTCCAATTTTTGGCTAAGTTCTTCAAAGAAGGTGTTGGTCATTAAAACATGCACCCACATCTTAGATTCAAAAGAGCCGAGATTTTTGAGACAACAATGGAAATATCCCCAAGTTGTGGGACCTTGCGTGCTTTTGATGGATCTCCAAAGAATGCCAGTTCCTCTATCTAATTCTACTGCTACTGCTAGTCCTAGTCCTGAAAGGGAAAACTAAGTTAACAATACCTAGGGACTAGGTATTGGAATATAACATGGAAGGAACCTACACTAAAATGTGATATCACTAGAAAAAAGGGATGAACACTATTTGTTCTAAGAAAAAATGAAGGGAAATGCACGAAATAACACTAGGAATGTGTAGCACAACTTACAACATATTTTCTAGATCAGTTTCATGGAACAAAACTAAATAAGGAGCTATAAGGTACATAGAATGGCACAATGAGAACGCAATGCAAAAGAAAATGCAAGAAGAAGGAATGTAAATGAATTAGGATAGAAAATATTCACTAAACGATGCTTCTATTACTTATAGAAATACACAAAGTTATTATAATGATGAAAGAGGTCGATATCAACATGTAAGAGCTAGATCTAGATGTTTGCAACTCAAAGTACAGAAAATATGAAGTCCTTAGCAAAATACGTAAGGATAAAAAAATTCTAACATTAATATTGATCCCAACTCTTAAATTTATAGATGAATCCATGGAAGAAGAAGAGAAGGAGGGAAGACCCAAATTTGAAATACAACCACCAACAAAAAGCATTCAATGCCTGTAAATCCACCTGTAAATCTGTCAGATACATTTCCCCAAGTATGTTTGGCATATTGGATAAGGAAGGAGCATGAATCATATCAAATTGGGTGGTTGAAGTAATCATATATGTTCATTAATTCCCAAAAAAAAGGTTTACCATTTCTTACATACTTGATCTACCAAGAATTTGAATTTGAATATTTAGCACTGTATCCTATGTCAGTAGCTATCGATTGAGACTAGACAAGTGACAATCGGAGCTTTGTAGAAAAAGATATGACTGTCATAATTTTTTCAAATTTTTCTACACATGCAAGACACATAGCATGCATGGATTGGCTTAAAGGATGACTGATTGTGAAAATGCTCTTTTCATCTCTGCCACATGTCACCCATTGATATGTTACAAGGATTCAGTGCCCTGTTGGCATGCTTTGATAAGTTACTTGTGGGACACTCAAGTATGTAAAAATGATGTGGCATGAAATGTTACAAAGGAGGGCACAAAGGTATCCACATGGAAGAATGAGGCACAGGACGAGGGCAGAAGCAAGGTGCATGTGCAAGGTGAATAGATGTTAGGAGGAAGGTGGATGCGCAGAAGATGCATGCAAGAAAAGAGTGGAATAAAGAGGAAAAGGAGAGTGGAAAGGAATAAGGGGAAGTGCACAAGGGAAAACAAGGAAACATTGACCAATTGAATGTGCCAAAGAGATAATTGAGGTGTGCACCACTGCAATGAATATCTCTGAGTCATTATATGTATGTCAGTTGTCCAAATAACTAGGAAAGTTATTTGGATAACATAAGGTAAAGACTAAATTGGAATTTATGTTATCTCCTGAGTTTTTATAGGTTTCCATGATATTTTAAGGTCATGGTTGAGGTGAAAAATGTCAAAGTGTACTCTATTTATGAAGACTTGTTTTTGGGGAAGTTTGGAGAAACTTGTACTAAAATTGACATTGCAAGAGCTACAGGAGGAGTTAGAAGCTATAAAAAGGTATAAAAAGTAGTTTTCAAAGATTGGCTTGGTTGAAGGCATTCCAATTGGATTGGGTATGAGTTATTATATTATCTAGAAAGGTGATTTAGATATATTTCCAATGGTTTATATCTTGTGTCTTGGTGATTTAATTTTATGAATCTTCCAAGTTGATTTTTGAAGAAGAAGGTAGCTGCATTTTTAGGACAAGTTTTTTTAGGTTGAAAGATTGAGATGGTTGAAGCATGAAATAGATGAGTTGAAGCTTTCTATTACCTAGATACTGAAGAGGGATGAAATTTTTTCCTAGTGAAGGAATTTTGAGGACTTGGAAGTAGAAATAATGGTGAAAACTAGTTGATTTTACAAAATTGATGTTTGGGCAACATGTTTTGGTGAAGAAGAAAGGTTTTTAGTTTGAACAAATGAATGTTTCAAGAGCTCTAACATGCATATATATGTTTTAAATATATTTTTAATTCCATATAGGGTTCACATTCCATATTTGAGTTCATCCTGATGGGTCTTTAAAACCATGGTAAAATCAGGGTGCTTGAAACACCTGTTTGGTGAAGGATATAACCTAGCAGGCCCATTTAATTATTTATTTAATTGGTCCAAGTAAATTTATAACCATGCATGGTACTTAAATGTTATTGATGTATGATCATTAAATCTCCACCTATAAATATGAATTATATCATAATTTTTGCTTTTAAGTGTGCTTATGGGTCCTACAAGTCATCCAGGGTCTTCTTGTGGTACTAGTTTAGTATAAGTCCTTCAAAATTTCAATTTTTTTCATTTCCCTCCAAAATGAAAATTTTAATCCTTGAGGGAAATTTTTTTTATTGAAATAGTTTTTTAACATATTTATTGGGGTATTCAAGGTTATATAATCTTGTTTAAGGTCTAAGAGTCTTAGTGAGGCCATGTTTGTGAACTAGGCCTAAGGTCCTAGGTTTCTTAGACTTAAATTAGGCCATCTTAATGATTACCAACAAATGAGATTTATGTTATCTAATAAGAAGGTTTCATTGAAGTCAAGATTCATTTATGAGAAGGCTTTGGAGGCAAAAATATAAAAACCTCATTTTTTAACTAATTTAATCATCATTCGAATGATCATCATTAAGGAGAGTTTGGGAGCTCTCAAGAAATTAAGAGTTTTTTGTTTGTAATTAGGTGGTGTAACTAGTGATATTGCATATTTTTGTGATTGTTGATCTCATAACATAGGTTGTGTATGGATGTGAAAATTATTTGATAGAAGGTTGTAAATGATGATAGAGGAAACTTATAGAAATGTTATAATTCCTTGTGCATGCATGTGTTAAAGAGTTCTTCTAACTGACTATGAAAGAACATTTCTTTAGGGTCTGTAGACTGTGCATACAAGAACTCAGAGCTAGAAGAACAAGTAATGAACGTGATAAGATGTAATTGGAAGGAATTTGAGAGTAGAGGAATTTCTAAATTCATTTGGGAGATTGTATTCAAGTCAAGCAGTAGTCTAAAGAAACATGTTAGAAAGTGGTGGAGGAGATCATATGTTAGGACTTAAACCCCTTCTATACAAGTGAAGATCCCTATGTTCCTATAGGAAGAGTTGAAGGATGATAAATGTTTCCAAGCATTTAAAAAGTTCATTCTTCACATGGAATCAAGCCTTACTGTTAAGACTAGAACATGCAGTAAAAGTGATTCACATAGTGGAGTTAAAGGCTATATGATATTGAACATTAGGATTCTTCTTATTGTATTTTTGAGTGGGTGAGCACTTCTACGGGTATGATCATAATAGGTATCCTGTAGGATGTTTTAAGTTGAAAACAAAGAGATTTAGTGAAATTTAGACCTATACTGTTCACGCCTTGAGATCCTCATGGAGGACATTGTAATGAATTCCATATGACAATTATGAAGATGTTGATTATCGATTTTTGAAACACCTGTTCATAAAGAAGAAAATCGTGACAATCGGATTGTATTGTAGTCTACAGTTAGGATGATGCTAGGGTTTGATACTAAGAGGTGAAAATTGATGTATTCTACAAAAAGGAAGCCTAAGAAGGATGAGAAAGAGGATGGAACCCATTAGGAGTGTTTAAAATGGTCAACTATTAATTAGGGATTCCAGAAGAAATCTTGAGGGGTAAATTGGTGCATTTTTAGACTATTCTTCTTAATAGTCAATAGCCAAGAAGTACTGTAACACAGCTTGAATACCTAGCTTAGAGAAGGCCAGATTGTAGTGAAAGTAGAACACTTAGATGTTGAATCAAGTGTACCTTGACATTTCACATATAAATCATGGATAATGAAATTCCTTTAGCTTATTCAAGGGTAATCAATGTAAAATAGGGTCATGAAAACCTCATTTGAAGTAATTAGTAACAATCCACTGAGAATTCCCTGACATTGCGGGACCTAAGTAGGAGTCATAGGCCTAGAAAGATAGAAGGTTGAATTTGAGGGAATTTTCTAAGATAGGACCAGCGGGAAGTATGCATATAGATCATAATGAGTTTCCCCAGAGGATGTTATTTTGTCAGTGATAGAAATGCTGTCAGACTAAAGTATTGGGCCTTAGTGAAATCTCTTAACCATGACATCACCAAGGAGAGTGTCCTTGAGGTCATTAGGAATTAGTATGAAGGAAGAGTGAGAAGTATTAGTGGTTTGAAACTAGGAGTTGAAATCCCATTGATTAATACACCCATGTTCAAACTAAGTGTATAAAGAAGGTAATGAGAAAATGTTCTTCATTTGTTCTAATTTTTTTTATTGGCCCTATTTTCATGAGGTGGAGAAAGATTCGAAGAGTCTTTTAATTAAATAACCCAGGTAAGTGACAGGAATTCAAGTTTTACATTAAGGTTGAGTTATTTTATACATCTTGATTGATTTGAAATGACTTGGGGTAGGATGAAATAACAATGAAATTGATGTAGGTTTTTATAGTGAATGTAAGCTTTAATTCTGGTAACATAAGGTGGAATGTCAAGAAATTAGCCTAGCTTTGGGGGTTTTTGTGTAAGAAGCAAGTAATTTGTTTGAGGTCTTAAATGAAAAAAACTGGAGTTTTTGCAATCCATTCCTAACATGGTGTGTTGATTGAGTATAGTTTAATTTTGACTACATCATAGTGGTATTAGAGCAGGAACTTAGATTCTTGGAAAAGGAAGAAGATATTGTTTTCAAAGTGATTGCAGGAAAAAGAGACAATATGGTGCAAGTAAGAGAGATGAAATAATCAATTTGGAAAGAAAATATGGAAATAATGATGGAGATTGTGATGAGTGGATTAGAGAGTATGTAAGAAATTCAAAGAAATATAGTGGTAGATATAAGTTATATGCAAAGGAATGAAGCAAATAGACAAGTGCAATTTGTAGGAAGGTAATATACAAGTTTCTAAATATTTGTAGGACACAAGGAACCTATAAGTGTTATGGGAATGAATACAAAGATGAGAAAGGATGGAAAATGATGTCTGATCGATATGGTACAAGATAGAGGTAGGTCATTTTTCTGTAGAAGAGTTACTTTTGAAACCAAGTAAAATAATGGAACGAGGTAACCCAAAGAAGGTGTTTTGTTTAGAATTGCGTGTAAGGCTAAAGGAAAAGTTTGTAAAGTAGTTATTGATAGTGGAAACAAGGAAAATATTTGTTTCATTTGAAATGGTAGAGAAGCTAGGACTAAAGAAATATAATACACCCTAACCCCTATCAAGATATCATGGATGCAGAGAAGGTCATCATATTCTTGTTAGAGAACAATGTAAAGATGAGTTTCAAATTAGAAGGTATAAGGACAAAGTTTTGTTTGATTTAGTCCCTATGGATGTATTTCATGTGTTATTAGGAAGACCATGGAGGTAAGATAAAAGGAAGTGCATGATGGAAAGAAGAATATCTACACTATTACAGCACCAACAAGAGTTATTTATACACTTTCACCTCTCAAGGGTGAACAAGAAGCACAAACATGGTTAGTGATGATGATGGCAGCCAAGAAGTTATTCACAAAGACTAAAGAGGTATATGAAAAAATAATATGTAAGGTTGTTAAGCCTCACAAGTCAAATTTGGAAAAAGGCATTGTTGGTCATTCAAATGTGCACTCACATCTCAGATATAGAAGAGTCGAGCTATTTGAGACCACAATGAAACCGTACCCAAGTTGTGGGACCTTGTGTACTTGGGATGAATCTCAGGAGAAGGTCGGTTCCTCTACCTACCTCTAACACTACTACTAATCCTAATGCTGAAAGAAAATTCAAGACTAAACATGCCAAGGGACTAGGGATAGAAGGATACAGAAAGAAAAACCTAAGCTAAGGAAGGCGATAGCACCAAGGAAAGGGTCAATCTCTCTCCACAAGTGGAAAAGGAAACAAAGTGGGCAAGGGAGAAGAGGGCAGATGACGAGCACCATAGATCAATAGGTGGGCTTGGCCTTCTAGCATGCACAACACATGAACATGGGGATTACAAGTGGGAATATGCATAGGATGCCAAAAAATGCAAACAGATAGGCAAGATGTAATGAAAATAAGAAAGGAAAGATAAGAGTTCCACAAAACATGATTTTATTGCTTAAGGGATGCACAGTCATTTACATTCATGACAGGAGGTGAGAATACATTATAGAGACCATGCTAAGGTATGAGACATGTAGGAATCGATGCACCATTTTGGCATGGTGTCATTACAACAGAGATGGATCCTTTTTTACAAAGCTAAACTCTATTATTTATAGGAGAAGAAGGAGAGAAGAGAAGGACAAAGAGAGTGAAAATCAGATTCAAACCTCAACCACCAACAACCAATGTTAAATTCCTACAAATTTCCTTACAAGGATATCAGATGCACTTCCCCATGTCTATTTAGTGTGTATAATAATGAAGAAAGCAAGATCATATTAAAATATGGTGGTTGAGGTTGATTAGATGTGTGCATTGATGATCAAAAAGACGTTTCCCTATTTTTTGCCTACCAAATCCCACCTAAATCTGATTTTGAAAATTCCAACGTGTAGTTGATGTCATTAGATTTCAAATGAGACTGGGTGTGTGAGAATCTAAGCACTACAGAAAAATTTATGGATGTCATAAGTTTACAGGTCACTCTGACATGCAATGACACATGACATGCGCTGATTGATTGATGATATCGGCAAACTATTCATCTAATTTTTTCTTTCTACCATGTGTCACGAACCGATTGGTTGTCAGGATTTGACACCTTGTTGGTACCCAAATTTGTTCTCCTTTTCAGTATGAGAAGCATCAAAAATATTGCTTGAAGCTTGAAGGTAGATAGATCATGATGTATGTCATTTTGTAGCCAGGGATGTGATCTAACTGGTACTCAAATTTTTGGAGAGATGGATGGAACTCAAATACGACTTGATCTTGTCCCAATTGTTTTAGGTTGTGCCTTTCAACCAAGGTAAGAGGACCTATTTTGTAACCCTCAAATGGTGAAGGAGATGAAGATATCCCTCAATATGTGTAAATATTATGGAAAGGGCCTTGGGAAAATATGATCAACACTCCAAATCTAACTTTCAAAAGTTGTCACTCCCAGATTATGGAGATAATTTCAATGCAAGGCAAGAGTTAATAAAGAAATTTGAAATCCTGATCTATTCTACATACTTTAGCAAATGAATTTTGATCTTTTGTGTGTGTACAAGTCAAAACAGGGGTACTGTGGGGTAGGTTTAGTTGTTTAGAATGAATTTTGTTGGGATATTGACAAGAAAAACTTGACTATGCTAGATCTTTGACAACCTCTACAATATTTGAACAACTATCAGATAAAATTCTTCAAAATAGTCATGATTTTCTTTTAACCAGAAGAAATACACAAATGGAGGCCCAAGTTTGCACTCTTCACACAATATTTGAGACCTCAACACAAAATATTGAGTTAAAGGAAAAATTAAACATCAAAATCTCTGATCAAATCATGCCTAAGGTACCCCCAAAGGCTTACAAGTAATCTCTGTCAAAAAAATGAAGGTGAAGTGATTTTAAACTGCTTATTTCCAATGCCAGATGAAAGCACTTCTGACAAATGACATTGTAAGTTCCACTAAACAATCAATAAGGTTAAGATCTATGTGATTCCAAAAAAAATCAATGCAAGATTGCAACAAGAACAAGGAAAACTATTTGTGGACATTTAAACATGATAACATACATCATATTGCCCAAAATAACATAGATTAATTAAAAATCTTGCTAGATTCACTAGCAGGGGAGAGTTTCAGGAACAATCTCAGAGCTGTGTGATGGCTATACACTTGTAACCAACTCAACATGAATGAATATCCAATAAAAAGGCATTAACCAAGTTTTTTGGTGGGTTTATCAGAAGATGAGCTTCTCTCAAAAAATTGTTCATGGTTTTCAATTTCCTGACCATTTTCATGTCAAAAAACATGCACTATATATCATTTGTTACATTTTATCCTTCTTTCCCAAGAAAATAATATCCCATTTCATCTTAGCTTGTTATAAAATTCCATCATGATTTTCTAAAAGTGACATTTAACCAATTTTGTGAGGAGGAGACACCAGTTATGCAAAAAAGCAAATTATTACAATTTTTCATCATTTCTTGTCATGCAAGCATGTATTCTTCTTTTAACACCCACAAAATTCTCCTCTTCCATCATTTCATCCTTTCACCTTCAAATTTCCATTCTGTAACTTTGTTATGCAATTTGGATTTGATATTTCATGTTTTGCACAAAATAGAGCAAAAGAATTTTGAAATGTGCCTTGGATATAGAAATTTACCTAACAAGATGATTGATTTGAATCATGTCGGCCAAAATAACATGAATCCACAAAAATTTTGGTGCAAATCGACGCAAAAAATGCATTTCCACACTTCCTAGAGCCAAAATGGTGTTAAAATCGTCAAAATGCGATTAGAAATGGGTTTGGGATCAATTTTTGATATTTTAACATTTTTGGAAAAATGTAAAAAATTTGACATTTTTCTCCACCCCTTCGCCTCATGAAAAAACACCTAACACGTGTCCCAAAGTGGGCCCCATTGGAATCATGGATTTATTCTACACATTTTTCCTCTTTTGGAGAAAAGTTGAAAAATTTCTCAAACTTTCTCCGTAGACTCCGAGATTGCCTCCACCTCTGAACCTTCACACGTTGCCTCTATCATTGAGGATATGTGGGCTCATTTCTCATGATTAACTCACGGGCTTTTGTTGCCAAAGTAAATTTTTTAATATTTCGTCCACACTCCCACACCTCCACCTTTGACTTCTTAAATGAAATTTTGTAACATCTCCTACTAGTCGGGCTTGCACCCTTCCACGGGTCCATTCAACATTTTTACCACCTTTGAAAAATAGAGGCTAAAAACACAACTGTGGGCTCTATTGGCCCAGTTTAACTCCCCTTTGTCTCAGCCAAAGTATCTCTCTATGATTCACTTGACAGACCCATAACCCTTTCCACAACCTTCATCCCCTTTCACTGAAAATAAAAATTCTTCTAAGTCCTCTGCTAGCCTCCATTTCTGAAACTGCCACATGTCCAGGTTTGATTTTTTGGTGAGATTGCACCCCAATTTGAAAAATGTTTCCCTCTACTCCAAAAGGCAAAAGGTTTCAAAAACCTCTGATGGCCTGCACAGATTCTCCTTTGATCCAGACACTACCACGTATTAGCAGAGGGTGGAACAAGATATTTTAACGGGTAAAAAACGCACTGTATGACTATACCAAAAAACTGCAATAAATTTCCAGAGATGCCTGAATTCAATTTTTTCTTCGCAGATGAAGAATGTTTTAGAACAAAGGATAGATGAAACATGTTTTCAAACATTTTACAACCATGGAAAAGGATTTTCAATGCATACAAGTAAAAATTGATTAATTTCAAGCCTCCATGGTCGGTAAAAAGGAAAAATTACAGATCCCACAAACTTGAAATATTTAGGGAAAAAACAAGCAAACTTAGGATTTCTCTTAGAAAGGGGCAAGGCAAATGAGTTTGTGAATAAGTCAAGGCATAAAAATGGAGACAAAACATTATATCATCCATCTCAAAAGGGAAAAACGTTTCAGGGCATGCAGAGAAAAGGGAAAAACATTGCAAAATGATGGAGGGTCAAAATGGGCACCAACATCAGCTCCTTCTTAAGAGATGGGCACATTCCCAGCTGAGTGCCACAAGAATAAAAGAAGCAGACTAAGTTCTAAAATTTAACCATTGGGAAACCTGAAGTTCATGTAGGGTAGAAAAACTAGTAGTAATCTGACAAAAAATGTCTTAGTAAAATAGGCTACAAGACCATAAATCACGAACTAACAAGTACAACCAAAAATAGAGCAAAAGCCAAACCACTATACACTCATACAAGTGGTGCATACCTAAAATCTGGAGATTAACCCAAGAAATGATTCAAATGCCTACACATTAACAGGTAGTTCAATATAATTCACCATCTAAGTCCTTGAGAAAAAAAAGCTATTTTCACCAATTGTTGATATCAATGGAGTAAGGGCCCATCCACAATGCATCAAATTTACCATGTTTTCCCTTATCTTCATGCCTACTATCTCACAATAAAACTTAACATCATCCAACATTCAAAGGCCCTAGGAGTGACCTTCTTGTCAAAAAACCTCTTCGAACTTCTCCAACTAAATCTAACATGCCTTTGGTGGGATGCTCTTCTTTCTTCATCCAACTCAACAATCTGATTAATCCTTGCTTCATATGGACTGACCTCTTGATCTTCAAGTTGTTGAAAAAATTGAAATGAAGATAATTACAAATGTAAGGGTAAAAGAGCTTGAGTTCCATACACCAACTCAAATGGGCTCTTACCAATAGCTCTTTTGGAAGTAATTCTATCAACCCAAACTGCAAATTTCAGTTGTTCAACACATTTCCTCTCTTGTTCAACTTCAAGGGTTCTCCTAATGATCTTCAACAAGTTCTTATTCCTGGAAAATCACCTCTTGTCCATTTCCTTGAGGGTTATAGTTTGAAGCATAAGTCAAATTGGTTCCATACTCCTTGAACATTGCCATCAAGGGCTTTAGTATCTGAAAGCACATGGCATTATTGGTTCGAAAATTAGCACCCCATGCAAGGTAGCTTGATAACATGCATGAAATGATTTGAAGATCAAGAAAGTACATTGACAAAACCTGCCAATCATGCTTTCTTGGTGGCCCCCTCGTCTTCTCTCAAACTCTGACATCCAATAAGAAATGCAAAGGATAGAGGTTCCCTCCTAAATGGAAAAAATGCCAAAACTAAGGTTTCAGGACTATGTTTGACGCATACTTCGGGTCTGAAGGGTTCAAATTTGCATACCAATTTAGGTCGTATTTAGGTTTGTCGTGATGCCAAGCTAGGGGCTGAAAAACAATAGAAAATCAGCTAAGTCAGACATATTTGTCCCAGGTGGTCCGCGGGACAGTTGGAACGTCGGGACACGAGGGACGTGAATACAGCCGAAATGATCAATTCCATAGGGAAAATGCATTGAAGTTTTTCTATGCCACGTGGTTTGGGACAACTGGGACAAACTAGTACACATAGGGGAATGAATACTCTTTAGGTTAGCACATAGTTTACGGTCCAGATTATTAGGTAGGTTAGAAAATTTTCGTCTAGTTCCTAGCCGTAACAAAAGTATGCACGTTACGCGAAAAGGTGAAAAGGTTGTATTTTATTTAAATAAACATAACCCGAATCAGCCAAATGCAGGTTAGATATACTTCCGTAGACAGCCAGGATAAAGGTACGTAGTGGGTTGAGAGGGATGTGCAAACTCTGAAACATTTGGAAGGCAAAGAACAAGAAAAGTCAATGTTTGACCCGTTATAAAGGGGCAAATGGCCATAATGAGTTTGCGACTCTGAGCTCCGATTTTCATAAAATTGGATTTTCACAACATTATATCATCCATCTCAAAAGGGAAAAATGTTTCAGGGCATACAGAGAAAAGGGAAAAACATTGCAAAATGATGGAGGGTCAAAATGGGCACCAACATCAGCTCCTGCTCAAGGATGCACATTCCCAGTGAGTGCCACAAGAATAACGTAGACTAAGTTCTGAAAGAATCCATTGGGAAAAGGATTCATGAGCCAAAGCCACCAAAAGCAATCTGAGAAACTTACGAAAATGGCTGCCACACACCAAAGTAAATCACGAACTGACAATACACCAAAAATAGAGCAAAAGCCAAACACTATAAATTTTACAAGTGGTGCATACCTCAAATCTAGGGATTAATCCAAGAAATGGTTTAAATGCCTATCATTAACAGGTAGTTCAATAAATTCCCCTTCTAATTCATTGAGAAAAAATGTATTTTCACCAATTCTGATATCAATGGAGTAAGGGCCCATCCACAATGCATCAAATTTACCATGTTTGCCCTTATCTTCATTTCTACTATCCCATAACAAAACCAAATCTCCAACATTGAAGGCCCTAGGAGTGACCTTTTTGTCAAACAACCTCTTCGAATTCTCCCTAAATTTTACATGCCTTTGGTGGGAGGCTCTTCTTTCTTCATCTAACTCAACAATTTGATTAATCCTTTCTTCATATGGACTGACCTCTTGATCTTCAAGTTGTTGAACAAATTGAAATGAAGATAATTACAGATGTAAGGGTAGCAGAGCTTGAGTTCTATACACCAACTCAAATGGGCTCTTACCAATAGCTCTTTTGGCAGTAATTCTATCAGCCCAAACTACAAATTTCAGTTGTTCAACACATTTCTCTTGTTCAACTTCAAGGTTCTCCTAATGATCTTTAATAAGTTCTTATTACTGGACTCAGCTTGTCCATTTCCTTAAGGGTTATAGTTTGAAGCATAAGTCAGATTGGTTCCATACTCCTTGCACATTACCATCAAGGGTTTAGCTCTAAAGCACATGGCATTATCAGCAACAATTTTTATTAGCACACCAAATCTGCATATGATATGATTCAACAAGAAGTCCATAACAACTTGGTGTTGCTTTCTTGGTGGAAATTACCTCTACCCACTTGGTGAAGTAATCTATGGCTACGAGAATCCACTTATATCCAGCACTAAAAGGGTCTAAAATATCACCAATGAAGTCCATTCCCCATTGTTTGAAAGGAGATTCAATTGATACATGCTACAAAGGAAGGGAGCCTGAAGCTTTCATTCTTCCAGAGAAATGTTGGTAGCTTTCACATCTTCTAACCAGCAGGGTTAAATCTTTAAAAAGAGTTGGCCACCAATAACCAACCCTCAAATTTTTGTGTGTTGTAACCCTTCCAATAGAGTGTCCTCCACAAAATCCCCCATGGAAATCAGTAACTATTTTGGGAGCTTCATTTTCAGTTATAAATTTCAAGAGGACACCTTTAGGGTTCTTCCAAGCCATCCCAAAGTCAGTGATGATGTATTTTTGAGAAGCCAGCTTGAGGGATCTTTTTTGTTTTTAATTTAAATGATCAGGGCAGCATAGGTGTCTAAGGTAAAATATTACATCCTTTTACCACTCAGAACTTGTCAACTTCTCAAAAACATTTGCTCTTTATTCCTCTACTTCATTCACTTCAATTTTCTATAGGTTTCTCTCAGCCATGAGCTTAGCAAGACCCAAAACTCTTACCAACTTTGTGGTTTGGATGTCCATGTCATACTCCTTAAGTTTTTTCACCCATCTACATCTTTTTCTTGAGATCTCCATCTATGATAAGATCTCTTTTACCATGGTGTGAGGAACATTAGCAACAACTTTTGAAATTAAGATATAAGGCCTGAAAACCTTTGTTACTTTCACCAAGGAAAATGTTTATTTTTCCATGATTGTGTACTTTAAATCAGTAGCTTGTAAAGCCTTCATAAAGAAGGCAATAGGCCTCTCAGCCCCATCTTCATCCTTTTGGAGCAAAGCAAATGCAATAGTATTTTCAGAAGCAAAAGAGAAGATTTGGAAAGGCTTCTTTTAATTTAGAGCAGCCAAGACAGGTGCATGCTTAAGTTCTTCTTTGATTCCTTCAAAATCCTGAATAGCAGCCTCTTCCCACTTGATAACTTGGTCTTTCTTTAACATGCATGTAATAGGAAGAATTAATTCAAAAATTTTTGACACAAACCTTCTAATGAAATTGATTTTCCCGAAAAGGATTGTATGCCCTTCTTTCTTCTTGGAATTGGAACCTTGTTGATTTCTTCTACCCTTTTAGGGTCAATCATGACACCAGCCTTTGAAATAATATGACCAAGTAGCTTGGCCTTTTACACCCCAAAATGACACTTCTTTGGATTCAAAGAGATATCATATTCTCTACATCTGATCAACATTCTTTCCAAGTGCTGTAAGTGATATTTTTTGCTCCTTGAAAACACAATCACATCATCCTAATAAACTGCAATGAATTCATTTATGTAACCAAAAAAATCAACATCCATTGCTCTTTGGAAGGTATCCCCAGCATTCATGAGTCCAAAAGGAATTCTTACATAAACATATGTCCCCCAAGGAGTGGTAAAGGTAGTTTTAAATCTTTCTGACTCCTTGACAACCACTTGATTATAGCCAAAGAAAACATCTAAGGTGGACAACAATTCAGCTTCAGTCACCAACTGCAGCATGGTTTCTATGTTTGGAAAAGGATAATTGTCTTTCAATAAAGTTCTATTCATATTTTTGAAGTCTACACAAAGTCTGATGTCTCCATTTTTCTTTCTGACTGGCACAAGGTTTGCAACCCAAGATGAATACCTTGTGGGCTGAATGATTCCTCCCTCCTTTATTTTCTTCAACTCATCTTGCATCTTCATGGAGAGGAGTGGATTAATTGGCCTCTACTTTTATTTGAAGGGCTTGGCATTTGTTTTAAGATGAATCTCATTCTGAAACAAGTCCTCTCTATATGCTTTCAGATCTGAATAAGACCAAGCAAGACAGTCCTGATATTTCTTTAATAGTTGGACATAGGACTGTTTTTCCTCTATATTTAGATTGCTGCCCAACCAAATCTTTCTTGGTTTATCATTAGTGCCCAAGTTATGCTCTTCCAAATCCCTTGAGGAAGACACGTTTTTATTGATGATGTAATCAACATTCTTAAAATTTGACTCAAGTGCAACAAGACCTCTAGGAATGGTGTTAGTTTTCAATTGGATAATATCCTTTCCAATAAAATTCCCTCTTCCTTCAGTCACACACACCATTGGTTCCCAATCAATATTATGATCTGTGAAATCACCTTGATTTTTTAAGAACCTTTGCACTTAGGCATCATCATCAAACACCTACCAATTCTTGATGTTATCAGGGACAACTAGCCTAGTTAACACTTAAATATTGTACTCACAATAAGGTAAAATGGTGCAATATCCAAATCTTGAACCCAAAACTACCAACTTGTTAGCAGAAACATTTAAACTTCTATCATGATGCACAATATTGAAGGAATCAAACATCTCAATTAGATCCCAAATTGCATGTTTGTATTGTTTCATCCGCTAATTTTTTGTAGCATACAGTTTTCTTATTTGTTTGACAAATAGCTCTGAATCTCCTTTTGTAATGATTTCCTTGAAACCATACTTCCATGCAATTCTTAGACCTAACAACAAGGCTTCATACTCAGCAATGTTGTTAATACATTCAAAATTAAGCTTAAAGGAAAAAACAAACTCTTCAAAGCTAGGAGAAATCAGATTTATAGCAGCACCATTTCAAAATTTGGAGTAAGATCCATCAAAGAACAAGGTGAAAGGGGAAACTACCTACTCAAGGAACTTTGAATGATACATCTTATGCTCCTTACAATTAGCAAACCAAATAAAATTATCAACATCAACATCAGCAAATAATACTTCATAAGAAGCACTGTTTGGATCCTCAATTAGATGTAACATCTTATTTTCTCCATAGATTTTGACAAGGCTACCTTCAATGGGAATGGTGGTAAAAGACATGTCCATCTGGAAAATCCCTCCAACACTTGCAGCCCACTTTCTTAACAATAACATATGCCATTTGGTAGGGCAATCAATAATCACAACATCCAATTTTAAATTCCTCCCAGGATAAGAAGAAAATTGCACCACCAAACCCTTCACACAACCAACTATCGACACTTTTATTGAGTCCATGACAGTACAATTTCCATAGGTTGTTGTCACTTTGATATCCAACTCATTCATGAATTCTAGAGGTATGACATTACATGATGCAGTGGAATTAAACATACAATTGTGAAGTAGTCTATCATTTATGATCAAAGTTGTACAAAATGGATCAACATTCAATTGGAAATCAACCAAGGATGTCCCCAAATATACCTCAGGTGTTTCTCTAAGATACTCAAATGCTAGTGGTGTCTTAAGGTCTACAATGATCTGAGGAGGATTTTCAACAACATTTACATTTCCACTTAGGGTACTCTTCTCCTCTTTCAATCCCAAGCACTCAAATTCTCTCTTCTTGTTCTCAGGAATCCTAAGCAACTCAATGATTGGAACACTCACTTTGATTTGGCTCAATACCTAGGCTATGTCATATGGAACACTCTTAGGAAAGGTAATATTGGAGTGGAGACAAACAGATTCATTAGATGGAGTGGGATTCTTGGTAGCTTGGGC
This sequence comes from Taxus chinensis, assembly GCA_019776745.2. NCBI lineage: Eukaryota > Viridiplantae > Streptophyta > Pinopsida > Cupressales > Taxaceae > Taxus > Taxus chinensis. The sequence continues at coordinate 102,413,336 of CM034148.1, read as the reverse complement.
ATGAGGAGGACTGTATTTTTTGCTTAGGACAGCAAAGCTCTTGGCAAGTGCTTCTCTTCTAGGAGCTTCTTTGGGAATAATTGTAAGAAAGGGTGTTTTAGGTTTGGCTTGAGGCCCAACTCCCTTAACAAATTTTCTCCTAGTGTCATACTCTTTCTCTTGAGCCACAACAACATTCATTAACAATTTTTTATCTTCCTCTGAAGGTATACCACCATCATATTCTTGATCATCAAAGCTCTTAAGTATTCAAAGTCATTGTTAGGAATTTAAAAATCTTGCACTACATCAACTTCAAGAGTATGAGGGGGAAGAAATACTTGTACCATTTGATGCAATCCCAAAAGGTTGCAATTTTCCTTGCACTTATGACCTCATTTGATGTTGCTCCTTCTTATGAGCTTGAAGAATAGCCCACCATGCAAATATCATCATTAGTATGATCATAATTATCAGCTTCACCATCTTGCTGGTCCATTTCACATGGAGGATAGGGCAGAAAACACCTATCACACCAATCAATATCAGTAACTTCCTCAATAGTAGCAACCCTAGTAGTTAGGGTATCAGGTAACACTCTTCCTTCACATGCTTGAGGATGTCTATTTGTAGACCCCATAAGACCTTTACCTCTATCATCAGATCTTTGAGAACCCCTAGGATGATTAGAAAATTTGTCATGGTTTTGTGATTTTTGTTGTCCTTGTGAAGTCTACCCAATTCCCTTCTTAGCTCTTGCCAACTTATAAGAAATCTCTTTGACAACCCCTGCCAAAGTTTTCACCACTTCCTCCAAGTCTACACTCTTGCTTGCTTGAGGTTTCTCAAGGTTTATCAACTTTACACCATCTCTCTTGAGAGGTTTCCCAATAGCCTTGATATTTATTCCAATATGTAGTGCCATGGTGAAGGCATGCCTCAAATTAGTAGGGTTCTTATCTCTTAGGTAATAGGCTGCCTTCTTGTCAAATGCATTTGCATATTTGATCAAGCATGACTGATCACATGGCCTCAAATTAACTAGAAGCCTTCTCAAGGTTTTGTTAAACCTTGTGTTAAATTCATGAAATGATTCATTGGGTTCTTCTTGATATTTTCAAATTCAGACAAGAGAAATCTAGGATCAGTCTTATCACCGTATTGCAATCTGAATGCATTCTACATTTCAGTTCATGAATCTATTGAATTATCAAGAAAATCCTTGTACCAATCCCTTACATACTCTTCTAGTGTATGAATGAACAATTTAATATACACATCTTCATTCTCAATCTCAAATTCCTCCATAATGTTAACAAAAATTTTGAGATGCTGATCACCAGTTACTGCATTGTTACCTTGGAACTTTGGTAACCTATTCCTCACATCTTGTGGGATAGCATTTGGGTAACCATCCATTCCTCTAAATTTTATAGGGCCAAAGGTGTTAACAACAAATGGAGGTCTGGGGGGAGGTTGAGCCATATGATTTTGAGGTGGTGATCTTGGGGGTGACACAAAATGATGAGGAGTGAGAGGTATTTGGGGCTTAAGAATGTGGTTCACAAGATTGGTATTCTCTAGGTGCTGATTTTCCTAGAAAGTTTTACTAGAATTGAAACACACAAGCACAGTTTGAAAAAGGAACTTACCAGGGACAACAAAAAGACCTTCACCAGTTTAAGTAAAAAAATTTATGAGAGGATTTCTTGAATCAGAATCACTAGAAGAAGAGTGATAATCCTCTACTAAAGGTTGATCTCTCTCACCAATGGATATTCCTTTGCTTGGTGTTTGACCTTCAATAACCTTCCAAACTTTTCTTTCCTTTGAAATTGTTTTTCCTAATTCTTGAAATAACTTTCTACTTGGGTCCCTCCTGAAGAGAGATATTCTTCCTTCCAGTTTTACAAAGATTAGCAACACAAAAATAAATGACAGAAAGCTAAGACATTAGTATTTATCAAGATCAAATAAGCATGGAGTCGGTTATCCTATAAAATTGACAAGGGAAATTTTGTAGGTAACCATACAAAAATTTCCATTTTGGTCCCCCATTGAGGTCTCTTAACGTTCAGAATGGCATAAAATCCCTTTCCAGAAAATCTAGTTTTTAGAACTTGGTCATTTTCAACCTTTTTGGGTTGGGTACAATTTTCATTCATGTTACATCAACCAAAACTATGCCCCTCTATTCCTTTGGCACATTCTAGGGAGTTTCAAAATCCCAAATGTTGTGCCTCTCTAAGGTGCACCAATGCGCAAGTTCCATCTTGTTATCACTCTCTAAAGTGCGTTGCAGGGGCTAAAAACGTAGTGTCAACACTCCCAAAGTTATGTCATGGTGCAAATCCCTTCGTGTCAACATCCACTTAAGTGTGCCATAGGAAAATTTGGTGGGGAATTTATTACATGTTTTGCTATATATAAGCACGTCTGACCTGTCATTTTCACAATTGAAAAAATGTGAAAAGTTATTCCTTTGTGCTTGTCAGCATTCCTGTCAGCCCCGCGTGTTGTCATTTGTCACGTTCGTGGACCCCACATCATCTCCTTCATCGTAATATATTCCTGGTAAGTTTCCCTTTCCCTTCTTGTGGATTTTTTATGGTTTTTATGTTGGGTTCGGTGATTAGGATTGTTGATAATAAACAATGAACCTAAGAAGATAACACAATCCCAACTCATTTTGCAAAACCCACCTTCAAACCATTTTTCACTCTCCTTCCAGATTTGTAAATCTGGAAGGCTCTGACTCAAAATGGACCCCTTTCCCTTTTCTCCTCTGTCCCTTGCTTTGCCAAGGTTAACCCCTTGCTATCAAAATCTGAGCTGAGAGAGTAAAGAACCACCAAATGAAGAGAATTGGCATGTTTTCTTCCATGGAAAAATTTTCATACGTGTTGCACTAAACACATTCATGATCCTTTAGTGCACCATTTAGTCATGTTGTATCAAAAATGTCAAGACAAGGTGCACTATGAACTCGTGCAACAGAATCCCTTTCCTGCGCCTTCTAACAAAATGCAAAATTCTTAAGGCACCGGCATAAGCACACCTACAGTAGAAATAACACTTCATGCTATGGAAAACCTTCACACGCCATGCAAAGCTTAACCCCTTGGAACACCTCACCTTGATGTTACATATTTTGCATCTGCAGCTTGGCACACCATAATACTTTGTTACACCAATCCTATCTGCACCCCACTAAAATACTTCCAACAGCGCAAGTGCATGTCCCTTGACACCAACATCTGAATGTTGTGTGTAGTCTTTCCATGCCCCACGCCCCTTCTGGCACTGCTTTCTCTCATGCAACACTTTCCCAAAGTTTTCCTCACTTTTCTAAGTCCCTAGAGCTTGCAGTAAAGCTACGCCTTGCGCCCAGAGTCTCATAAGTTGCTAACTTTTCATTTTGTAGCTTTTATGGATGACTTAATGGCTAAAATGGCCCTTCTGCAATGGAATTCCCTAATTCTTCTTGCAAATCAACAGCTGAAATTAGATCCACACATGTCTTCATCGAGTAAGAAGCCAACTAAGTCCAAGGGTAAAGCCAAGCTAATAGAGCAAGAAATGAAATATAAATACCAAAGGGTTAGGATGCCTTACTCGATTGCAGAGTGCAATATTGATATTAGAGATTCAGAACTCAGGCAAGTTGACATGGAGGACTTCTGGGCCAGAACCAAGAAGGTCACAGGAAGCCCATGGATGGATAAATTGGTTGGCAGTGGTCTTCACTTTGCTATAGGGCTCCCAATGAGCGCAATCAACAATGAGTTTATGATGTTGGTGGGTTGTTGTTAAAAGAAGGACACAAGATGTGTCAAAAATGAAAAGGGAAAGGTGATAATCAACCTCACTTCCTGACATTTTGAGATCATGTTGGGTATCCCTCACCACCGACATTTTTTAGCAGTGAGCCAGGAGGACTGTGTGAAGACATGGACTGAAAATGAAGACAAATGTATACAATTAATGAATGAAGTGTACCTCAAGAATAAGAAGGTGACAACCAAGTGGCCATAAGTCATTCATCGCAGTGACTTTTAAGAGGAGTTGAGTGACACAATCACCTTCCTGAGAAGGGTGTTTGGGCTACCTGATACCGACTACTTTCACAAGTGGATGCTCAGGTATTTGGAAACAATTAATAAAAATGTTCCCGATCAGTGTTTTGACTTGGGAGAGATTATCAATAGCACAATCTCAGAGTAGCTTCAACAAATTTCAATAACTAGGAGGTTCTATATGAACACCAATGTAGTATATGTTGTTACCTCAGAGAGGGACTACCCAACATTGAATTGGTGTGGGATATGGCCCAAGGTTAGGATATACGAGTACTATCTAGAGTTAAGACTGGAGAACAACATAGCCCAATTCACTAAAATCCACGATGTCTTCTTCTATGGCGTCATCTACCTCTTGAGGCCCAACATGACATATGGTCAGATGACCAAAAGTGTGGTCACCACCACAAAGAAGTGGGGAGTGTTATTCATGTAATTCCCTACTTTCACCTAACTCAGAGCCGCTAAATTCTTAGGAGAGCCAACCCAATTGCCAAGGTATGCGGGACCAAAACTGATCCTGTTGGAGCTGTCTTGACAGCTAGTCACATACCATGAGAAGTGTTTGAAGTGGAAGAAAGGTGGAACTCCATTCCCCCTCACGATGGGAAGATACACCTGCACTTCACAGAACAAATCCCGGAAGATGTTTGTAGAGCTTGAATTGCTATATTTGAACCATAATTTCCCCGTGAGGCCAACCTTTGATCCTTGTGATTTCCTTCTAAGGGAAAAGATTGATCCAATTCATGTCCCTCAGATTGAAGATATCTACATCGACCTATATCATGAAGTTGATCTCAGACGAAAGGATCACTCCCGACTGGCCCTGACAGAGATCATTCAATATGGTGTGGCTATCATCCCAAAGGATTTCCAAACAACTGATTAAGAAGTTGATCAAGTTTATCTAGACACGGATGGGGACAATTGGCCATTTGTCAAAAATGATAGAAAAAAGGCCCCTCAGACTATAGAGGAAAGGGTCAAGGACACCTTGCAGTGTACCGAGAATTTGTGCAAGAAAAATGGTATCATCTACCTTGGGGTAGACTTTACCATGTCTCCCCTGGGGAATGCACCCACTAGGCCGAAACACTTGCCTAAAGGAAAAGGAAAATATAAAGAAGGAGAGGCAAGCACTACTCAGAAAGAAGTTCCTGAGATCCCTCCTTCCACCACCGAGGAACAAGTTATGAACTTAGTGTCCCCAAGAAGAGAAATAGTCAGTGCTCCAATAGACACATCCACTCAGGATGTTGTCACATCTATAACTAGCAAAGTATCAATTGTTCCCTCTCTCACTCCTCCTTCCCCTCCTCATGTCACTCAACCAACCACTCCTTTGGTTGTCTCTTCTCTCCGTCTTCTACCGTTCCCCCTCCCTCTTCCTCCATCTTCTCTTCCCTCACAAATCTGTCCCCCAACATTTCTTCCCTCATCTCACAAATCCCTTCTGCCCCCAAGGTTCCCTCTCTTACAGTGACTTCTAACCCCATGAGCGTTGGTGTGTTGGATTCTTTCTCCATGCCACCACCAAGTGTCTCGACACATTTCCCCATGTCCACTATAGTTTCTCCTTCTTCCACCACTGTTTCCTCCTCTTCCTCTGGTCCCACTCCCCTAAGTCCAGAATAGATCTCCAAACACCTAAACCAACACAAGAGGAAATTCCCTATTACACCCATGGACTTCTCCATTATTCTGGCTAAAGGGTCTAAGAAGCAAAAGGCTATAACCCACTTCTCTCAAAGTTCTTCAGGTGAAAGGGTTATGGAGATCACGTACCATGATCCCACAAAGAAGAAAGAAGATCTGTCTCCTATAGATTTTACAGTGAATCAGGTCACAATGGGAACATCATCAGAGAGCCTACAAGGAGAGGCCTTATCCATAGTGGATTCCCTTTGCAAGAAGCTTCAAGAAGTAAAGGAAGAGAAGAGAATATTAAAAGATAAAAATAAGCATCTTCTTCAAGCCCTAAAAAATATGGGCAATGCCCCTCCTATGACTGCCACCGACCCTCCCAAAGTTCTTAGTCAGGAGAAGATAAATGAGTACACCAAGATTAGTGAGCAAGGTGTAGTAGTGTCCACCTTGAGAGAGTAGATCCTCAAAGATAGTGAGGAAGTGATTACAAATTTCACAGAGCACTATCAAAATATAGATCAAGAGAATAAGGAACTCCAGGAAATAGCAAGGCCTATCTCTGAAGAGTTGGACCATGCCAGGTTACAACACAAGACATTCCAAAAGATGCTCGACTGCCCAGTCAATGACTTGGTGAAATTCGACATCTTTGATCACCCAGGAGAACCCAACAAAGTCCTTGATGCTTTAGACTATAATGTTGACCAAATGGAGTTTGTCTTGGAAAAGATAGACAAAATCAACGAGGAAGCCCTAGATGCCATGCATCAAATAGAGCAGATCATCTTAAGAATGTCTCTAGGGTTTCTCGTTGCAGCATACACCTTGAGGAAGGTAGATGATACTATTCAACTTTTCAAGGGAATCACATCACAAGGTTTCACATCAGAAGCCACTTTTGATGTAGAATATATCAACAACCTTCTGGCCTATCGCAACTTTGTTGGGTACCTGATGGAGGCAAGAAACGAATACTTCAAACTCTCTGAAAGACTCAGAGATGAACGAGAAACTTGCGAAGTCATCGGGGATCACACCAAGGGTCCTGCTCAGGATCAACTTCAAGTGATGGTCAACAATTTCATGGAGTATCGAGCTTAGTTTCACATTACCTCTCCTGAGTAGAAGCAAGACACTCCTTTCAAGCCAAGGGATGATGATGAATAGGCTCTTTCCTCTAAGGTAAATCTCATTTTTGTAAAATTATGTTGGCACTAATGATGAAATCATCCATGTTGCACCATGAGATGTTGTCATTCACCAAATTATGCTAAAGTCAACATTTGACTTTTAAAGATTTTGTAAATAGTGGTCGGCTCCCTCCTTCTATAAAAACTTGGACACTTGTAGTATTCAGTGTGAGAAAATTTGTATGAAAAATAGAAGTGAGGAGAGAAAGATTTTGAGATTTCTTGTAACAGAACAAATATTAATACAAAAATTGAGACTTTGTGCTGAATTCTTGTGTTATGTGTTAGATCTTTCTTAAGTTAGATCTGCATGCTTATTTTTTTGGATTCACCTATGCTTTTGTCATTTGTTTATCAGTATTGATTTTTTTTTTTATGTGAGTAAGTTTGGCTCTGTTTACTACTGGCCCAAAACATAAACCCTCTTACCTTTCTACTTTGGAATTCATTTCTTTTCTCCCTTCAGATCCATCTTTCTTCTATTCCTTCCTTCATTCCTTTTAGTTCTTCGTCAGAACTAACTCTATCAAGATGAGATCCCAAAACCCCTTGAAGGTAGAATACTATAAGACTTACATAGATTCCTATTGGTAGAATAGCAATAAACTAGTTTCGATTTGTTGTCTCAAAGAGGGGCTATGCCTTGCACACTATTGGCCTGTCTATCCATAGATCTGCCCACTCGGTAGATTTTCAGACCAATAGTTTTTGGCGGCTCTACTGGGGAAAGAACTAGATCTATGTGTGTGTTATGTCAACTAAAAGACACAACAATTTTTAAAGCTACTGGGGAGACTAATAAAATAGATAAAACTGTAAAAATCACTACCTATTTGCAAATCTTAACTCTTTGTTTAAAATCCAAATTTTTTGCAAAAGTGATCCAAATTAAAAATTTTCTTAAAGAGATCCATAGATCTAGACAAGTTAAAAACCTTTAGTTCTTTGATTTTTTATAAAAATCTCTGTATTTTCATAGATCTGAGATTTTGATAGTCTTACAAATATTTTCAAACCCTTGCAAAAATAAAATCTAAGATCCGAAAATCAGCTTACTAAGTTAACCATCATTTTATCCTCACTAATTTTTGTCATTAAACTGTAATCAGTTTTCAAAAGAGGGATAAAATTAAATATTTTTAAAAAAAGTACATGCTATTGATTTTTGTCAAAAAAATCAGAAAATCAACAAGTACAAACAAAAAGAGTTTTTATAAATCTATCCCAAATCACTATAGACCTAAACAGATACATTGGAGGGTGAGCCATTTACCTGTAGTAGGAGAGATCATGGAGAAGTTGACCCTATTTTTGATCTACTTCAGAGGCACAATTTCAGTATTATACCAGCACATTTCTCATTGCTGAGTTCAGTTGATCGGTCAACCAGGAGTGCCTCACCTCCACGAAAGAACCAATTTTCACAAAGGGCTTCCACATCAATTTGTAGTGCTCTGCTGCTAAGCAGAACTGCACTCTCAGCTCACGTCCTCTTTCTATATTTTTAAATGGTAGTACCATGGGGAAACGCTATGGGCCCTCTTGCATTACCACATCTAGTTCACACACTCCCTCATGGAAATTGAGGGATTTCCCAAGATTTGATGGGAGTGGAATTCAAAGCATAGATTCACATATATCTACATTCATTATGTCATGCAGCATCCTAGATGTGACCCATGAAGACATGTTAGTACACCTCTTTCTAGATACCTTGCAAGGACTTGCAGCAGAGTGGTTCCAACAATTACCGGCCAGATCTATCACCAGTTGGACCACATTATGAACTACATTTGAAGACAGGTATAAGCCTTCAGAAGATGCATTTGCATTACTTTCAAAGATTAGTCACTTGAAGAAGGAAGCCAATGAAACCATGTGTGATTTTATCACCCATTTCAATTTGCTAATTAACTATGTGCCACCTATCATGTTGCCAACACCAGAAAATCAAGTGTTTCTTTGTGAACGCCATGAGCTCAAGAGTAAGTTTCTTACTCTTACAAGAACAAATCGCCACCTTGGTCCTCACTCAAGCTATGGCCATTCAGATAGAAGATAACCTACTTATATCTGGCGAGTTAAAACGAGAGCCGTCCAAACCTAAGGCTTCAACTCCTTCTCAAGCCACTTCATCAGATATGGCATTCTAGAAGATGGCAAACGACTTGCTCACATTAAAGATGAAATTATCTTAGGCTTCTTCTACCACTCCATATCAGGATATCCCATGGAGGAACTTCACTCCCAAAAATGCCCCACAAAGGCCACATTTGCCTGCTGCTACTCCAAGGCTGGCACTTGAGGCCCCTCTGATTAATGCTTTGGTCAAGATTGAAGATGATGAGAAAATTTATGAAGAACCTTCATCGCAAGGTGAAGATGATTAAGCTGTCGGTGAACTGACTAGCGACTCTAGAATCAGGTCTATGGAATTTAAAGATGAATAGTCTGATAAAGAGGAAGATACCCAAGGGTATGCAAGTGGATAGTAATATGCTAGTTTCACCCACTCATAAGGAAAATAAGCAGAAGTTACTTCCAGGATACAAAAGGAGAAGGTTGTGTCAAACATGCCTCCAACCATTGCTAAAAGAGGTAATCCTCTTCTTGCTCAAACTCCTATTAAGCCTTTTACGAAAAAATATTTTCGTCCCATCTTTCCTCCAAATCAGCATTCTTGTGTTTCCATAAAGACCAGTAACCCTACCCTACTGTCATGAAATGAGGAACTCATTCCTTCATCAACGCAACCTTTTGTCGCATTCAACATAGTTGATCATTCTGAAAAGACCAAGATTCAAATGTCTGAGGTTAAATATCTTCAGACTAACCTTGAGCAGCTTGTAAGATTGACCAAATATTTCCAAAGAAAAGCTTCAGTCCCCTCTCCTATTTCCCCGAAAGGAATCCTTTCCACTCCTGCATCTTGCATAAATGTTGCCTTGATTTCCACATCAGGTAGAATTGAACCTTTTTATCTCTCCCTCCTAATCAATGGTCACAAAATAAGCAACTGCATAATTAATTCTGGGGCTTCTGATAATTTCATGCCAGAAAAGGTCACTCATGCTTTAGGCCTCACCCTTACCAAGCCTTTCAGCATATGTTACTCCATGGAAACCAAACAGGTTCCATTAATTGGTCAAATCAAAGACGCACAATTCACATTTGTAGCGTTCCTAGAGAAAAGGGTAAAGATGACCATCTTCGTTGCTGATATCCTAGCAGCATATGGAATTCTACTAGGGAGAATCTTTTATAGAGAAGTTGGTGGAGATATTCATATGGACTAGTCCAAATCCAAAATCCCCATCAAGGGTGTAATGTAGACATTGGAGCCTGAATCAAAAAAGAAGTACCTGGTCACCAACTCTGACTACCCCAAGGCCCAGATTCTCTTCGAATCATCAGGGATGGGGAACTACTTCTTATATTTTGAGTCTGATAGAATTTACATTCTCATCTAGGAGGAGGACCTTAATAAGATATGGACACTACATTTTGATGGTAGTTGTGCAATAAGTGGATGTGGTTCTAGAGTCGTCCTGATATCCCTAGAAGAAGAAATTTTCCCTCTTTCTTTCAAATCACAATTTTTCAATACAAAAAATACCACTGAGTATGAATCTTTGTTTCTCGGTATGTAAGCTACAAAGGAAAGAGGAATCAAGAATCTAAAAGCACAGGGTGATGCCGAACTAATCATTAACCAGGTAAAAGGGGTGTACCAAGTAAAGAATGACAGACTCAGGCACTACCACAACATAGTATGGGACAACATTGAAGAATTTGATGCTTTCTCAATAAAAACCATTCCAAGGGCTCAAAATGACATGGCCAATTCATTAGCCGTATCAACATCTCTTATGCTCCCTCACCCAGGGCTAAAACCAAACACATATACCATTGAGGTAGTCTTTTGCCCAAGTGTGCCAAACAATTCTCAACACTGGCAGGTATTCAACAGTGACAATCAGCTTGTTTCTTTTCTAGAAAAAGTTGATAACTTCAATGAGCTTCATTTTGAGGGATCTACTTCTGCATGCCATGAATCTGTCATTGGTCAAGTAAATGTATCAAAATAAGGTGATGGAATATGTCAACTCAAGGGAAATAAAATTACGAAGGGTTTAGTCTCTCTGGAATGATTATTTAACAAACATGATTGTTTTGTCAAGAAGAGTGACAAGATGATCCTAACTCCTCTCTAGAGACCGAATCTGTCATCCTGAGTACTGTAGAACATCCACAGTTTGTGAACATTGGGAAATTTTGTACACTCGAGAAAAAGTGGAAGTTTGTCAAATTGCTGAAGAAGTATATGGACATATTGGCATGGTCTTATGCTGATCTAAAATATTTCAAGCCTAATGACATTCAACATGACATCCCGTTAAAGGATGATGTCAAACCCTTTCACCAAAAATAGAGGAATTACAATCCCAAGATCTTGGGTACCATCCAGGTGGAAATATAGAAAATGTTGGATGCAAGAATCATCTTTCCTATCCATCATAGTACCTAGGTCACAAACATCTTGCCTGTATGAAAGAAGAATGGTGAGATACGCATATGTGTAGACTTTTGCAATCTGAATCAGGCATCCTTACAGGACAATTACCGCTACCCATAATGGATCAAGTTCTATAGGTAGTAACCAGTTCAGAGATGTTGTCCATGCTTGATGGTTTTTCAGGCTATAATTAGATTGAAGTCTTTCCTAAGGATTAATTCAAAACAACATTCACTACTCCCTAGGGCACATTCGCCTATAGCAGGATGCCTTTTGGCTTGACCAATGTCGGTGCCACCTTTTAGTGAGCGACGGACTTCACATTCAAAGGTATGATGGGAAAGGTCATCGTAGTTTATTTGGATGACTTAACTATGTTCTCAAAAAAGTAAATTGATCATTGTGATCATTTGGAGCAAGTATTGATTAGATGCCGAGAACACAAGATTTCCCTAAATCCAAAAAAGACTGTTTTCGGGGTCACTGAAGGAAAGTTACTAGGACACATTGTTAGCAAGGAAGGAACAAAGATAGACATCGAAAGGGTTAAGGCTATTCAGAGCCTTACCTTACCCACAAGCAAGATCGGTGTTCAATCTTTTTTTAGAAATGTGAATTTTCTCAGATGCTTTATTCCCGACTTTGCTGAAAAGACTCGTCACATATCAAATATGATGAAAGGGTCACAAAAATTCTGGTGGAGTGAAGAAGGAACGGCATCATTCAAGGATATAAAATCCTTCATTGCTCATGCACCTATCCTGGTATGTCCCAACTTCTCCAAGGATTTGATCATGTACAGTTATGCATCCGTGCATATTGTATCTGCCATCTTAATGCATAAGAACTCTGAGGATGTTGAATCCCCAATAACATTCATGAGCTCCCCTCTCAAGATTCATGAATTGAAGATGTCTCAGTTAGAAAAACATGCCTTTGCAATAGTCAAAGTAGTCAAGAACTTATGGTACTACATCCTAAACTCTCATACGGTAGTGTTGGTTCTTGACACGGTAGTTAAGTCTATCCTAACTCAACATGAGTTAGCAAGCTTACGAGGGAATTAGATCGCAAAGGTCCAAGAGTAAGATCTAGACACAAAACCAACCAGGATAGTAAGAGGAAAGGGCCTATGTTAGCTTATGGTTGAAAACAAAGATTCAGAGGTCCTTGAAGAGAAATTTGATTACACCGACGAGAAGCAGGGTGAACTTAAGAAAGTAGATTCTCTACCTATGGTTCTATTTGTTGCAACCAGCGACGAGTGGTATTCTGACATCACTTTCTTTCTCACTTATGGTGAGTGTCCATCCCATCTAACTTTAAAGGAAAAAAATACTATAAAGCTCAGGGCAGCCAGATATGTCATATGGGATGATAGTTTATACAAGCATGAGATTGATGGCATCTTCTTGCGATGCATTAACAAACCACAACAGATCAAATTTCTTGAAAGTTTTCATGACTTGGCCTATGGCGGTCACTTCTCCTTATCTGTAACAGCACATAAGATCATCTAGGCTAGGTACTACTAGTCAATGCTATTTCAGGATACATCCACCTGGGTAGCAAAATGTGAGCGCTGCCAATAGTTTGTTCGTAAACCAAAATTGGCTTATTTTCCCCTCAGGCCTGTCATTATTGACAAACCATTTAGGCAATGGGGAATTGACTTTATCAGAGCACTACATCCCTAATCAAGTGCCAGACATAATTATGTCCTAACAATAATAGATTACTTCACCAAATGGGTGGAGGCCATACCTGTTAAGAATGCCACCTCTGAAGTTGTTTGCAACTTCATCAAAGAAAATATCATCATGATATTTGGCATCCCACACAAGATCATTACTGATAATGCTTCCAAATTCTCCTCATGGGAAGTTATTGGTTTTTTCTATGGATACGGAATAACCTTGGCCCATGCCTCAGATTATTACCTCCAGGGAAATGGTCAGGCAAAATCCAGTAATAAGAACCTAGTCACCATCATATGGAAGTTGATCGATGAGAATCAGTGGTCCTAGCACAAGTCATTATGTGATTCTTTGTGGGCAGATCGTATTACTCCAAAGAGGTCTCTTGGTATGTCACCTTTTCAAGTGTTATATGGAATCAACGTTGAGCTCCTTATTTCCGTGGAACTTCTTGATCTACACTTGGCATGAGTGATCGAAGATGAGACTTTCTAGAATTCTCTAGAAAAGAGGATCATGTATCTAATAGAAATTGAAGAAAAGAGAGTAAGAGTGGTCGATAGGATCACCAAACATCAGAATCAAGTCAAGAGACTATTCGATAAAAAGGCTAAGCAGAGGGATTTCCAGGTGGGAGATCTCATCCTTTTATGGGACAAATGAAGAGAGCCAAAGGGCATGCATGGGAAATTTGACTCTCTTTGGAGAGGGCCTTTCAAGATCAAGTAACTCAATGGAGAGAATAGATTCTATCTCTCATATCTGGATGGAACTGAGCTCCTTCTTCCCTATAGCGGGCAACATCTCAAAATATTCAGGAAGTAGAGCTTTCTCTCTTCTTTATACAGTTTGCTGTAGTTGTGTGTTTTCTTTTTGTTGGTTGTGTGTTTTCCTTTCTTTTTTGTCGCCCTTGTTTTTTACTCTGTAGCCCAATGGTAGGCACATGTAGATCTAGGACTCTCTACCCTTAAGCTTTTCTTAAAGATAGGCCCCAGAAAGAGCCAGTTGTTATCCTGTAAAATTGACAAGGGCAATTTTGTAGGTAACCATACAAAAATTTCCATTTTGGTCCCCCGTTGAGGTCTCTTAATGTTTAGAATGGCATAAAATCCCTTTCCGAAAAATCTAGTTTTTAGAACTTGGTAATTTTCAACCTTTTTGGGTTAGGCGTAGTTTTCAATTGCATTACGTCAACCAAAATTATGCCCCTCTATTCCTTTGGCACATTCTAGGGAGTGTCAACATCCCAAATGTTGTGCCTCTCTAAGGTGCACCAAGGTGCAAGTGCCATCTTATTATCACTCTCTAAAGTGCACTACGGGTGCTAAAAACATAGTGTCAACACTCCCAAAGTTGTGTCATGGTGCAAATCCCTTCATGTTGACATCCACTTAAGTGTGCCATTGGAAAATTTGGTGGCACATTTATTGCACATTTTTCTATATATAGGTGCATCCGACCTGTCATTTTCACAATTGAAAAAATGTGAAAAGTTATTCCTCTGTGCTTATCAGCATTCCTGTCAGCCCCGTGTGTTTCCATTTGTCATGTTTGTGGACCCCACATCATCTCCTTCATCGTTATATATTTCTGGTAAGTGGCCCTTTCCCTTCTTGTGGATTTTTTGTGGTTTTTATGTTGGGTTAGGTGATTAGGATTGTTGATAATAAATAATGAACCTAAGAATATAACACAATCCCAACCCATTTTTTAAAACCCACCTTCAAACCATTTTTCACTCTCCTTCCAGATTTACAAATCTGGAAGGCTCTTCCTCAGAATGGACCCCTACCCCTTTTCTCCTCTATCCCCTACTTTACCAAGGTTAACCCCTTCCTATCAAAATCTGAGTTGAGAGAGTAAAGAACCACAAAATGAAGAGAATCGTCTTGCTACCTTCCACGGCACAATTTTCATACGTGTTGCGTTAAACATAGTTATGCCCCTTTGGTGCACCATTTATTCATGTTGTATCAAAAATAGTCACGCCAAGGAGCACTATGAACTCATGCAATAGAAGAATTTTCTTGCACCTTGTAACAAACTGTAAATTTTAAGGTGCCAGTACGAGTGCACCTACAGTAGCAACAACACTTCATGCTATGTAAACCCTTCCCGCACCATGCAAAGCTTAACCCCTTGCACACCTCACCTTGATGTTACATATTGTGCATCTACACCTTGGCACACCATAATACTCTGTTACACCAATCCTATCTATGCCCCACTAAAAGACTTCCAATGGTGTAAGTGCATGTCCCTTGACACCAGCATCTGAATGTTGTGTGTAGCCTTTCCATGCCCCGCGCCCCTTCTAGCCCTACTTTCTCCCATGGAACACTTTCCCAAAGTGCACCTCACTTTTCTAAGTCCCTGCAGCCTGCAATAAAGCCACACCTTGCACCCAGAGGCTCATAAATTGTTAACTTTTCATTCTGTAAACTTTTATGGATGACTTAACAACTAACATGGCCCTTTTGTGATGGACTTCCCTGATTCTTCTTGCAGATCAATAGCTGAACTCAGCTCCACACATGTCTTCATTGAGTAAGAAGCCAACTAAGTCTAAGGGTAAAGCCAAGCTAACAGAGTAAGAGATGAAATATAAATACCAAAGGTTCAGGATGCTTGACTCGCTTGTAGAGTGTGATCTTGATATTAGAGATTTAGAACTCAGGCACATTGACATGGAGGACTTCTGGGCTGGAACCAAGAAGGTAATAGGCATCCCATTGAAGGATAAATTGGTTGGAATTGGTTTGTAATTTGCTACAGGGCTTCCAATGAGCACAATCAACAATGAGTTTATGATGTTGGTGGGCCGTTGTTACAATAAGGACACAAGATGTGTCGCAAATGAGAAGAGCAAGGTGATAATCAACCTCACCGCCTGACATTTTGAGATCATGTTGGGTATCCCTCACCACCAAAATTTTGTAGCAGTGAGACATGAGGACTGCGTGAAGACGTGGACTGAAAATGAAGACAAATGTATGCAGTTAATGAATGAGGTGTACCTCAAGAATAAGAAGGTGACAAGTAGGTGGCCATGAGTCATTTATCACAATGAATTTTTAGAGGAGCTAAGTGACACAATCACCTTCATGAGCAGGGTGTTTTGGAAACAATGAATAAAAATGTTCCTGATCAGCATTTTGACTGGGAAAGATTATCAACAGCACAATCTCGGAGTAGCTTCAACAACTGTCAACAACTGGGAGGTTCTATATGAACTCCTATGTAGTATATGGTTCTACCTTAGAGAGGGACTACCAAGGATTGAATTAGTGTGGGATATGGCCCCAGGTCAGGATATACGAGTACTATCCAGAGTTAAGACTGGAGAACAACATAGCCTAATTCAGTAAAATCAATGATGTCTTCTTCTATGGCATCATCTGCCTCTTGAGGCCCAACATGACTTATGATCAGATGACCAAAAGCATGGTCACCACAACAGAGAAGTGGGGAGCGTTATTCATGCAATTCCCCACTTTCACCTATCTCAGAGCTGCTAACTTCTTGGGAGAGCCCACCAAATTTCCAAGGTATGCAGGACCCAAATTGATCTTGTTGGAGTTGTCTAGATAGCTCATCACATACCATGAGAAGTGTTTGAAAAGGAAGAAGGGTGGAACTCCATTCCCCCTCACAGTGGGTAGATACACCTACACTTCATAGAGAAAATCCCAGGATTGGTTTGCAGAGCTTGAATTTCTCAATTTGAAGCATAATTTCCTGGAAAGGAAAACCTTTGATCCTCGTGATTTCCTTCCAAGGGAAAAGATCGATCCAATTCACGTCCCTCAGATCAAAGATATCTACATTGACCTGTATCAAAAAGTTGAGCTCAGACGAAAGGATCACTCCTGATTGGCCTTGGCAGAGAACATTCAATATGGTGTGGCTATCGTCCCAAAGGATTTCCAAACAACTGATCAAGAATTTGATCAAGTTTATCTAGACATGGATGGGGACAATTGGACATTTGATGAAATTGATAGAAACAAGACCCCTCAGACTATAGAGGAAAGGGTCAAGGGCACCTTACAGTGCACCGAGCATTGGTGCAAGAAAAATGGTATCATCTACCTTGGGCTAGAATTTACCACGTCTCCCCTGGGGAATGCACCCACTAGGCCAAAACACTTTCCTAAAGGAAAAGGAAAATATAAATAAGGAGAGGCAAGCACTAGTCAGAAAGAAGTTCCTGAGATCCCTCCTTCCACCACTGAGGAACAAGTTATGGACTTAGTGTCCCCAAGAAGAGAAGAAGTAGTCAGTGCTCCAATACACACATCCACTCAAGATGTTGTCACATCTATAACTAACGAAGTATCAATTGTTCCCTCTCTCACTCCTCCTTTCCCTCCTCATGTCACTCAAGCAACCACTCCTTTGGTTGTGTCTTCTCCCCCATCTTCTATTTTTCCCACTCCCTCTTCCTCCATCTTCTCTTCCCTCGTAGATCTGTACCCCAACATTTCTTCCCTCATCTCACAGATCCCTTCTACCCCACAGTTCCCTCTCTTACAATGACTCCTAACCCCATGAGTGTTGGGGTGTTGGCTTCTTTCTCCATGCTACCACCAAGTGTCCCGACACATTTCCCCATGTCCACTGCAGTTGCTCCTTCTTCCACCCCTGTTTCCTCCTCTTCCTTTGGTCCCACTCCCCTAAGTCTAGAAGGGATCTCTGAACACCTGAGCCAACACAAGAGGAAAGTCCATATTTCACCCATGGACTTCTCTATTATTCTAGATAAAGGGCCTAAGAAGTAAAAGGCTATAACCCACTTCTCTCAAACTGCTTCAAGTGAAAGGGTTATGGAGATCGCGTACCCTGATCCCACAAAGAAGAAAGAATATTTGTCTCCTACAGATTTTACAGTGACTTAGGTCATAATGGGAACATCATCAGAGAGCCTACAAGGAGAGGCCTTATCCACAGTGGATGCCCTTTGTAAGAAGCTTCAAAAGGAAAAGGAAGAGAAGAGAATATTAAAAAAGAAACACAAACATCTTCTCCAAGCTCTACAAAAGATGGGCAATGCCCCTCCTATGACTGCCACCAACCCTCCCGAAGTTCTTAGTCAGGAGAAGATAAATGAGTACACCAAGATCGGTGAGAAAGGTGTAGCAGTGTCCACCTGGAGAGAGTAGATCCTCAAAGATAGTGAGGAAGTGATTACAAAGTTCACAGAGCTCTATTAAAATATAGATTGAGAGAACAAAGAACTCCAGGCAATAGTAGGGCCTATCTCCGAAGAGTTGGTTCATGCCAGGTTGCAACACGAGACATTCTAGAAGATGTTTTACTACCTAGTCAATGACTTATTTAAATTCGGTGTCTTTGATCACCCGCGAGCACCCAACAAAGTCCTTGCTGCTTAAGACTATCGGGTTGACCAAATGGAGTTTTTCTTGCAAAAAATAGACAAAATCAAGGAGGAAGCCCTGGATGCCATGCATCAAATGGAGCATATCATCTTAATAATGTCTCCAGGGTTGCTCGGTGTAGTTTACGCCTTGAGGAAGGCAGATGATATTATTCATCTTTTCAAAGGAATCACGTCGCAGGGTTTAACGTCAGAGCCCACTTTTGATGTAGAATCTATCAAAAACCTTCTGGCCTGCTACAAATTCATTGGATACCTGATGAAGGCAGGCAACGAATACTTCAAACTCCTTGAAAGACTCAAAGATGAACGAGAAACTTGGGAAGTCATTGGGGATCACACCAAGGGTCCCGCTCAGGATCAAATTTAGGTGATGGTCAACAAGTTTATGAAGTATCGAGCTTAGTTTCACATCACCTCTCCTGAGTAGAAGTAAGACACTCCTTTCAAGCCAAGGAATGACGATGAAAAGGATCCTTCCTCCTAAGATAAATCCCTTTTTTTTGTAAAAGTATTTAAAAGTATGTTGGCACACACGATGACATCATCCATGTTGCACCATGGGATGTTGTCATCCACAAAATTGCTCCAAAGTCAACATTTGACTTTTAAATATTTTGTAAATAGTGGTTGGCTCCTTTTTCCTTCTTTCTCCTTCTCCTTCCATAAATACTTGGATACCTGTAGTATTCAAAGGGGTGAGAAAATTTGTATGAAAAATAAAAGTGAGGAGAGAAAGACTTTGAGCTTTCTTGTAACAGAACAAAATATTAATAAAAAAAATTGAGAATTTGTGCTGAATTCCTGTGTTATGTGTTAGATCTTTCTTAAGATTAGATCTACATAATTATTCTGTTGGATTCACCTATTCTTTTGTCATTTTTTTATCAGTATTGCTTTATTTGTTTATGTGAGTAAGTTTGACTCTGTTTACTACTGGCCCAAAACATAAACTCTCTGACCTTTCTACTTTGGAATTCATTTCTTTTCTCCCTTCAGATCAATCTTTCTTATATTTCTTCCTTCATTCCTTTCTGTTCTTCGTCGGAACTAACTCTACTAGGATGAGATCCCAAAACCCCCCTGAAGGCAGAATACTGTAATACTTACAAAGATTCCTTCTGGTAGAATAGCAATAAACTAGTTTCATTTTGCTATCTCGAAGAGGGGCTATGCCCTGCACAATGTTGGCCTGTCTATCCATAGATCTACCCACCCGATAGATTTTCAGACCAACAGTTTTTGGTGACTCTGTTGGGGAAAGAACTAGATCTATTGAGTTTTATGTCAGCTAAAAGACACCAATAGTTTTTAAAGCTGTTGGGGAGACTAAGGAAATAGATAAAACTATAAAAATCACTACCTATCAGCACTAGAAATCTTTCCAAAATTTATAGATCAGACCTTCCTTTTCTTTAATCTATCCACTAAAAATGCAAATGAAGTACAAATACTACTAAAAATGATAAAATTGCAGGCATAACTTATATATTCACTTAATCCTAAAAAGTCTAATTATAAAATGATGCTTCAACAATGTAATTACATTAAAAACTTGTAAGAGACATTACCAGGGTTTGATATGCATTTAAATACCTCAAATATGTATGCACAAGGATTAGATTGAACCAATAATTTCCCCGACAATGGTACCACTAGTGTTGGTACCCAAATTTTTTCTCCTTTTTAGTTTGAATAGCATCATAGATATGGCATGAAGCTTGAAGGTAGATAGATCATTATGTATGTCATTTTGTAGCTGGGGATGTGATCTAACTGGCACTCAAATTTGTGGAGAGATGGATAACACTCAAATAGGATATGATCTTGTCCCAACTATTTTAGGTTGTGCCTTTCAACAAAGGTAAGAGGACCTATTTTGTGACCCTAAAATCATGAAGGAGATGAAGATATCCCTTAATTTGTGTAAATAGTATGGAAAGGTCCTTAGGAAAATATGATCAACACTCCAAATCTGACTTTCACAAGTTGTCACTTCCAGATTATGGAGATAATTTCAATGCAAGCTAAGAGTTACAAAAGAAATTTGAAATCTTTATCTATTCTGCATACTTTAGCAAATGAATTTTGATCTTATGTGGGTTTACAGGTCAAAAAAAGGGTAGTATGGGGTAGGTTTAGTTGTTTAGAATGATTTTTGGTGGGATATTGACAAGACAAACTTGACTATGCCATATCTTTGAAAACCTCTACAATATTTGAACTATCAGATAAAATGCTTCAAAATAGTTAGGATTTTCTTTCAACTAGAAGAAATACACAAATGGAGGCCCAGGTTTGCACTCTTCACACAATCTTTGAGACATCAACAAAAAATCTTAAGTTAAAGGACCTAATTAAACATCAAAATCACTGATCAAATCACGCCTAAGGTACCCCCAAAGGCTTACAAACAACCTTTGTCAACAAAATGAAGGTGAAGTGATTTTAAACTAATTATTTTTAATGCCAGATGAAAGCTCTTCTAATAAATGAAATTTCAAGTGCTACTAAACAATCAATAAGGATAAGATATTTGTGATTCCTAAAAATTTCAATGCAATATTGCAACAAGAACAAGGAAAACCGTTTGCATACATTTAAACATGATAACAAACATCATATTTCCCAAAATAACACAGATAAATTAAAAATATTGTTAGATTCATCAGTAGGGGAGAGTTTTAGGAACAATCTCAGAGGTGTGTGATGGCTATACACTTGTAACCAACTCAACATGAATGAAAATCCAACATAGAAGACATTAAACAAGTATTTTGGTGGGTTTAATAGAAGATGAGATTTTCTCAAAAAATTGCTCATGATTTTCAATTTCCCAACCATTTGCATGTCAAAAAACATGCACTATATATCATTTTTTACATTTTATCCTTCGTTCCTAAGAAAATAATATCCCATGGCATCTTAGTTTGTTACAAAATTTCATCATGATTTTCTGAAAACGACATTTAACATATTTTGTGAGGAGGAGATGCCAGGCATGCAAAAAAGCAAATTATTACAAATTTTCATCATTTCTTGTCATGGGAGAATGCATTCTTCTTTTGGCACCCACAGCATTTTCCTCTTCCATCATTTCATCCTTTTCCCCTTCAAATTTTCATTCTACAACTTTTCTCTACAATTTGGATTTGATATTTCATGTTTTACATGAACTAGAGCAAAATAATTTTGAAATGTACCTTGGATCTACAAATTTACCCTCCAAGATGATTGATTTGAATCATGTAGGCCAAAACGACATGAATCCACAAAATTTTTGGTGAAAATTGATGTAAAAAACACATTTCCACACTTCCTGGAGCCAAAATGGTGGTAAAAATGTCAAAATGTATAGTTGCCATCAATTTTCCTTTCTCCCTTTAATCTGAGCCCTCCATGTGTCAAAATGTGATTGGAAATGGGCTTGGGATAATTTTTTGACATTTTAACACTTTTGGAAAAAAATTTAAATTTGACAATTTTCTCCGCCCTTCCGAGATTGACACATGTCCAAAGGTGGGTCCCATTGGAATCGTGGTTTGATTTTACACATTTCCACCTTTTTTGGGAAAAAGAAAAAATTTTCACTTTTGCTCCTCAGAACCGCACCTTCGCCTCTATCCTTGACACGTGTCTATTGATGATTCACCATAGGCTTGTGTTCCTCCTTTCATATTTTAATCTTATTTCACCATAGGAAATTTTGTAACATTTCCTCCATTATCCTACACCTTCACCTCTCCCTACCACATGCCACCTTCTAAATTGTTGAGGATCTATGGGCTCATTTCACAGTTTAACTCCATTTTTTTCCAAAGGAAATTTTCCCATTTTTCTTCCACTGGCTCACTGCTCTACTCTTTCTTTGATCTTCATACTTTGAAACTACCACGTGTCTGCTTTTGATTTATTAGCAGGATTGCGCCCCAATTTGAAAATGTTTCCTTCTACTCCAAAAGGAAAAAGGTTTCAGAAGCCTTCAATGGTCTACCAGTTTTCCTTTGATCTAGACACTGCCACATATTAGCAGAGGGAGGGACAAGACTTTGACGGGTAAAAAATGCCCGTACGACCGTCAAAAAACTCAAAAATTGCAAGAGATGCTTGAATTTAATTTTTTCTTCTCAGATGAAGAATTATTAGAAGAAAGGATAGATGAAACACCTTTTCAATCATTTTATGACCATGGAAAAGGATTTTCAAATGCATACAAGTAAAAATTGATTAATTTCGAGCCTCTATGGTCAGGAAAAACGGAAGATCCCACAAACTTGAAACATTTAGGGAAAAAACAAGCAAACTTGGGATTTCTCTTAGAAAGGGACAAGGAAAATGAGTTTGTGAACAATTCAAGGCATAAAAATGGAGAAAAAACATTATATCATCCATCTCAAAAGGGAAAAATGTTTTAGGGCATGCAGAACAAAGGTAAAAACATTGCAAAATGATGGAGGGTCAAAATGGGCACCAACGTAACACACTCAAGTATGACAGATGACGTGGCACAGTGACTTGCGTAGAGGAAAGTGCAAAGCACGGAAGAAAAAGGTAAGTACATGAAAAAAAATAGAGGGAAGGCACATGTGTAAGAGGAATAGGAGAATACTTGTAGGGAACAAGTAGGGGGAAGGGAAGTGAGCATTGAACTCAGGAAAATCATGTTGCGGAATAAAAAAGGGGCACGTAAAGGAGCTAAGTGTATGAAAGCATGAAAGAGGAATGTCAGGGACTTAGCCTTTTAGGAAGGAAAGGTTGTAAAGGTGCGTGCAAGAAGTGAATGATGGGATAGGAAAGAATGTAAGCGCATAGGAAAAGGCACAAGATAAATGGAAAAGGAGATAGAAAAATACAAAGGGAGAAGCAAGAAGGTGTGCAAGGGCACACAGAGGAACTCCAGCCAAGTAAATTGTGCCAAGGGAGTAAGATTGAGTGCACACAACCTAAAATGTGAAACATCTGAGTTAGAATGAAAAATATAAGTTATCCAAATAACTAGGAGAGTTATTTGGATAACATTTTTGGTGACTTTTAGGGTCCATCTTCCAACTAGATGAAGATATAATAAGCGTTAAAACTCCATTAGGAATGGAGTCAAGCATTAAACTTGAAGATCTTATCTATAACTTGAAGAATATCCCTGAAGTCACTTGAAGCTCTGTTTGAGCTCTAAAATAAACTACTACTCTCATGACGATATTCTAACTTGGACTGTGAGATTTGAAATCTGTACAAATTTTTGGAACTTCCTCTGTCAAAATTAAATTGTCATCCTAGGAAGAAACAAAATGGGGAGTGCAAGAACAACAGGAAAGGAAAGGTACCAAAGGGAGTGTGCCAAAACAGAAGCACAACATTGTGTACAAAACTTAAAATCATACATTTCCCAAAGGGAACATGTAGAGTGTGTGTGAGCACTTGTGTTACTAAAAGAAAAACTAAACTAGCCTACTCTAACAAGAGGCAAAGAGAGATCAACTAAAACTTGCAACAGGAAGGGAGACATAACTTCCTTTCCTTGAAAAATTGCAACCATGTAATTGATTTGGTACTAAAAATGGTCAAAAACAAGAGTGAATAATTTCCTTACAAAAGGTGTTTCACCCTCTTCAAAGTATAAAAAAATAGAATATATACCTCTAAAAGTTGTTTTGTGCTTAGATCTAGGAGATGTTGATGTTGACCTTTGGTATGCTGAAGCTCTACCTCATGCTTTAAAGTGGGCATGACGTGTGGAAACTTTGTCTTTGGATCTAGACTAGCCAAATATCTGATAGGGCATAGTATGATCCTTGTGATATGCACATTTATTTGAGTATCAATCTCATAAATGGAATTTTAGTGCAAACTCTCCTTCTGAAGGTGACTTCTTACATTATGGGTTACACAGAGATGGGGCATGCATGGTTCTACCTCTATAAGCAACTCAATCTCCTTTAAAACTACACCCTTTGAAACGAACTAAATTTCTTCTGAAACAAGCACCCGTATGATTTCCTCTTCCCATTTGAAGTCACATGATTCATGTCATTCTTCAACTATTATGTAGTTTTTGAACATGATGACATTGGTTGGGAAAGGCATGTTGGCGGGGACTATTCATTTATGGTACGGTTAGATAGAGGGGACTCAAAAGAAGGTGGAAGGATGGTTGTAGAAAGCATGTAAGGTTTGCATGCAAGAGGAGTAGAAGAGTGCAAATGAGGGGTGATGGTAGAGAAATGAAGGTGAGAGGATGGAGGAGGGGAATTATCAATGGGGGCAATGTGCAAGAAGCTAGTGTTGTTGCAGGCTCACAGCACCCCTGGATGCAAATCAAGCTTCTAGGTTGATCACTCTAGCATCTAGTGTGATTGCACAACATGGAAACCTCTCTCAAAGTGTGGGACTTGTGAAACTGAGAGAGGAATCTCCAGATTAGAGGCTAGTTCCTCAAACTCCTCTGATTTAGATCTATATTTGCACAACTACAGAGGTTCGGATCCTAATCCTACTCTAAATTGCAAGGAGACAGGGATAGAAATGCAAAAATGAAACTAACTAAAGGTGGTGATGCACCAAAAGGAGTGGTGAATATTTTGTCAAGCAAATAGACACAAACTAGAGATTGCAACATAAAACATACACAAGCTGATAAGATATAATTTAGGATCTGAAATGAAGCAAATAATACAAATAGAGGACTGAAACTCATTCACAAGGCTTGCATTATTATTTCCAATGTCAAAACACTGCATTACAACCTCAGAGAGGTAAAAACTATTATAGTCTTTGAAGAGGTTTGATTCTTCCTACAATCACTTACTTGAGGTGAAAGAAGAAGATTGCTATACCAAAAAATGTTCCCCCTTTCAAAATGAGCCAAACTGGCTTTTACATTGCATGGGTCGAGCCCAGGAGATAGAAACGTACAAAAACATGAGAGCCCATTCCTCCATGAATAAAGATACATTAAAATGGCATGGGAGACCTTACAAACCAATACCCTGTCATTTTTGACCGAATTACAGGAGAATGCGACCCATTCTACGTTAAATTTGGTCACTGAAATGTCACTTCTGGCTATGAACATGCGTCAGAGACATTTCTTAACTTCCTCTCTCTAGACTACACCAAAATTCAAGATCAACCTTAGAATCATGTAGAGAACTTCATAAGCTTTCCATTGATATAAAGAACATGCAAATCCAAGCTCTAGATCGAAAGATATGGTGATCTGAAGATTTAGGGCACAAAACAGGTGAAAATGAGTTTTGAAATTTTTTCCTGCGTTCTGCCACCTGGATGACTTGTGCCAAGCACTGATTGGATGTGTAATTCTCTCTCCTTCACATACCCACGGGTTCTCCCTTGAAATTTGAACTTTTTGTGATTTTGGAAAATTTTCCACTTTTCCCCCCGTGCCCCCGCCATTTGGGACACGTGGCATGCGTTGATTGGTCGACAGGGGCACGGGGAAGACCTTTGCTTTTTAGCTTTTGGCCAAGACTTTTGCCAAATTCTTCAAAGTTTCCCCAAGCTCCGTGCTTCCCTGCTCTATTGGACATGCATCCTCTTTTTATTGGCTTGGGCTGACCCTTCAAACCTCGCCCCTTTGAAAGTTTGATGCTTCCCCTTGTGACACATGTCATTCTGCGATTCGTCCACGGGCCTGTCGGCTTTTCATGTCCACCGCGTCCTCACGGCCCAGCCGTTCCAAACTACTTGGGACAAATTCCTCCGATGCACCTGAAATGGGCTTCCTTGTCCCTTTTTTACCGATGACATGTGGCATGATCTGATTGGATCTCGGCTCTTCACGTCCCACGCGTCCCTGTGTCCCAACTATCCCAGTGCGAAAGTTCTCCTTTTCGGTCGATCCGGGTGGTTCGCGTCCTCGCGGCCCAGATGTCCCAGACTGTTCCACTCAGCAGTTAGTTGATTTTCCTCTAACCTTTGGCTTGTTCACCTTTCCGCGTCCCGCGCGTCCTCACGGCCCGGATGTCCCTTTGCTCGGCGGACCGCCTGGCACCCTTTCGGTTGATTCGCACCCCGATGTCCAAACTGTCCCAAGGACCGCCTAGACTAGGAATTAGCCATTTTTCATGATTTTTCCTAGCCCAAGCTTGTTTTTTGCAACTTTTTCACCTTTTCTCAGAACTTTCTCTTTTCAACCTGGACAGGAGAGTTAGAAAAAATCTGAGGGGACCCTAGAAACATGATTTTTTGCCCTGAATCAATCTATTTTCCTGGGACTTGAGTATTCTGATGCATGTTATAAAATTTACCCTGGGGGTGAATTTTGGATAACAATTTGGTGACTCAGCGGGGTCATCTGCCTGCTGGATGAAGTTGATACCAGTTGTCTGAAGCAGTCCATTGGGCATGGAGTCATCAAATATCTTGCTTATAACCCTAATTGATTCAGAATGTGTAAGGAGGAAGATGGAATATCACCTAAGGGGAGGAAGGATTGCAAAACATTTCCATGGACAACAAGCTGTGCCAAAGCACTTAGGGAAAACAAAACTAACCTATAGCAAAACAATGTGCACAAGCACTTGGAGGAATGAAAATCTAATCTAATATTTACAAAGTAGTAAACTTCCCTCTAGAAGCAATGCTTGAGATAGATTCCATTGACTGGAATCTGCATTTCTTCACCATCCAATGAGGCTAATTGGAAAGCATTGTTGTTCTTGCACTTCATGACCATGTATGGGCCACTCCAAAGGGCATCAAATTTTGAATGCCTTCCCAGTTTTTCTCTGTCCACATCCCATTTCAACACTAGATCTCCAACCTGAAAAGATTTATCCTTGGCCTTCTTATCAAAGGTCTTCTTGATCAAAGCTTGATCCTTCTCCATTGCTTGGGATGCCTGATTTCTTATCTCTTGCAGCTCCATCAACTTTGCATACCTCACCCCCATGGGCTCAAATTCAAGCAACTCCAGCTGCTTCATGAGTTCCAATGTTGGCAACTCAAGTTAAATGGGCAAGATTGCCTCTCTTCCATAGACAAGTTTGAATGGAGAGTTACCTGTGGATTTTTTGGGAGTTATCCTATCAACCCATAAGGCTGATTTCAGTTTGGTATGCCAAGACCTCTGATTCTCATCAAGAGTCCTCCTAATGATCCTCAACAAGTTCTTGTTTGTAGACTCGGCCTGGCCATTACCTTGAGGGTAATAGTTTGATGAAGTGCTTAGGTAGATACCGTTCTTGACAGCCCACTCAGTAACCTTAGATCCAATGAATGCCAATGCATTATCAGAGATTATTGTAGCAGGTACACCAAATCTGGTTGTTATCCCCTCATAAAAGTCTAAGATGCTAGACTCATTTTCCTCTTTGAGTGCTACTGCTTCTGTCCATTTGGTGAAGTAGTCTGTGGCTGTCAAAATTCATTTGTGCCCTTGGCTTGAATTGGGATTAATGACTCCAATGAAGTCCAAACCCCATTGCATGAATGGCTGGTCAACTAAGATTGGATGTAATGGAAGGGCAGCAAGTCTCTCTTTTCCTGTGAAGAATGCACAATTCTTACACCTCTTGATCCATGCATAGCAATCATTGAAGATTTTAGGCCAATAATAACCAGCCTTCATGATTTTTAGAGCTGTTACTCTTGGTGTAAAATGACCACCAGCTGGTCCACCATGGAACTATTCCAACACCCTTTGAATCTTATTTATGCTAATGCATCTCAGCAGCACTCCATTCACATCTTTCTTGTACAAAACCCCATCAATAATGGCATACGGGACTGCCTGCAATTTGAAGTGTCTCCTATGGGTCTTGTTCATCTTCGGAGGGCATAGGCCTGTACCTAGGAAGTGTATTATATCTTGGGTCCAGCAAAGAGTGGGGGCAGCATTGTCTTCTTCTTGATTGCCACTTGGCTCATGGCTGTCCTGGACTGTCAAAACAGCCTCTTCTTCATTGCATATTTCTTTTTGCTTCCCCAAAACCAGCTGCTCACACAATCCTTTCCCTCTTACCAGCTTGGTGATCTTGATCTCAATGTCATACTCCATGACATGGGTGATCCAACCTGCTCTTTTCTCATTCAAATCCTTTTTGAGGAGGAAGTCCTTAACCCCAGCATGTGAGACCAGCAACTAGACCTTGTTGTTTGAGACTAAATGCTTGAATTTCTTCAAGCTTCTGATTACTGCAAGTACATGCTTCTCAATAAAAGAGTATCTCACCTCATAGTCATCTAGGCTCTAGCTGAAGAAGGCAATTGGCTGCTCATCATTATTCTTATTCTGTTGTACCAAAATGGCATAAATAGTGTCATTACCTCTAAATGCATAGAGGATGAAATCCTTGGAGAAGTCTGGGTTGATGAGAGTTGGTGCTTGGGAGATGGCTTCTTTGATTGCTTCAAAAATCTCCTTGCCTTCTGTTGTCCACTTGAAAGCCATGCTCTTCTTTAACATTTTGGTGATGGGCTTAACAAGAGCTGCAAAATCTGGGACAAACCTCCGAACAAAGTTTATCCTTCCCAAGAAACTCTGAAGGGCTTTCTTGTGGCTTGGCAATGGTAGTGCTCTTATGGCTTCAACCCTCTCTGGATCAATTGCTAATCCTTCTTTGGAGACAATATGGCCAAGGATCTTTCCTTCATGTGCAAGAAAGATGCACTTCTTAGGATTCAAAGACACTCCAAATCTCTTGCACCTCGTGAAGACTTGTTTCAAATGAGAGAGGTGGTCTGCTGCATTTTTGGAAAAAATAGTGATATCATCAAGGTAAATCAGCACCACATTGTTAATCAAACCTTTGAATGCCATGTCCATTTCCCTTTGGAAGGTAGCACTAGCGTTGGACAGCCCAAATGGCATTTTCCTGTATGTAAAAGTTCCCCATTTGGTTGTGAAGGCTGTCTTGAAATGGTCCTCTTCCTTCACCATAATCTGATTGTAGCTTGAGTAGCCATCAAGCAATGAGAACCTTTCTAAACTAGCTCAAACTTGCAATATTTGCTCCATGGAAAGGAGTGGGTAATGGTCCTTAAGGGAGGCTCTATTCAAGTCTCTAAAGTCAACACACAATCTGATCTCTCCACTCTTCTTTCTGACTAGAACTAAGTTGGCAACCCAACTAGAATGCTTGATTGGGAATATAATCCTTGACTCAATTAGCTTGTCCAATTCTTTCCTCATGAAAGGCTCCATGTGTGGATTGACTGGTCTTTGTTTCTACCTGACAGGCTTAGTATTTGGATCCAATTCAATGGTATGCTAAGCTAAGTTAGGATTGAAACCTTTCAAGTCTTCATAGCTCTAAGGAAACATGTCAGGTAACTCTTGACACAGTTGTATGAACTCATACCTTTCTTTTTCAGTTGTCATCCTTCCAATTTGCAATGGTTTGTTCTCTTCTACCAAGATGGATACTGAATCCTCTCTCTTGACCTGAATGCTTGCTTTCTCCTTTCTAAACTGATCATTGGGGTTAAAAATGGACTCCAAAGTGATAAGTCCCTTGGGTAGCTTGTTAGTTCTTAGCTGTACCACTTGGTCACCATACTGTTGTTCCAATTTTTCTTGATTCTTGGCTAAGAACTCAGCTTCTTCTTGTAAGAAATGGATGATTTGCTGGTCGTTTTCAAACACTTGCCAACTGACATTGTTATCCGGCACTGAAGGCCTCACAATCACATGGATGTTTGGCTGTACCTTGTCTTGTTGAATGCTTTCCACAATGTCAAAGGCTGCCCCTACTACTGCAAGCCTGTCAGCAGCTTGATTCTCTTTCCTAGGAATGGATTTGATGCAAAAACCCTCAAAATCTTCCATGAGGTCCCACACACTGTTCTTGTAGCACTTGAGAAGATAATTTTTGGTAGCATGTTGTCCTTTGACCTGATTTACAATCAATTCACTGTCCCCAAAGACTTGCAAGTTCTTTATTTTCTTTTTTATTTCCCAATGCATCCCTTGCACCAAGGATTCATATTCAGCAGTGTTATTGGAGCATGCAAACTGAAATCTAAAAGCTGAATAGTACTTTAATCCTTGAGGTGAAACAAGCATGGCTCCACCTCCTACACCTTGTCTACTCCTTGATCCATCAAAAAACAGTTGCCATACCTCATTGTCATCTTTGTGGTCTGGCTTGGTGATGCTAGGAATAGGTTGATTTTCTTCGTGTATGCAATAGACCCCTAGCTCAGATTCTTCTACTTTTTGATAAGGATCAAATGCATGTATCTTGTTTTCCCATTCGTTAAGAGTTAGATCTAGGATGCTTCCAACCTTGGTGTCAGCTTCATCAGTGCTTAGGTGGTCTTCTTGATCAAATGCTAAGCAATTGGCATTAATCTGACTTGGAGTGTAAGGCTCAATGTGGAAGTTTGTAATAGGTTCAGACCTAATTGTAGCCTTAGTTCCATACCTTGTTCTGAATAGCATGTGTGACCAATCTGTTTCACTCGGAATTGTTTCGTTCCTTTTAGAAACAGATAAGGTTAAGGGCTAGGAGGAATACCTGTAGAATGTCGAGATGGTGTGCGAGTACCATAGGGAAAGATCAAGCTGATTGCGAAGAACTCCTTTTTGTCTTGGAAGGACTACCTGCAAATAAGAACACAAGACCACAAGATTTTGATTAGACAATAAATGAGGAAATTGCCTTGTGCCCAGGAAATATAACACTTCCTTTCGAAGGTGGTCAGTTTCCCTGCTAATATGAATTAACACAAAAGACTGTAAAATATCAATTAAGTTGCTTCGTTGAACTGGGTAGGGGAAAGGCTGGTTTTCTGGTTTTGATCAGAGGAACCGATGCCGGTTACTGATAACCGATACCGGTGGGTTCTAGGATCTGTAGGTTGGTCACTTTATGGGGTAGTTGTGTTGTTTGTAAGGATGTATATAGGTGGTATTAGGAAATAAGGTGATGAGAGGTAGATGAATGATAGTTAGAGGTAATATGCATGCTGGGTAGTGGATTCAGGGATGGATTTATGAGGACTGTAATTCAAAAGGCATAAGAAATGTTATAACAGAGGACATGCGAGATGTGACTTACTGGTTTTGACAAAGATGCAAGCTGATCTCCTTTGCTGTAAACACTTCTGGTATTTCCACTCGTCTCTGCTCGGTCAAGTGAAGGTCTGGACTCTCTCGATTGCTCCTGATGCTCTTTCTTGATTCAAAGAATCCTTTTTTCTGATCCACAAATGAAATTCCGATCCTTTTTTTTTGGTTTGGGGAGCCCATTTACAGGGAACCGATGGCGGTTACGTAACCGACGGCAGTCAAGTAGGTGTAGACACTTAAAATTGGTTACCCAATTTAGTGTCCCTCTCATCCGTTTACTTGCTTAGGTAACCTGGGGTACGTTTACGTCACCAACTATCCCCTTGGGATATTATCCAATTTGTGATTTAATCACTTATTCCAAATTTAATTCATCCCATCACATCTTACCCATGAGTGATTAAATATTAAATATTTAATTACGCTTCTTCCCATGCATCTTAATCACTTATCCACCCCAAATTTATTCTATCCATGTATCACATCTATTTTTAATCTTCCCTAAGCGGGATATTTTCCCGTAGTCGGGATAAGTCTTATCTTTTTTGATCATTTTTGGCCACCTCGGGAGTCTTTTCCGCGATCGGCGCCGACCCATATGGTCGGCGCCGATTTTCTAGGAGCGGCGCCGATTATAAAAGCAAGTCCAGAACTCAGTTCTAAGGACCGAAGAGACCGAAAAGAGATCACGAACGAGCGAAAAAGTGAACAGGTGAAAAAAGAGAGCACTTACGCACGAACAGAGAGCGAGAGAGATACAGGGTGTGAGAAAGAGAGATCTTTTTAGCATCAATTGTCTCAGATTAGGACAGATCCTGTCCAAATCAATCCCTGAGAGGAGCACCGTTACTCTGTCCCTGTCGCGACCATCTATCATCTGGTGACTCTGTTCCAGTATCTCGCCAACTTCGGCACATCCAGCAGACCACATTCACCTTCCAATTCCCGAATCTTGTCGCACAGTCCCTGATTGATTGATCTGTCTCCAGTCGACGCCGATCTTATCCCGTCGACGCCGATCCTCCTCAATCGACGCCGACCAGTCTCAATCGACGCCGATTCTACCCAGTCGACGCCGATTTCTCTGCAGATAGGTAAAAGGATACAGGTAACACAAATCCAGCATTTATTTCATAGTTCCCTGTTTTCTGTACTTTCTGTCTGCTGTTTAGATTCTTATTACTGCAATCAGAAAATCTAGTCTTTATTTACATCTTTTATCATGTATGCTTCTTTTCTTAATTGAAAACGTGGACTGACATCCGCCGAGGAAGCTTATCACTTCTCGGACCCGCTTCTCGGGCAGTCCACTTAAATATCTTTTAACGTGGTCTTTTTCTGTCAAGCATCGGTGTTTTGCAGGTTATTCAGATCTATTGTGCGAATTGCTCGTGTGCGCCCGTCTTATCTACATCGACTTCCTCATCCATCTACATCTTCATCAGGTATCGATTTTATTGGAGTTTTTCAGGGTTTTTGTGTTTAGTTTGGTGCATTAACTTGGACAGGTAACAAGCGCAAAATTCTTGATCTACATTCTGGCACGCCCGGTGGGACTGAACCAAAGTCCCTTATTGGTAAGTTCATTTCTTTCCTAGTTTTGAACTTTGTTCTTTTTTTTTTCACTGATTTCTATCAGTCCTATTTGAGCATTTCTTTTCATCATTTCAATCTTGCTTCTTTTTATGCGGAATCATTATCTTGAAATTTTTCTATTTCCTTAAAATAGAAATTTTTCGTTTCACCATTATCCAGATATATCTTTCTGGATTTTGTTTTTTGTTTGCTTAACCTCTTCTTGTGGAGCACCTTGCTTGTTCGTGGGATTGTTCGAGGGGAAGAGCTCAACAACGCGCTTTTTGAAGTCCACACACCTTGGAGAGCTAAATCTACAGGTATTCCTCTTTTACGGTGTTTTCTCCTTTTTAGGATTTCTTTGTCGGTTGCCTATCACATCCAAACACTTCGATTTTTGGTGTTTAAAAAGAACTTAATCGCATTTGGGAAAGAATCTGTTTGACTTGTCTTCATTGAAATCAAACACTTCGTTTTTAAGTGCTTAAAAAGAACTTTTTCTTTGTCATTGCTGCCTGCTTTTCATCTAGTTTTAATTAGGCTGGAAAATTGATCAAAATCGGTAGTGACACTATTTGATTTTTATTTTTCACCCTTGCACACAAAGCCAAAATCACTAGGTATAAAGCATTTAAACAAAACTCCTTCCCTGGCCTCGCCTACTTGGAAGTGATATCCAAGAGGAAGAGCCTACGCGGTACTCGGGCCGCGCTATAAATTCACGGAAGATTTTGGTATATATTGGCAAAGCACCCGACTCCCTTATCGCAGCGGTGTGTGAAGTGCGGGGGTAGGCCCCTATATCAAGCCACGTACCGGTCTTTTACTGAAGTGCCTTCGGGACTCCTCACCAAACATTACCCAAACCATCCTTAGTTTGGCTATCTGAGTAGTTCCTGTTCTAAAAAGCCTTCCCTAACATTTTCTTTTCTTAAAAGCATTAAAATTTAAAGGAGATAATCACTTGCGCTGCTTGAATTATCTGTGCATTAGTTAGGTCACTTTTCTTGTCTGTGTGTTTATGACGGTTATCACCCGATCACAATCCAGAAGAATGGCTCAACTAGTTCCTTCTTCCTCTGAGATCACCACTAGTGTGGAGGTTTCGGCCCCCCCCCAATCTTCCTCGGGACCGCTGTTAGTTGGGTCCCCATCCTGGTCATATAACCCTTTCCATCAAGCCAAAGCAATCCCATCACGTCCAGCTTCCCCTAGTCCTTCGGAAATATCATCTGACTCGGAGTATGTTCCCCGCGGGGATCCTGAATTCCAGGCATTCCTCGACCGTAACCCGATAGCCCTCATGGACTACCTAGTACACAAGTCCATTCGAATATCTGATCAAGGGCCACCAATCCAACAAGTGTACGATTATCCTCGTGGATCATCCCAAGCCTTTGTAGAGCAGTTTGCACCATCTCTTTTACCTCGAGCCACGGAGAAGGGCGAGGCCCCTATGCCTCCCTTTTCTCTTCCACCTTCCATATCGACTAATTCCCAAATAGTCTTACCTATCCCTAACACCGCAGTTACCTCGAATATTCCACCACCTACTTCTGAGAGGTCTTCTGCCCTTGCTATAATGAATGCGTCTGCACACCCGCATGTTGCTGTTAATTCATCTATGCCCTCCATTGTGTCCCAAGGTCAGTACCTCTTCATGAGCCAACCCCCTCCGAATAGTCAGTTGGCTCCTACTTCTCGTCCTCTAGGGGGTATTTCCTCCAATGTTCCAGCAACTGTGACCTTCGCCCATCAGCTAACATCGGCACCCTTAATACCTAACCCGGCAGTAGAAGGCCCCTTTCAGGTCTTGTTCCCCAACATGTCCAATCCAACCAACACCCATGTTCCTCAATCCATCCCGATCCAATCAACAAACATAGGAGTCCACCAATCACAGGCTCCATCCGTCATCCAACCTTCATTTTCTCAACCCCTTATTATCTCACAGCCTGCCTATACGCAAGCTACCTCACAGCAAATACCCCACCCGGTGTCACCCAGAACACCTGGTTATTCCTCTTATCATCCTATCCATCAACAGATGAATCCCCCATTGACACCTCAACAACATCCACCACTTGCTTCTTATGTAGGACATACCAATGTACCGCCTCCTCAATCGGATGTGGTTCAAATTCTCTTCAAGAAAATCGCAGACTTGGAAGCCTCCACAAAAGGGGCTCGTCCCTCATACTCCTTTGAAGAAGTGTGTAATGAACCCATTCACCCTTCAGTGGCTTTTAAGCCTTATCCTCCCCAATGGGAACTTCCTAAATTTTCAAAATTCCATAGTCGGGAAGACCCTCAACAACATCTGCGAGCATTCAAACATGCTTGCTATCTCATAGTCCAAGATCAGGAGCTCATGCTCCGTACCTTTCCTATGTCTCTAGCAGGTCCTGCTTTAGACTGGTACAATAACATCCCTCAACATTCTTTGTTTTCCTTCTCTCAATTGGCCCAGATGTTTGTTGAAAACTTTTCAATAAATATCGCACATAAGATCTCGATCACAGATCTTTA
The DNA here is from genome assembly GCA_019776745.2 of Taxus chinensis. Lineage (NCBI taxonomy): Eukaryota > Viridiplantae > Streptophyta > Pinopsida > Cupressales > Taxaceae > Taxus > Taxus chinensis. Next base: position 102,377,690 of record CM034148.1, on the reverse strand, counting down.
TAACATTCGCCAATTCGATGATGAGTCTATTGCAGACTTTGTCGCTCGTTGGAGAGGGATAATCAACCAATTGTCTTTCTCCCTTCCTCAATCCCAACAAATCGAGTTGTTTACTCGATCTTGTGCTAATCACATTTCTTCCACTTTAAGGATCCAAACCTTTCATACCTTTGAGGAAGCCTTCACGATGGCACGCAAACTTGAATCTCGCGCCATTGAGCAAGGGAAGCTAAAACTTCGCTCTAAATCCAAACCAGATTTTTCTCGGTTTACCAAACCAAATTCTTCTCCTTCTAAAGACAAAAATCAAGGATCCACCAACGCCATCGTATTAAAAGCATCACGAGCCGATAATACTTCTAATCAAACACCACGAAGAGACCCTTCATCTGCTCGAAAAGGGGCTTCATCATCTCGATCCTTCGCTCCATTGGGGGAATCATATGCCTCTATCTTAGAAAAAATGTTGGAAGTTCGCATGATCGAACTTCCCCCCATTAGGGATATTGATGAAAGCCGAGAGCGCCCATTCTGGTATAGGGAAAATGATTTCTGTCATTATCACAGAACCAAAGGTCATGACATCGAACGATGTCAGACTTTCAAAAATCTTGTCCAAAAATTCATTGATAAAGGCGAGCTCATTCTAGATAACCCAAATGCTCCCCCAAATCAGGCACTTGATGTTTTTAAACAACCTTTTCCCAATCATGCCCCGAACCATAATGCTTCAGAATCTCAAAAATCAAACACTCACACCATCAACTTCATCTCTACCGAGGACTCTTCTTCTGAAACCAATCCATCTGCAAACCCATCAATCGAATCAGGACCTCCTTCCACTTCATCAATCACTGGAATTCCATTATCTTCAGATGGCCCACCTTTGAATATTCCTACATTACTAAGCACGGAGTCATCTTTCTCCGTTCCTTTGTCTGACCTTCCATCCATACCCGAGACAGTATCATCCTCATCTGTCTCATCATCAGACATTCTTTCAATACTCGAGGCAATTACATCCCTTCGAGTTTCCACTTCAGACACATCCACTTCTGTTGCTCCCATTCCTGCTGCAACTATGCCCTTGGTGAACGTACCTATCATTGTGCCAACTTCAACGGAAGCATCTTCGATTTTGACTCTTCCTATCTCTTTTCCTACAGTAGTTTCACCCATGATTACTGCATCAGAAGTAGTCCCTTCGCAAGGAACTGCTTCTTCATCACCCCCTTCTTCCATCACCAATGTTACTTCGTCTATTAAAGAAAAATCAAAAGAAGTAGCACCAACACCTATACACTTGGTTCCGGAACCTAAACCGAGACAACCAAAATCTAACGTTACACCATCAGTACCTCCCCACCTGCTTCCTCCGAAAAGGTTACAATCACCTTATGCCGTTGAAGTTGTCACCATCCCTGAAAAAGGAAAGCCCATATTTCGGACCATCAAGACTCTTGGTGCTCTTCCACAAAAATCTCTCTCTACGCCTCATAAACGATTGGATTTGCCCGCTGAGAAGGCGTTTTCTTCTACACACTTATCAAAGCCATCGTCTTCTTCTACAACACATTCTTCACCAATACCCCGGAAAATAGACTTACCTACTAAAAAGACGTCACCTCTTCTATCAGGATCATCATCTTCATTACCAAAAACCAAGACACCCTATATTCCCCCGATTTCACCTACTTTGGGAGCTTCATCCTCTTCTAAACCGACATTATCTAAATCATCAGTACATCCGACCAAGCAACCCCCTTTGTCTCCAAAGACCGCAAAATTTGTCACATCTCCATCATCTTCAAAATCTATTTTAGGGGCTCCTCCTCCACCAAAGTCAATCATGTCTCACTTACTCCCATCTCAAGTGCCCAAGACTGCTCCTCCAAATGTCCAAACAAATAAGAGGATTCCTAAACAAACTGTTAAACCTAACATGCAAGTCCTCTTACCTCGGCAGTCGGTTAATGTGAAAGAACCATCTCCATCATCTCTATCCTCCTCTTCGTCTACCGGATTCTACACCGAAATCCTTCATCAACTTATCCAATCTTCATCCATAACCCTTCCTCCGATTAAACCTTATAACCCTAAAGGAGTGAAACCTACCTGGTTTAACTCTGATCTGATTTGTGCTTACCACCGTACTCCGGGTCATGATACTGAGGGATGTAAAGCTCTTCAAGCCGTTATCAAGAACCTTCTGGAAGAAAGTGACCTTTTGCTGGAGGAGGAGGAACAAGTACCTCCTGTCACCTTAGCCCCATCCAAACCTCAACCATCCACTCAGACCTCTAGTGGTTCCACTCCACTTGATCTTCCACCTTCTCAAATTGACACAATCCATATCGCCACTAGAACCCAACACTATGATAACCCATCTTCATCTTCAGCATCTCGACCACGGGTTGTCATTTCTGCAGCCCCTAAAGGCGTTTCTCCTTCCTCATCAGCACCACGACCCAGGGTCTCTATTCGTGCTGCACCTCGGGCTCAAGTTCCCGTATCCGTTGAGGAGAGTGTTATGAAACAACTCACCCAGGCTCCGGTCAAAATGTCTCTTTTTGACCTCATCCAATCCTCTCCACAACATCGCCAGGCTCTGATTGATAATCTGCGTCGCATCGCAGTAAATTCCGATGAGCCCCAGCCCTTCGAGTTGGTTGTTGGACTGAATGGACCATCAACCGCCATTTCTTTCGAGGATTCGGAAATTCCTCCTCTTTCTTCAGAGGATTTGGAGGCTCCCCTCTTTATCACAGTCCAAATCAATAACACTACCTTAAAACGTGTCATGATCGATAGTGGAGCTGCACTCAACGTCATCTCCTCGCACACGTTTGAGCAACTTAAGTTACCAAAGAATGTGGTGTCACCCCCACCTTTCGCCCTTCGATCATTTAACGATCAGCTAGCAGTTACTTTAGGAACTGTGGTCTTACCCATTCGAGTAGGTAAGAAGCTACTTCATGAACTCTTCTACATTGTCGAAGGAAAGTTCCACTATAACATGATCCTCGGACGCTCCTGGATTCACGCAATGCATTGTGTCCCATCCACCCTCCATCGATGCTTAAAATATCAATATGAGGGCAAAATATATACTCATCCAGGAGATCCTTTTCCTTCCGCACAATGCGACATGACCACAAGATCTGCCCCTTTAAAAGAAAATCCATGTTCTCCTGACGGGGCCTCATCTTCTTCTATACCTGCAACCAAACTACCGGATTTACAAAATCTAGAAGAGACATTGCAGCGTTTCTCACTAGGAGAGCTTCCTCTCTTTTCTTTTGATGCCCATCTCAAACCTAATGAGTATGGTAGACCAGACAAACAACTTGAATATCAACCAGGTCTCGGTCGCATCGTCACCATTGGTCTGCCCAATCAACAGACCAATTTCATCTACGGTGGTCTTGATACACCTCATTATCACCCGGATTCTCCTCCTAGAGCCAAACCTTACCTAACAGGGTTTGATTATCTACAGAATCCCACGTTTGTAAAAACTTATCTATATCGATGCGCGTGGAAAGGTTTTTGGCCTCGAAAAATATGAACAAGGTATACATGACCTCAAGTCCATTCCTACTCTCATGCCACATCAGAAATTTGGTTTAGGATTTAAACCTCTTTCAAAGGCCACTGTCACTATTCTTGATGAGCCTCTTCCTACTGAAGAACCACCTTCCCCCACTAAATCAGAAGCATCACTTGATGTGGACGATGACATTTCCATCCCACCTAACTTTTTTTTTTTTATCAATACCATTTCCTTAGGGCCGTTAGTCTATGAGACTAACAATCGGTCCGCTTCTATACCATTAATCTTCCCTGAAATAGTTGGAGACGACTCTCCTACTATCAACACTATCCACTGTGTGGATGACGATTCTGTCCTCACCTATCTAGGGGCAGAGGATTCATATCTTCCCAAGACTATTCCTTCTGACACGTCTACCCTTCTCAACGAAGCCACTATCGACCTTAATATAGGGACTTCTGAAGACCCTCGCATCATTAAGGTCGGCCAATCCCTTAATCCACAGGAATTAGGGGACTTTACCGCTTTTCTTTCCAAACATCGTCAAGCCTTTGCTTGGTCATACGAGGATATGCCAGGACTTGATCCCGATATTGTGGTCCACAATATCGTTACCCTTCCCAACATCAAACCAGTTAAGCAAAAAATTACGTAAAATGCACCCTAGAGTAGCCCTTCTTGTTAAAGAAGAATTACAGCGCTTGCTCTCGGCTAACTTCATCCAACCCATCGATTATCCGCAATGGGTGTCCAATGTAGTACCAGTAACTAAGGCTACTGGGAAGATTCGAATTTGTACCGACTTCCGGGATCTTAATCTTGCCTATCCAAAGGATGATTTTCCTCTTCCTAATATCGACCAACTTGTAGATTTAACTGCGGGTCATGAGATGCTTTCTCTTATGGATGGTTTCTCTGGATATAATCAAATCCTCATCGCACCAGAAGACCAACATAAGACTTCCTTCATAACCCCTTGGGGGACCTTTTGTTATCGTGTCATGCCTTTTGGCCTTAAGAACACAGGAGCAACCTATCAACGAGCAATGACATACATCTTCCATGATCTCTTACACAAAACTGTGGAGGATTATGTTGACGATCTCCTCGGCAAGTCCAAGCGTCGTCAGGATCATCTTTTCATCCTTGCACCTCTCTTTGAGAGGCTTATCCACTTTTGTCTTCGTCTAAATCCATCTAAATGCGTATTTGGCGTTATCACTGGTAAACTTTTAGGTTTTATCATTTCCATCAGGGGTATTGAAGTCGACCCCGCAAAAATAAAAGCCATCCTTGAGATGCCTCCCCCGTCTAACTTGAAGCAACTCCGCAGTCTCCAAGGACGTCTTCAGTCAGTGCATCGTTTTATCTCCCAATTGTCGGACCGTTGTCAACCTTTTCACCATCTCCTCCGTAAGAATGTTCATTTTGAATGGGATGAGCATTGCCAAAAGGCCTTTGATGATCTCAAAGCTTATCTTCTTTCTCCACCCGTGCTTACACCTCCACGCGAGGGGGAGCCTTTCTATCTTTATATCTCTGTGACTGACCATGCTCTGGGAGCCATGATCTCGCATCGGGACACTTGTGGTAAAGAACAAGTTGTCTATTACATCAGTCACACCCTCCATGAGTATGAGACACATTACTCCGAAGCTGAAAAACTATGTTGCGCTCTCTTCTTCGCAACTTCTAAGCTTCGTCATTATCTCCTTAATCACAAAACTTACATTGTCACAAGTGTCAATCCCCTCAAGACAATTCATGCAAAGCCTTATCACAATGATCGTATCACTCGTTGGCTCATGCTTATGACAGAATTTGACCTCGAGTTTATCCCGCAAAAGGCTATCAAGGGTCAGGTTATTGCAGATCAATTAGCTGATGCTCCTCTTCCGGACACTCAAGACCCCCTTGCTCAATTCCCCGATGAATATATCCAACAAATTGATTTTGGTCTATCTCCATTTAAAGTAAAGCTCTTCTTTGATGGATCCAAATGCCAGCAAGGGGGAGGTGCGGGTTTCGTGATGATTCCTCCTTGGGGTACGCCTATCCCAGTTGCACACAAATTGAACTTTGAGTGCACCAATAATGTGGCTGAGTATGAAGCTCTTGTCTTAGGTCTTCAAAATGCCATTAATCTCGGTGCTCGTCATATTGACATCTTTGGTGATTCTGAACTCATCGTTAATCAAGTCACAGGTGTCTATCAATGCAAGAATGATATCCTTCAAAAATATCGTGACATTGTTCTTGCTCAACTCCAATCTTTCGATAAATTCACCATCCAAGCCATTCCTCACACTGCAAATCGATTCGCGGATACCATGGCCTCATTAGCCTCACTTATCCCGCCTTTTACCAAAGACTCGCGTCTTTATGTGGCTGTGCAACGATTAGATCAACCATCTCATCTTTGGCAACTAACGTCAATCAATGTTGTCACAACCCATACTCAGGATGAGTGGTATCAACAGATAGTTGATTATCTATGTCATTCGGTGCTTCCTCCAGATCTAACTTCCAATGGTAGAAGATCTTTTGTCCAACGTGCCAACCGCTATACTATCCTAGGCGGGATTCTTTACAAACGCGGCTTTGATGGTATTTTGCTTCGATGCCTCAAAACCCATGAATCATCTAAAGCTATCCAGGAGGTCCATGACGGTATCTGTGGTGGACATTTTAGTGGCTTAACTGTAGCCAAGCGCATCTTACGTTTGGGATATTATTGGCCTTCTCTTAATCAAGATTGTTGTGAATACACTAAGAAGTGCGTCAAGTGTCAGCAACATTCCAATCTCACGCACATCCCTAGTCAGGCTTTGCAACCTGCGGCGGATTTGTGGCCTTTTTCGCAGTGGGGTCTTGATCTTATTGGTCTCATCAATCCCCATTCTTCACAACGTCATCATTCTATCATTACTGCCACTGAGTACTTTACTAAGTGGGTAGAAGCTATCCCTCTTTCTTCAACAAAGGCTAAACCCATAGTTGATTTCATCTATCAACACATCATTTGTCGCTTTGGCGTTCCACACAAGCTAATCACAGATAATGGTAAGTCCTTCAAGAACGCCGATTTGCAAAATCTCTGCAACGCTTTCAATATCAAGCTCATTTTTTCTTCTCCATACTATCCTCAAGCTAATGGTCAGGCCGAAGCTTCCAATAAAACTTTGCGTAATATCCTCGCAAAGGTAACTAGTCGAGCTGGTAGGGATTGGCATTTACATATCCCTTTCGCTCTCTGGGCTTATCGGACTAGCATTCATACTCCTACTGGTGCTACTCCCTTCTCTCTCGTCTATGGGTCTGAGGCTGTCCTTCCCTTGGAAGTCCAAATCCCATCTCTCCGTGTTTCTCTCAGAGAATTTGTCTCCGATGAGGATTATCGTCAAAATCGTCTAGCACAACTTGAATTATTAGATGAGTGGCGTCTTAACGCTCTTGAGCATCATCAAGTCTATCTTGAGCGTGTCAAACGTGCTTACAACAAGCACTTGCAACACCGTGACTTCAAAATTGGTGACCTTGTTCTTAAGGAAAATCAAAATGTCACTACACTCGAAAGGAGTCAACGTGGTAAGTTTGCTCCCAACTGGATGGGCCCCTACATTATCACTCATAAATATGGGTCTGGGGCTTATCGTTTGTCCTCCATGGATGGTGTACCTGAAGCGGAACCTCTTAATGCTTTGCATTTACGGCCCTTCTATTGTTAAAATCTATCTTACACAAATCTAGTCGCAACCCAGATCTTTCATCCGTCCTAATAACCAGTCATCTACTTTCGTGGTGATTTGAAATTGTGTGGCTCTCCGCCTATTGCCTCGTTTCCCTTAAATATGAGTATCGCGGCTCTACTCATTACACGTTTCTTTTAGATATGTTCCTCCTCATGATAGGAATACCTTAATCACCACTTCATCTGTCCCAAGTACTTATCTTAATCGGATCTGCTCGGGGCATGAGTACATGTTCTTCTATGTTCTCCTCCCCTTCATCTGATCTATCTAGGTCTAAACTCAGCTTCTTCCAAAAAGTTTCAAAAAAAAAAAAAAAAAAGAAGAAGAAGAAGAGGATGCTATCCAAAAGATAGACTGATCCCTTGAAGGACAGCTATCCATATATATTATTAAGTGAATCAAAAAGAACATAGACCATACCCTTGAAGGATGGCTATCATTAAAATTCAAAATACAGACCGCTCCCTTGAAGGACGGCTGTTTCTCAAAGAAATACTCAAGGCTTCGTGTAATCAATCAGCCTTCCAGTTAGTTTATACACTTTTTAGCATCACTGAAAGACTTCCCGCATCGATCAGTCTTTCCATATCAAGCAAACTTCCCGCATTGATCAGTTTGCTTTTCTGTCAAAATCATGAAGCTGAGATTTAGGACCTTTTTGTCGATCATATGGAGAATCCTATTTTCCTATCATGGACATGTATCCTGTCCCTTGTAAATTCTGACAAGATACTTACTTTTCTTTCCATTTCTATCCTAGATCTGGTTTGCGACTAGTTAGTGTCAGATTTATTTTAATCTTATATAGGGCCTTATATGCTTGGTCTTTTGGTTTCCTTTCTGGATTTTATCTATGGTCGGTTGGAAGTCCAACTTATCATTTTTCTTCTTCTCCGAGTATCTTCTCTTCTAAGTCACGGTTGTTTCCGCTTTCATCTTTGGCTCTTGCAAGGAGTATTCTCCATTTCTTTGTCTTGCATCCTGTTAAATTGGCATTTCACATGTTAATTCAATCAAAATTTATCTTCTATCTAAGTTCATCTTATCTATCAAAACATCTATCTGTATTCATTTCTCATTACAATTACATCCATATATCAAACACATTTATCTATCTATCCATCAAAATATCGAAAAAAAAAATGTACATCCAAGGTACATTACATCTATCTATATCTAATCCATACATCAAACACATCTGTCTATCTATCCATCAAAATATTTAAACACATGTACATCCAAGTTACATCATATCCATCTATCAAAGTTCTATCCACATCACATCTATCATCTATCAGTCTATATCTCACATCTATTTTATCCACATTTCAATCTATCTATCACATCTATTTCTATCATCTATCAGTCTATCTATCCAATCACATCTATTTTATCCTCTATCTATATCCATCTACCCATGTATATCAAAACTAAAAAGCATAAGTACAAGTATATGACAAATAACATGATAAATCTATATACATGTGTGTCTGTACAAAAATGGGTGGCTTTCAATCAAGCCATCTATACAATGCCTTCCAATTGAGGCTACATCACTATACAAATACAAAATCTATCAAATCTCTATATGGTAAAATCTGAAGCGTGGAGGACACTATCTCCTCCACCCTCCTCTTCACCTGGCTCTCTCTCCTAGCCGCCGCCTATCAAGCTCGATGCACCTACTGCTGGAGGTCTCGGCCCACCTCGATCTCTCCCAGTGCTCCCTCCGCCTGAGGCTCCACTCGCCGTAGCCGTCGCTGCTCTCCTCCTCGCCCCGTACCGAGGCACATCTGGGGCATGCTGTGCTAGGGCATCCTCGTAATATCTCACCTCAGCGAGGAGAGATTGGTACATGCTCAGGCTCACAGTACCCGGTGCTCATAACGATGCTGCTGGTGCTGCTAGGGCTGCTGACGCTGCTGGTGGTGCCCCTCCTAGGGTCGTGCCCTGTGTACCAGACTCTGATGTGGCACCAGTCTCTCCGTACTTGGCCCTGAGGGCCTCCCTGTACCGAAAGTAGCGGTCCCTCTGCTAGATCACTGTATCTCGCTCCTGGCAAGCGGTGTCTCTCTCCACAATCAGGGCATCCCTCTCCTTCGTCAAAGCCCTGATCTCCTCTAGAGCTACCTGATGTGTCTGTGTGAGGGTGGCATGCTCTCCCTCTAATCTGTCTAGCATAGAAGCTATGTCCCTCTCATCAGCATCTATAGAAGGTGGGAGATGTCGTGGAAGCTCTGTGTCGTACCATGTTGCGTAGCCCTCATCCACCCCCGCGTCATCATCACTGTCTGTGGAGGGTGGGGCCTCTCTCAATGGGTCTGCCGGGATCAAAATCAGCAAATCTGTCTCCTTGCTATCCCGCCTATACGGCGTGTAGGTGGACGGTGCTGTCTGTACTAGGCCAAACTGTCTCAGTATCCGCATAAACGGGACTCGCTCCCACATATCTGGCCTACGACCCCTGACCACCCGACTCCGTCTCAATGCTGCCAAGTGGGCGTCCTGACCAGTCCATGTCGAGAATGCCCGATATGGCCTCCAGATGACCTGATCTGGTGTAAGCATCCTGAAACGCTCAGAGTACCACTCGGCTGATCTACCTGTATCTCCTGCGGCCATGTCAGCCCGCCATCTCCGAAATCCATAATCAACACCCCCCACTGCTGCTGGCATCCAAGGAAGCCCGGATGGCCTGATCACTGCTATGTGCTCATATGCCCAGCAATGAAGCACAAAACTGACATCGATCCCTGTCCTCCGACCAGTGGTGTACATCCATAGCTCATAATATACCTGAGCTATCAGGGCATCGGCAAAGGCAAAAACCTGTCTGTACTGCAAGATGTCGCAAACGCAGTCTAGCAGTAGCAATGGGAATCTCCCACCTCCTGAGTCTGGCAGGGCAAAATAGGAGATAGCCATCTGAATCAAGGCTATCCGCCTGCTCCGAGGGCTATCCTGCCTATACTGTGAGGCTATCCTCACTGCCCCAGATACTATCTCCGAGTCATCTGCTCTATCTCTGTATAATCGCACCAGGGCCCTCTGCTGCTGCTCCCGAGGTGTGATCTCGATCGGGTCCCCAGTAATCGGTAATCTGAGGATCCTGAATACATCCTCATGGGTGATCGTCATCTCACCCGTCCTGAACCAAAATGTGCACGTGTGGCTGTCCCACCGTCGCACTAATGCCCGCATGAGCTCCACATCTCGTGGCACTCGTCTATAATATCTGAAACCCCCGAGCCCGGCTAGCTCTAAATGCTGCCAGTCTGCATCTGTCACATCAGGAAGGATCGTCTCTAATAGCTCAGGGATGGCATCCCTCATATGAAGAGCCTCTCGTGCCTGCATCCACGACATCAAAAACATAATTAGTCTCTTATTTCCCCAAATCTCATCTTCCAGAACCAAAAATAAAAAATAAAAAAATGAATATCTTTCAATCGGCGCTGATTTGGTAAAATCGGTGTCGTTCACTTCAGTCGGTGCCGTTTAATACTAATCGACGCCGATCCAAAAACAAATCGACGTTGATTAAACCAATCGGCGCCGACTGCCTGGCTGGATGTAAACCAGACCCTGGCCTCCCATGCACAAAAAATCAAACAAAAAAAAAAAAAAAATTAAGAAAAGTGGGTTCGAAAATGATCACTTACCCCAGGTCGTGTCCTCCTGTGCTTCTGTCCGCTCCCAGAGGCTTCTATGATGCTCAAATCACAAATCTGGCTTTCTCTGAATCAATCGTCACATTGCAAATAAATCGTTTACGTTTTCCGTTCGCATATTTATATGTGTCTGGATTGGTCGGCGCCTATTTTTTGGGTCGACGCCGCTTGTTTTGGTCGGCGCCGATTAGTTTGGTCGCCGTCGATTTTTCATGTCTGTTTTCCATAGTGTTGATGCTTGGCTTACTTATCTATCTGATCATTGTGGTGTGCTGGATTTTACCTTTTGACACATCTTTTCGATATCATTGTCTATTTCGGGTTTGTTCCCTTTGCGTGGGACACTTGTAATTTTTGGCAGCTTAGAGTTAAACGGGTCTGTAGGCACTAACGTCGTCTGATTTATGGACCGTCTAGTTGTCCCTACCAGTGTGTCTCTCTCTAGATGCTGACTATTTTTACAGTTCTCCTTACCCTCATGGGTCTGTAGGCACTAACGTCGTCTCATGAGGAGACCGGCTAGTTTTCCCTACCAATGTGAGTTCCTTAGGTTGCTGCCTTTTTGTTTATTTTTATGCGTCATCAATGATCAGATCTACTCCAGACATCCGACTGGGGCATCCTGCGTTTTCATCTACCTTTTTCAAACTCGGGATCGTCTGTTCTATCATCCATCCCATCCCTAGTTTGAGGGGGATCACATCACCACAAAATCTTCTCTTCTTCCATCTCCTTGTTTTTGTCTCATAACCTTGCTTATCGGAAGTTACTTGACAAAAAGGGGCAAAATGTAGACACTTAAAATTGGTTACCCAATTTAGTGTCCCTCTCATCCGTTTACTTGCTTAGGTAACCTGGGGCACGTTTACGTCACCAACTATCCCCTTGGGATATTATCCAATTTGTGATTTAATCACTTATTCCAAATTTAATTCATCCCATCACATCTTACCCATGAGTGATTAAATATTAAATATTTAATTACGCTTCTTCCCATGCATCTTAATCACTTATCCACCCCAAATTTATTCTATCCATGTAGCACATCTATTTTTAATCTTCCCTAAGCGGGATATTTTCCCGTAGTCGGGATAAGTCTTATCTTTTTCGATCATTTTTGGCCACCTCGGGAGTCTTTTCCGCGATCGGCGCCGACCCATATGGTCGGCACCGATTTTCTAGGAGCGGCGCCGATTATAAAAGCAAGTCCAGAACTCAGTTCTAAGGACCGAAGAGACCGAAAAGAGATCACGAACGAGCGAAAAAGTGAACAGGTGAAAAAAGAGAGCACTTACGCACGAACAGAGAGCGAGAGAGATACAGGGTGTGAGAAAGAGAGATCTTTTTAGCATCAATTGTCTCAGATTAGGACAGATCCTGTCCAAATCAATCCCTGAGAGGAGCACCGTTACTCTGTCCCTGTCACGACCATCTATCATCTGGTGACTCTGTTCCAGTATCTCGCCAACTTCGGCACATCCAGCAGACCACATTCACCTTCCAATTCCCGAATCTTGTCGCACAGTCCCTGATTGATTGATCTGTCTCCAGTCGACGCCGATCTTATCCCGTCGACGCCGATCCTCCTCAATCGACGCCGACCAGTCTCAATCGACGCCGATTCTACCCAGTCGACGCCGATTTCTCTGCAGATAGGTAAAAGGATACAGGTAACACAAATCCAGCATTTATTTCATAGTTCCCTGTTTTCTGTACTTTCTGTCTGCTGTTTAGATTCTTATTACTGCAATCAGAAAATCTAGTCTTTATTTACATCTTTTATCATGTATGCTTCTTTTCTTAATTGAAAACGTGGACTGACATCCGCCGAGGAAGCTTATCGCTTCTCGGACCCGCTTCTCGGGCAGTCCACTTAAATATCTTTTAACGTGGTCTTTTTCTGTCAAGCATCGGTGTTTTGCAGGTTATTCAGATCTATTGTGCGAATTGCTCGTGTGCGCCCGTCTTATCTACATCGACTTCCTCATCCATCTACATCTTCATCAGGTATCGATTTTATTGGAGTTTTTCAGGGTTTTTGTGTTTAGTTTGGTGCATTAACTTGGACAGGTAACAAGCGCAAAATTCTTGATCTACAGTAGGAACCGGCATCGGTAAGGAAAAAGTAGGCTATTTTTAGTAAAATAGTCCACCTTCCCTGCTTTTCTCCCGAGAGATCAGTTGCGGGCTTGGTCAAGTGGATAGAAGGTCGGTTTTGGGTGCGAGTAAGGAGGCATTAGTTATGGATGTGAGTCTAGACCAAGTCATAGGTCTTAATTAGGTTAGTTTAGGGTTAGGGCTAGGTCATGATGAGGTGGCAAAATGAGGTGGCAGGTAAGGTGATGTGGATTTATCAATTACAAGGTAATTAATAAATAATTGTGTAAGGTTTAGGTAATGAGGTTAGGTTGCGAAATGGGATGCGGGTCACAAGGGGTCGTAAGACACGAATTTGGTGTCTACATTAGCCCCTTATTGTCGTGTAGCTTGTGTTGTAAAGCTGCGCGGACAATACTATGAAGTGGTTTCCCTTGTTAAGGGTATAGGTAATCCCCCTCAAATCTATCACAAATTGAGTGAACAGGAAATTAGGGATAGGGTTGATACAGGGTACATGTTGTAGAGAGGATGGTAAGGTGGTGGGGGAGGTCCAAGGCAGCAGACGCATGTTGAAATGCAATAGGGCGACTAGGGTACATGATTTGACGAGCAAACCAGTAGTGCATAGGCAAAGGTCGATAGTTTATCCAAACAAGGGTGATATAATCTTGGTATCCAAGGCATAGGAAGTAGCTCCAGGGTATATAACAGGTAAGGTACAGGAACGTTTAGGCATGTCCGGTAGTACCAAATGGTTGGTTTGGTTGAGATAAATGTCACGGTCTAGGTCTGAGCAAAGTTGGTCGATAGATCAAGTCAAGGACCCTAATCATGCTAAAACATGAACAGGTGAGCTCGATTGAACAAAAAACTACAGGATGGGTAGATAAAAGTGGATGGTTTTGATTTTGGGTAAGGTATTGGAGTGATACGGCCGTGGGTCAGGCCGAGTTGTTGGGTTGCAGCCTTGGGTCGGGCCAAATGGGTAGGGCGAGGCCCTGGGGCGGGCGGGTTGGTTAGGGCGAGGCCTTGGGTCGGGCCGGTAGGGTAGGGCGAGGCCTTGGGTCGGGCCGGTTTGTTAGGGTGAGGCCTTGGGTCAGGTTGGATGCGTAGGGTGAGGCCTTGGGTCGGGCCAAATGGGTAGGTTGAGGCCTTGGGTCGGGCCAAATGGGTAGGTTGAGGCCTTGGGTCGGGCCAAATGGGTGGGGCGAGGCCTTGGGTCGGGCCAAATGGGTAGGTTGAGGCCTTGGGTCGGGCCAAATGGGTAGGTTGAGGCCTTGGGTCGGGCCGAATAGGTAGGTTGAGGCCTTGGGTCAGGCCGAATGGGTAGGGCGAGGCCTTGGGTCGGGCCAAATGGGTAGGTTGAGGCCTTGGGTCGGCCAAAATGGGTAGGTTGAGGTCTTGGGTCGAGCCGAATAGGTAGGTTGAGGCCTTGGGTCGGGCCGAATGGGTAGGGCGAGGCCTTGGGTCGGGCCAAATGGGTAGGTTGAGGCCATGGGTCGGGCCAAATAGGTTGGTTGCGGCCTCGGGTCGGGCCAAATGGTTGGGTGCGGCCTTGGGTCGGGCCAAAGAGGTTGGTTGCGGCCTTGGGTCGGGCCAAGTGGTTGGGTGCGGCCTTGGGTTGGGCCAAGTGGTTAACAAGGGGTTTGCAGCAAAGGTAGATATTTGCGATGTTTGTGAGTCACGAGCGGAGGGACTAGAGGCTAGATACCTCCATGCGAGAGAGCGTATTCACATGTTACAGGAGAGATTGGCAAATCAGTGGGCGGTACCAATAGCCGTGGTACCTTTGAGGACAGGGAGGCTCAGCGAGAGGCGTCGACAATCACGATCATCACTGAATAAATGTTATCGAGGTATAAGAATAAATAAGGATGCCGACCTGCGTGTCGATGATAGAGAAGATGTATTTGTTTAACATCTAAATAAAACTGAATATGTATGTTGATTTGAGTTATAATAATAAGAATGTTTTCGTTTTGACTTTCGGTGTTTTGAAAAAGGATAAAGAGGAATGTGATTAAATAGAAATACACAAAAATATTTATATTTACCACACTGATAGGTTATGGTAGGGGATGGTCGAGCTAACCTTGGGAGACCCCATGTCTCCGAAGTGTTGCCTACATAGCCCATTACACAAAGCAAGGAGGGGCCTCAGACCGATGTAGTTCTCCCTTAGGATCAGGGAGAGGTGAATTCAGGCAATTTGGTATGGTTTAGGCAATTGGTTGGTTGGTAAGAATATTGATATTAATATTGGTAAGGTAAGGTTGTTAGTGTCGGTAATGAATTGGCGATGTTGTAAAAGGTATAAGGGAAGTGAAAGTTAGCCTACCCAAGTAGAAGGGAACCATGTCCTGATTAAGATCAACACACAATCCTAGATGCGAGGAAAAGCGGAAAGAGTGCTCCGTAGGTGAAAAGAGCTAAACAAACCACAAAACGTAGAATGAGCTTGAAGCCCTAGGTACCGTGCATAGACGAGAAGTCCATAGGTGAAAATAGTTGTATGATCACAATATATCGGGTGTACGTCACGTCCCTTGAGTTGAAACAAATGGTGAGGTGAGGTGGATGATATAGCTGAGGTACAGAGAATTTATTACAAAGTGAGTGTTCTGACGAAAGAGAACCTACCCTAAATAGACAAGTCCATGACCCAAAAAGTTCTTTTGAATGAGGCCTTTATTTTACTGAATATAGACTGATCGATGTGGGAAGTCTACAAGGGATATTGATTGTGCTATTCTTGAGGTCTTCACGAAGCTGATCAATGCGAGAAGCTTTTGATAAAGGCTGACTGTGTATAGCTGTCCTTTGAGGGAGCAGTCTATTTATAGTAGCAGATATGATTTTAGTGCATAGTTGTCCTTCGGGGGAGTAGTCTATATAGAATAGCAGCAATAATTTGGCATATAGTTGTCCTTCGAGGGAACAGTCTATATATAATTTAGATAGCTAGATGTTCTTTTGGCGTGAAGCATCTAGTTTGGTAGGAAGTTTGACTCAAGAAAATCCCATAAGAATACGGCTTATTTTAATAATTTGAAGTCATGGACTAGACTAAAAAGGGGAAGGCATCGTTTAGGTGAGGTGAGAATCAAACTATGTGAGCTTGATTTTTATTATGAGGTGTAGGAAATGAAGTGCATGTGGTGGTATGTGAGCTCAAGGGACGAGCGGAAGGTAGATAAGAAGTGATATAACACTAAATTCAACAGTACAATGGTCGAAGATGTAAGGCATTAAGGGGTTCAGGCTCAGGCTTACCATTAAGCGAAGCTAAACGATAAGTGCCTGATCCATAGGTGTGAGTGATTATGTAAGGCCCAATCCAATTGGGAGCAAATTTTCCACGTTTTCTCTTTTCTAGTTTGGTGACATGTTGATTCTCTTTGAGGACAAGATCACCAACCTTAAAGGTATGCTCATGAAGTCGCTTATCATAAGCACGTTTGATGCGTTTTTGATAGATTTGAAGGTGATCAAGAGCTGTAAGATGACGTTCGTCAAGGAGCTCCAATTGGGCTAACCGCTCTTGGCGGAAATCATCATTGGTGAGAATATCTTGAAGAGATATTCTAAGGGAGGGTATTTACATTTCGAGAGGAAAAACTACCTCGATACCATATACCAAAGAAAAAGGTGTGGCATTAGTAGAGGTACAAATGCTAGTATGATAAGCCCAAAGGGCAAAGGGAATGTGATCGTGCCAATTTCTTCCGGATTCATTGATAAATTTCATGAGGATTTTGGTTAGGGTTTTATTAGAAGATTCAACGTGACCATTGGCATGCGGATAGTAAGGCGATGAGAAACTAAGTTTGATACCAAAGTTGTCACAAAGGTCTTGTAACAACTTGTTTTTAAAAGATTTACCATTATCTGTTATTAGGCGATGAGGAATACCAAAACGACAGATAATGTGATGGTTAATGAATTCGACAATTTTTTCCTTTTTAGTTGAAATGAGTGGAATAGCCTCCACCCATTTTGTGTAATATTCGGTTGCTGTGATAATCAATCGGTGACGTTGTGAAGAGGACGGGTGAATCTCACCAATAAGGTCTAAACCCCATTGTGAGAAGGGCCAAAGATCTCAAGCGACCTGGAGCGGGTGGCTAGGAGTATGTTGAAGGTTGGCATGTTGTTGACACATAACACAACGCTTAACATATTCGTAGCAGTCGTTATTGAGAGTAGGCCAATAATAACCAAGGCGAAGGATTCGTTTGGCCACGGCAAGGCCACTAAAATGTCCACCACAAATACCATTATGGACTTGTTGGATGGTATGGGTGATCTCCGCACCGGTGAGACATCGAAGGAGGATGCCATCAAAGCCACGTTTATAAAGGAGTCCCCCCATAACTACATAACAAGAAACGCGTTTAAGAAAAGCACGTTTACCAGTACTAGTAAGGTCAGAAGGGAGAACAGAGGTTGTAAGGTAGTCATGGAATTGGTGATACCAAGTATCCTGCGAGTTAGCAGACACAGCATTTATCGTACAAACAACCGGTGGCTGAATAAGATGGGGCAAAGAGTTGTTGGACCACGACGAATAATTCAGAGTCAGTTGATGAGGCTGGAATTTGCGAGGCTAAGCAAGCCATAGTATCTGCAAATTTGTTAGAAGAGCGTGGAATGGTTTAGATAGAATAGTGAGTAAATAAGGCTAGAAGCGAATCCATGTAGTGTTTGTATTTTTGAAGTTCCTCATTTTTGCATTGGTAGATGCCCATAACTTGATTGACTACCAGTTGAGAGTCGCCAAAAATATTGATAGATTTGATACCTAAGTGCAGCGCAACCTGGAGACCCAGAACAAGGGCCTCGTATTCCGCTATATTATTAGTGCAAGAGAAATCGAGTCGGAATGAAAGAGGCATAGGCTCGGCGTCGAGAGGAATAAGAACAATGCCAGCTCCTCCACCGCGTTGGCATTTGGATCCATCGAAGAAGAGAGTAATTGGATACAACTCCTCCTTGAGTGAAAGAGTGGCAATGAGTTCGTCGGGGAATGTAAAATTGGTAAATTGTTCCCCAGGTAAAGGGGCTTCCGCAAGTTGGTCTGCGATGGTTTGTCCTTTGATTGATTTCTGGTGGACGAACTCAAGGTTGAGGTCGGCGAGGAGCATGAGCCATCGGGCTATGCGTTGGTTTAGATGAGGTTTGGCATACATGTAATGGATGGGGTCTGTGTTGGTGATGACGAAAGTTTTGGGATTCAGAAGGTAGTGTCGGAGCTTCGTAGCCACGAATGATAGGGCTAGGCACAACTTTTCTACATGTGTATACCTAGTCTCATAATCCACCAAAGTACGAATTATATAATAAATGGCTTGTTCTCGATTTTCAGAGTCACGATGTGCAAGCATGGCCCCTACAGTGTGGTCAGTGGCGGAAAGGTAAAGGTAGAAAGGGCAGTCGTCTTAAGGTGGGATAAGCACGGGTGGCTGCAAGAGATAAGTTTTAAGAGCTTCAAAGGCTTGGTGGCACTCTTCACTCCATTGAAATTCAATGTCCTTTTTAAGGAGGTGATGGAAAGGTTGACATCGATTCAAGAGTTGGGAGATGAAACGTCAGATAGATTGTAACTTACCTTGTAAGCTACGTAATTGTTTGAGATTAGTAGGTGGGGGCATTTCTATGATAGCTTTGACTTTAAATGGATCGACCTCAATGCCACACAAAGAGACGATAAAACCAAGAAGCTTTCCCGAAAGGACACAAAAGACACATTTCTTTGGTTGAAGACGGACAGAATATTGTAACATGTGATCAAAACTAATGGTTAAAACATCGAGATGTTCACTGCAATGTTTAGACTTGCCAAGAAGATCGTCGACGTAATCTTCAAGGATAGTGTGCATAATGTCATGAAAAATGTAGGTCATAGCCCGCTGATAGGTCGCACCCACATTCTTAAGGCCAAATGGCATTACACGATAACATAAGGTTCCCCAAGGAGTTATGAAGTAGTTTTGTGTTGATCCGGCAGGGGCAACCCAAAATTTGGGTTGTATCCTGAAAAGCCATCCATGAGAGAAGAAGCATTCATGACCCGTAGTGAGATCAACAAGTTTATCAATATCGGGAGGGGGAAGTCATCCTTAGGTAATGGAGGTTAAGATCCCAGAAATCCGTGCATATCCGAAGTCCCCCCGTCGCTTTGGTGATAGGTACGATGTTAGAAATCCATTGAGGATAGTCAATAGGCAAGATGAAGGAAACAGAAAGAAGTCGTTGAAGCTCTTCTTTGACCAAGAGGGCAATGCGTGGATGCATTTTTCTCAGTTTTTGTTTGACTGGTTTGGAATCGGGGTTTAGAGCGATGTTATAGACGGCAATGGCAGGATCAATTCCTAGCATGTCAGCGTAGGACCAAGCGAAAGCTTGGTTGCGAGCACGGAGGAAAGTAGTAAAGGTGACTTGTTCTGATGCGTTAAGGGATTGTCCAATCATCACAATGTGAGGATCCTCCTTCGTGTGGATGTTGATTTCTATAGTAGATTCGTTCAGCATGGTTTGGGTTTCAGATGGTAAGGCTCGTTGAATATAAGAATCATCCCGGCCAAGGTAAGTGAGGATGGAGTCGTCATCCTGACACTCAACAACATTAATCAAAGGCGAATCCTCTTCGATCATGTCTAGATACAGGAAGGGGAAGAGAAGATGGGTCCTCATTATCGCGTTGATAAGTGAGAGGACCTATGAAGATAGCATTTATGGAAAAAAAAAGTTAGGAGGGATAGATTCAGGGTCTATAGATTCTGTGGGTGATGATGGCAAAGTAGGTGATGATGGTTTGGTAGGGGTGATGTCGTCTTCTTCCAGAAGACAACTGATGCAATTTTCCATCGATGTAAGTGTTTCCAGAAATTCGAGACCACTACGATCATTATGTTTGCGTGTGGTGATGGGGATGAGCGTATGTCGGCCTTGTTCATAAAGACCAAAACCAAAGCCTTTCCAAGCACAGCGAGTCAAGAAGGTGAGGGGGCCGAAGCGACGATTTTGTCAGGTACTGAAAATCGGATTGGAAGGGAACCACACCAAGAGGAGGTTCAGGGGGTAATGGAGGATGCGTGAACACCCCCATACGTTAGGTGGTGCGACAATGGGGTGGTTCGTAAGAGATTACCTCCCCCACGCGACGGTCGTAGGTGGGGATTGTGCATGTAATTGTCCGTACTCCTGCGGGGTAGGGAAAGAACTAACGTTATATAGGCGGTACTCCCCCAGCGTATAGGTGTTGAAAAACATCTACTAGGGGGTCGGAGGTTGGGATGTTAGCTGCGGGAAGGGAAGTGGTTTTTGCGACGGTGGTTTCAATCAGTTGAAGGCGTAGGCGCGGTTGAGGTACATTTGAAGAGGATGGTTGGGTTGAATGTGTGGGTGTCTTGATTGGTATAAGCACATTGTTAGGGCGGTATAACATATTGCAGGTTTTAAAGGGGGGAGGATCAGATTTTTCGGTGTAGGACTTCCCCTCGTACTCAAATTTTATGCATCTATGTAATGGTGAGGGAACGCATCCCATGGCCCGGATCCAAGGACAACCCAGCAATATATTATATTGGAACTCTCCCTCAAGGACATAGAAGATTTCAGGTAAAGTACATGGTCCTACCTGAATGTTGAGGATCACGGTGCCTAAGGTAGAGGTAATAGCATCATTGAATGACCGCAACATGATGGGGTTGGCACACATGTAGCTAGAAGGGATATTCATTTGTTAGAAGGCTTTTGAAGAGATGATGTTTAGGCTAGCGCCTCCGTCAATCATAACACGACATACCCGAATGTCCCGGATGTAAGCAGAGATGAAAAGGGCAGGGTCAGGGTCTTCTGTACCAAAGTCAACAATTTCATCTTCAGAGAAACTGACTGCAGCAGCTTGTGGTACAGAGACAGAAGTGGTTGGGGCAGCGGGTTGTTTGGTGAGAGAGGCAACGTGATTGGGTGTTAGAATGGAGGCAATGGGCAGGGTTTCATTAGGTAAGACCTTGATCCCTTGAAGAATTTCAACGAGAGCTTGTCGATGAGATTCAGAAGTCTGAATGAGATCATATAGTGTCATTTTGACGGGTGATTGGTGAAGCTGTTTGATCATGGCTCGATGGACAACTCCATTAGAGATGGGGTAAGCGGGTCCACGAATAACCACTTTGGGTGGTGGTGCAATCAGGATGCTAGACAGAGAAGGAGAGGACGCAGGTGTGCTTACTTTCGCTTTCTCATTTTTTTTCTGTGCTCGAGTGGCAACACTAATCATATTAATCGCATAGACCGAAGATGAATAAGATGATTGGGATAAATCATGGTCTTCAAGAGGTGGGGTGGTAATAATGATAGATCTTGGTGAGGTGGGGACAGATGGTATAGGAGAGGGAATGGAAACTAAAGGTCTCCCCCTTCGTAAGTTTTCTTTCTTAACCTTTCTATCTGGGAGAGGTGACTGACGAAGGATGGTTTTTAAAGCTTGCATCCCTCCACATCATGTCCTGGTGTGCGGTGATAAGCGCAGATCTTAGACTCATCATAACCTATATGTCGAGGTTTAGATGGGTCATAAGGTCTAAGTGGGGGTAGGGAAATGGTCACATTCTCTACTAACATAGCAAGGATTTTGGTGTAAGATCCTTTGAGTGGGTCAAAATCAGAAGAGGATGAGGGTATTGATCGCGCGGGTTTTGGTAATGTTTGGGCATGGTTAGTTTGTATGGGTGGTGGTTTAACTGAGGGGTGTTGATACGTGTTTTTCACTAAATGTGGTTTCTTTGGAGCAGAAGCTATATTGGATGATGAGGCCACAGATGGTGTGGTATCAGAAAATAACCACGGGGAAATAGGAGTGACCGAAAACAAATCTTTTGATGATGGAATTTGTTTAGGGTTGATAGGTGGATAGGATACGCGGAGTGATAATGTTGATATACCCTTTGATCCCTGTATGGGTGCAGAAGGCGTAGGTTGTTTTGAAGAAAACGCAGGAGGTATGATATATTGGTGCAAGGTGGAAGGATGAGGTCCTAATATGGAAGGTAGGTATGACGATGATGGTTTTGATTGTGATAGAGGCACGGGTTGAGTGTATCTCCTAAGTGGCGGGGAGGCTTTATTCTTGGACAAATCTAGTCGCTTAGGCGGGTGTGTTAGACTGGGTATGGGTAAGGTCCCAAGCGTAGGGGAAGATTTGGATAAGTTAATAGAAGTGGATGGGGCATTTGGTAGAGGTGAGGGGGGTGAAGGTGAGAACATGGGTATTTTAAGCTTCTATAAACACTTCGGGTATATGGTGGAGGTCTCAAGATCGGTCATTTGCATTTGAGTAGAATATGGCGTACTCAAATGTTCCCATAGGATTTGTCTATCCTCTGGAGAATGACAGTCTTCGGGTTTGAATTGTAAATTTGGTACGAAAGAAAGGTGGGTTGTGATTCCAGTCCACTGTGGGTGTGATACAGTGAGTAGATGAGGCACTGTATCAATAGATGTTAAGAGGTCAACCGGTCATTGAAAAGATTTAGGCGATGAAGAACTAATAGGTAAGAGGGTGTGTTTGAGAGGATCCGTCATGGTTAAGGAATTTGGTGATGTTGGTGCAAGATATTTCTCGTCTAAGGATGTCAAAAGGAGTGGCGTACCTTCCTATTGTGCAACAAGAGTGGTAGAAGGGGAAGTTTGGGAAATAGATAGATTAGATAACATCCGTTCGCAGTGTTGTAGGGATGTGGTATAAGCAGACTCATCGATGGAAGAGGAGTCTGGAAGTTAACTCCTTATGGGTAAAGGAATGATTTCGCTTTGGCTTGATAGTGGTAAAGGAGGTTCGGCTCCTGTGTTAGTGAAGAGGCTTGATTCAAAATTTTCTCGATAGAGGCTTTTGGCTGGGTATCGAAGACTGCATGGATCTCATGAACACTCTCCTCGGCTAAGATATCCTGGTTTACGTTGCTGTTGGAACAGTGATTCGGGAATGGTTTGTTGAATATTTTCAAATTTCGGTTGGCAGGGGCATTAGGATTATCGAGGGTCATATCCCCTGCGTCCACCCATTTCCTGCACTATGTTTTTCAACATCTTGCAGTTTTCATGACTATGTCCTTTTACACGGTGAAAGTTACAGAAGTCATTTCTTTGGTACCCAGGAACGTATAGCGCGGGTGGAGTCAAACCCAAGTGAGGTTTAACAGGAGGCAAGGTGATAGCTCCAGCTTGAGCACTTTTTTTCCAAAATGACCCTAGGTTTTCTTCCACAAAGGGAGTGTAATTTGGGTTCATCATCTTTGTCTTATAGGTGGTTTTTGGTGGAGTAATGACGGTTTTTTGAGATTTACCCATCACCACCGCGTGGGATAGCTCCGTTTGAATTTAAGAAGATGGACACTGAGGAGTGTGTATTGGTTTTTGGTAGAATCAGAGTTCGGAAATTGGGGGTTTTTTGGTGCAAAGATTTTTCTCGCGTCTAACGGATGTCAAAGGAGTGGCGGTACTCCTATTGTGCAACAAATAGGTAGAAGGGAAGTTTGGAATAGATAGATTAGATCAACATCGCGTCGCAGTGTTTAGTAGTGGTATAAGCAGACTCACGATGAATGAGATTCTGGGAGTTAACTCCTTTATGGGTACGAGGAATGATTTCGCGTTGGCTTGATAGTGGTACAGGTGGGGAGGTTCGGGGCTCCTGTGTTAGTGAAGAGGCTTGATTCAAAATTTTCTCGATAGAGGCTTTTGGCTGGGTATCGAAGACTGCATGGATCTCATGAACACTCTCCTCGGCTAAGATATCCTGGTTTACGTTGCTGTTGGAACAGGTGATTCGGGAATGGTTTGTGAATATTTTCAAATTCGGTTGGCAGGGCATTAGGATTACGAGGGTCATATCCCCTGCGTCCACCATTTCCTGCACTATGTTTTTCAACATCTTGCAGTTTTCATATACGGTCCTTTTACACGGTGATGAAAGTTACAGAAGTCATTTTTCTTTGTACCAGGAACGTATAGCGCGGGTGGAGTCAAACCCAAAGTGAGGTTTAACAGGAGGCAAGGTGATAGCTCCAGCTTTGAGCAATTTTTCCAAAATGACACCATAGGTTTCTCCCAAGGGAGTGTAATTGATGGGTTCAGCTTGTACTTATAGGTGGTTTTTGGTGGAGTATTAGACGGTGTTTGAGATTTAACCACTCACCGCGTGGATAGCTCCTTTTGATTTAGAAGAAGTGGACAGTGAGGAGTGGGTGGTATTTGGTTTATTGGTAGAAATCAGGAGTTCGGGAAAATTGGGGTTTTTGTTACACAACCACAATTTCTCTTCCTCTAAGGCTCCGAATCCTAGTTTTCGAGCCATAGTAAAGGCTTCATCGAATGTACGGAAAGTTTAAATTTGGAGAATAGGAGAAATGTGCTTAGCACATGCCCGCGTGAAAAGTTCGATAAGTTCAGTCTGAGGCAAGGCATATGTAAGTTGGTTGATAAGGCCCGCGCCATCGTCTTGACAAAATCTGCGATAGATTCGTCTTCGAATTGTCGAATGGCATAAAGGTCGGTGATGGATACTTTCTTAGCAATGTTAATGGAGAAGTGATCCAAGAAAGATTGGGCTAGTGGTTAAAAGAGAAGATTGAGTGCTGGGTTAAAGCACTGTACCACTCCAAGGCAGGTCCTGATAAGGACATGGGAAAGGTATACGGAGTAACAAGGCATCATCATGGGCAATCAAATAACAAGCATGTCTAAATGATCGCAAGTGTTGTTGAGGAATCCTCTTTACTATTAAAACGAGTAAATTTCGGCAACTCCCATTGAGGAGGATATGAATGAAGGGGAACAGAAGGGTGAATGGGCTCCCGACAAACTTGCTCGTATGTCAAGGCGCTACAACTTCCCGACACAGAAGCCTCCAGATTTTACATTTTGTCCATCATTTGTTTGATGAAATCTGTGGTTGGATGAGATGATGGTGCGGTTGTGGCAAACGGAGGAAAATTGGACCAAGGGCCTCCACTGGACAATGGTGGGGTTAAGTGTTGATAAGGTATGGAGGATGAATATGTTGAGGCGACAGAATAGGGATGTCCCATATAAGGTGTTGAGGTTACTGGATATGTGTATGGGAATGAAAAGGTAGGTGGAGCTTGAGAAGGAAAGCTCGTGTGGATAGGTGGCAAAGAGCAAGTCATGAATGGAGTAGTCTGCAAGAGAGATGAGGTAGGGGCAGTCGGTGGTAATGATATGTGGGGTCCAAGATTAGCCAAAGAAAATCCAATTTGAGTCGTATGAACCTCTGAAGCTGTCGGATTAGGAGATGGGGCTAAAGGTGCCGGAAGCAAGGCGGTGTTATCAGGCGGAGTAGGAGCTAAATGAGCAGCTATACTAATAGGCATACCAACAAGGAGCTAACCATCAGGTGTACAGTCAGGGGTATGGGACAAATAGTATTGTACAGTGCTAGAATTAGCATCCAGAAACTTGGCGAAGTCCTTATCTCCTACAGGAATTTGGGGGATCTCACTGGTGTCTGTAGGATTCCCCACAGAATGGGAAGGGGGTGATTCAGGTAAAGAAACAGAGCAAGCATGTGAAACCATGGCGGCGGCTTGCTTTCGAGTGATAACAACCATGGACAGGTGTTCACAGTAGGGTTTCAATCTATCCGGAACAGAAACAGCCTCAGACTGGTAAAAATTGGTAGGTTGCTAGTTTGTTAGGAATTGGAAAAGAGAGTAACCGATATCGGTCTAGTAACCGATGTCGGTTACACTATAGCCGACATCGGTTAGGTAACCGATGTCAGTGTAAGAAGTCTGGGCTAACAAGATATAAAAAGGCTGCTAATTTGATTTTTAACAACGTTTAGTATACGTGTCCAATTATTGATCATAGAAGACAGAGTATGAGAAAGAAAACAGAACTAAAAACAAGCAAGATGCACACAAAAATCCAGAGATTAACCCTAGGGTTAATTTTAATTATCGTGGGCTTATGCCTTTAGACGTAGAATGATGTCAGAATCCTAAACAAGAGACTTAGGGGAAATGTCAAGTTGTTTTGGCTTATAAGGTTACCTCAATCGGGTGGAGGAATACCGCGGAAAAAAAAGGGGATGTTTGAGCTGTTGTGTTAATTGTGAAGTGATTCGGTATGTGTTGTGCAGTGAATGTAAGATTAATTTCTTGTCAATACCGTGGATATCACCCCCACGTGTACGACCTGTTACTTAATCTACGTTCACTAGAATTGAAAAACAACAAGTAGGAATGCAATGCACGTGTTTTAAAACCGAATCGAAAATGATATTCGATGAAGCAAAAGAGATGACTTTCACTAATGCAAGATGCAAAAACAAAGCAAGTCCTTTTACCAAAATAATACAAAACCTTATGAATATCTTTAGAAGAAGAAAACAACAGGTATGCTCCCTATATGAAAGCAAGTAAGAAAGAAAGAAACCCCAAAATGGGTCCCACCGGGCGTGCCAAAATGTTTCACTCGGAATTGTTTCGTTCCTTTTAGAAACAGATAAGGTTAAGGGCTAGGAGGAATACCTGTAGAATGTCGAGATGGTGTGCGCGTACCATAGGGAAAGATCAGGCTGATTGCGAAGAACTCCTTTTTGTCTTGGAAGGACTACCTGCAAATAAGAACACAAGACCACAAGATTTTGATTAGACAATAAATGAGGAAATCTGCCTTGGGCCCAGGAAATATAACACTTCCCTTTCGAAGGTGTCAGTTTCCCTGCTATATGAATTAACACAAAGACTGTAAAATATCAATTAAGTTGCTTCGTTGAACTGGGTAGGGGAAAGGCTAGTTTTCTAGTTTGATCAGAGGAACCGATGCCGGTTACTGATAACCGATGCCCGGTTACTGAAACCGATACCGGTGGGGTTCTAGGGATCTGTAGGTTGGTCGCTTTATGGGTAGTTGTTGTTGTTTGTAAGGCTTGTATATAGGTGGTATTAGGAAATAAGGTGATGAGAGGTAGATGAATGATAGTTAGAGGTAATATGCATGCTGGGTAGTGGATTCAGGGATGGATTTATGAGGACTGTAATTCAAAAGGCATAAGAAATGTATAATAGAGGACATGCGAGATGTGACTTACTGGTTTTGACGAAGATGCAAGCTGATCTCCTTTGCTGTAAACACTTCTAGTATTTCCACTCGTCTCTGCTCGGTCAAGTGAAGGTCTGGACTCTCTCGATCGCTCCTGATGCTCTTTCTTGATTCAAAGAATCCTTTTTTCTGATCCAAAAATGAAATTCCGATCCTTTGTTTTTGGTTTGGGGAGCCCATTTACAGGGAACCGATGGTGGTTACGTAACCGACGGTGGTCGAGTAGGAACCGGCATTGGTAAGGAAAAAGTAGGCTATTTTTAGTAAAATAGCCCACCTTCCCTGCTTTTCTCCTCCGAGAGATCAGTTGCGGGCTTGGTCAAGTGGATAGAAGGTCGGTTTTGGGTGCGAGTAAGGAGGCATTAGTTATGGATGTGAGTCTAGACCAAGTCATAGGTCTTAATTAGGTTAGTTTAGGGTTACGGCTAGGTCATGATGAGGTGGCAAAATGAGGTGGCAGGTAAGGTGATGTGGATTTATCAATTACAAGGTAATTAATAAATAATTGTGTAAGGTTTAGGTAATGAGGTTAGGTTGCGAAATGGGATGCGGGTCACAAGGGGTCGTAAGACATGAATTTGGTGTCTACACAATCAGCAGATAGATATCCCCCAATCTTGGTTGTGAAGTCCCTTGAAAAGCATAGGGTAAAGAGTGGTGGAAGGTCTATGACTGATACATCTTGTAAAACAACAACATTTGGACATGCATGCAAGGTAAGACTCAAATTTCTAATCACCCCAACTGTTGCTACTGCTGTCCCATCCAGCTGTACTACCCCTTTCGATGTTGTTTCATATTGAATCCCTAGTTGATCAGCTATTTGTTTAGGCATTACTGAGCTACTTGCCCCAGAGTCTATCATGTAATTATGTACTAGCTGTAGACACCAAATTTGTGTCTTATGACACCCTGTGCCCCGCATCTCATTTCACAACCTAACCTCATCACCTAAACCTTACACAATTATTTATTAATTACCTTATAATTAATAAATCTACATCGCCATACCTGCCACCATCATTTCGCCACCTCATCATGACCTAGTATTAACCCTAAACTAACCTAATTAAGACCTATAAATTGGTCCAAATCCACACCCATGACTAATTACTCCTCACCCGCACCTAAAACCAACCTCATAATGACTTGACCAAGCCCGCCACTAATCCCTCAGGAGAAAAGGAGGGAAAGCTGGCAATTTTATCAAATATAGCCCGCTTTGGACCTGACCGATACCGTTCCTACTCGACCGCCGTCGGTTACGTAACCACCATCAGTTCCCTGTAAATGACCTCCCCTAACCAGAAACAAAGGTCAAAGGATTTGGATCAATCGATATCATCAGAAGTGATCGAGAGAGTCCAGATTTTACTCGGCCAAGCAGAGACAAGTGAAGAAACAAGAAGAGTTTACTGAGAAGGACATCAGCCCAAGACTACAACTGAGTAACCAGAGCCCTGTGACACTCATCTAATCATCAGGAGGGAAGATAGCTCATCTCCTAAGTGTCAGGTCATCCTACTTGAGCCCTGTCTTCGTCATCACAGTCCCAAAACCTGCATTTTCCATCAATAACTAGTAAGTCTTATACGTTCTTTTAATTAACTTTCTTGAATTTTCTGACCACTGCCAACTAAAGTTGCTTCCGTTGAAGCTGAGGGTAGGGGAAAGGCAGTTTTCTAGTTTTGATTCAGAGGAACCGATTGAGACACGGTTAACTGATAACCGATGCCGGTTACTGATAACCGATACCGGTGGGTTCGTAGGATCTTGTAGGTTGGCGCTATTAATGGGTTAGTTTGTGTTGTTTGTAAGGCGTAATTATAGGTGGTATTAGGAAATAACGTGCATGACGAGGTAGATGAATGATGTTAGACGGTAATATTGCATGCTGCGGTAGTGGATTCAGGGGCATGGCATATATGAGGACTGTAATTTCAAAAGGCATAAGAAATGTTATAATAGAGGGAACACTGCGAGATGTGAACGTTACTGGTTTTGACCGAAGATGCAAGCTGATCTCCTTTGATGTAAACACTTCTAGTATTTCCACTCGTCTCTGCTCGGTCAAGTGAAGGTCTGGACTCTCTCTGATCGCTTCTGATGCTCTTTCTTGATTCAAGCATCCTTTTTTTGATCCAAAAATGAAATTCCGATCCTTGTTTTTGGTTTTGGGGAGCCCATTTACAGGGAACCGATGGTGGTTACGTAACCGACGGTGGTCGAGTAGGAACCCGGCATTGGTAAGGAAAAAAGGTAGGCTATTTTTTAGTAAAAATGCCCACTTCCCTGCTTTTCTCCCGAGAGATCAGTGCGGGCTGGTCCAAGTGGATAGAAAGGTCGGTTTTGGGTGCGAGTAAGGAGGCATTAGTTATGGATGTGAGTCTTAGACCAAGTCATAGGTCTTAATTAGGTTAGTTTAGGGTTACGCTAGGTCATGATGAGGTGGCAAACATGACAGGTGGCAGGTAAGGTGATGTGGATTTATCAATTACAAGGTAATTAATAAATAATTGTGTAAGGTTTAGGTAATGAGGTTAGGTTGCGAAATGGGATGCGGGTCACAAGGGGTCGTAAGACATGAATTTGGTGTCTACACAATCAGCAGATAGATATCCCCCAATCTTGGTTGTGAAGTCCCTTGAAAAGCATAGGGTAAAGAGTGGTGGAAGGTCTATGACTGATACATCTTGTAAAACAACAACATTTGGACATGCATGCAAGGTTAAGACTCAAATTTCTAATCACCCCAACTGTTGCTATGCTGTCCCATCCAGCTGTACTACCCCTTTCGATGTTGTTTCATATTGAATCCCTAGTTGATCAGCTATTTGTTTAGGCATTACTGAGCTACTTGCCCAGAAGTCTATCATGTAATTATGTACTAGCTGTAGACACCAAATTGTGTCTTATGACACCCCTGTGCCCCGCATCTCATTTCACAACCTAACCTCATCACCTAAACCTTACACAATTATTTATTAATTACCTTATAATTAATAAATCTACATCGCCATACCTGCCACCTCATTTCGCCACCTCATCATGACCTAGTATTAACCCTAAACTAACCTAATTAAGACCTATAAATTGGTCCAAATCCACACCCATGACTAATTACTCCTCACCCGCACCTAAAACCAACCTCATAATGACTTGACCAAGCCCGCCACTAATCCCTCAGGAGAAAAGGAGGGAAAGCTGGCAATTTTATCAAATATAGCCCGCTTTGACCTGACCGATACCGGTTCCTACTCGACCGCCGTCGGTTACGTAACCACCATCAGTTCCCTGTAAATGACCTCCCCTAACCAGAAACAAAGGTCAAAGGATTTTGGATCAATCGATATCATCAGAAGTGATCGAGAGAGTCCAGATTTTACTCGGCCAAGCAGAGACAAGTGAAGAAACAAGAAGAGTTTACTGAGAAGGACATCAAGCCCAAGACTACAACTGAGTAACCAGAGCCCTGTGACACTCATCTAATCATCAGGAGGGAAGATAGCTCATCTCCTAAGTGTCAGGTCATCCTACTTGAGCCCTGTCTTCGTCATCACAGTCCCAAAACCTGCATTTTCCATCAATAACTAGTAAGTCTTATACGTTCTTTTAATAACATTTCTTGAATTTCTGAACCACTGCCATCATAAGTCTATTCCTAGATCTACTACCTAGCAACACACTACATCTAACTGTTATTCCTCCACCCTTACATTACCCCCAAGAACACCCCCCATATTCTCTGAGTCCTTCTCATCACCCCATTACCTAACCCCACTCATTTATCAGCCTTATAAAACAACACAACTACCTTACAACCAGCCTTCACCAAAAGCCCCTAAAAAATTGCCCCTATCGATATCATTTAGAGCCAATTGGTATCGGTTATAGTGACTAGAATCGGTCACCTTGATTCTAAACCAAGACCAGCCCTTTCTCTATTGTTCTAATAAGGTAAAAAAATTGTAGTTGGACAATAGTTTATTTGTTAGAATTTGTGTTAATTCATATTAGCAGGGGAGCTGACCACCTTCGAAAGGAAGTTTTATATTTCCTGGGCCCAAGGTAGTTCCCTCATTTATTGTCTAATCAAAATCTGGTGGTCTTGTATTCTTATTTGTAGGTAGTCCTTCCCAGACAAAAAGGAGTTCTTCGCAGTCGATCTGATCTTTCTCTACGGTACGCGCACACCCTCTCGACATTCAACAGGTATTCCTCCTAACCATAACCCTTATCTTTTTCTCAAAGGAATGATAGGATAGAAGCAAGTCTATTCCACAGAGCCGAAACATTCTGTGCGAAACATTTTGGCACGCCCGGTGGGACCCATTTTGGGTTTCTTTCTTTCTTGCTTGCATTCATATAGGGAGCATACTTGCTGTTTTCTTCTTCTAAAGATATTCACAAGGTATTTTGTTATTTTTGGTAAAAGAACTTGCTTTGCTTTTACATCTTTGCGTTAGTGAAAGTCATCTCTTTTGCTTCATCGAATATCATTTTCGATTTGGGTTTAAAACAAGTGCATCACATTCTTGCTTGCTGTTTTCAATTCTAGTGAACATAGAATAAGTAACAGGTCATACACGTGGGGGTGATTTCCACGGTATTGACAGGAAATTAATCTTACTTTCACTACACAACACATACCGAATCACTTCATAATTAACGCAACAGCTCAAAACATCCCCCCTTCTCCGCGGTATTCCTCCGCCCGATTGAGGTAACCTTATAAGCCAAAACGAACTTGACATTTCCCCTAGGTCTTTTGTTTAGGATTGACATCATTTTGCGTCTAAAGGCATAAGCCCAAATTGATTAAAATTAACCCTAGGGTTAGTCTGTTAATTTGTTTGTGTATCTTGTTTGTTTTCAGTTCTATTTCTCTGTCACACACTGTTTCAGTTATCACTTCAGAATAATTTGATAGATGTACTAAACATTGTTAAAAACTCAAATTAGCAGCTTCTTATATTTTCTTATACCAGTCCTATTACACCAACATCAATTAACTGACCAACGTCGGCTATAGTCTAACCGACATCAGTTAGTAGACCGATATCGGTTACTGTCTTTTACAGTTCCTAACAAACCAGCAACTTACCAATTTCAACATTCTGAGGCTGTTTCTATTCCTGATAGATTGAAACCCTACTGTGTACTCTTGTCCATGGTTGTTATCACTCGAAAGCAAGCCGCCGCTATGGTTTCACATACCTGCTCTGTGCCTTTTCCTGAATCACCCCCGTTACATTCTATAGGGAATCCTACGGATACCAGCGAGGTTCCTAAAATTCCTGTAGGAGATAAGGAATTTGCCAAATTTCTGGATGCTAATCCTAGTGCTGTACAATACTATTTGTCTCATGCTCCTGACCGTATGCCTGATGGTCAGCTCCTTGTTGGCATGCCTATTAGTATAGCTACTCATTTAGCTCCTTCTCCGCCTGATAACTCCACTTTCCCTTCTACATCCTTAGTCCCATCTCCTAACTCAGCAACTTCAGGAGTTCATACGGCACAGATTGGCTTTCCTTTGGTTAATCTTGGGCCCAACATGTCATTACCGCCGACTGCTCCTACCTCGTCTCTCTTGCAGACTATTCTGTTCATGACTTGCTCTCTTCCACCTATCCACACGAGCTTTCCTTCTCAAGCTCTACCCACCTTTTCATTTCCACACACATATCTGGTAACCTCAACGTCTTATATAGGACATCCCTATTCGGTCGCCTCAACACATTCGCCCTCCATACCTTATCAACATTTAACCCCACCATTGTCTAGCGGTGGCCCTTGGCCCAATTTGCCTCCGTTTACCACAACCACACCATCATCTCATCCAACTACTGATTTAATTAAACAAATGATGGAAAAAATGCAAAATCTGGAGGCTTCTGTTTCAGGAAGTCGTAGCTCCTTGACATACGAGCAAGTTTGTCAGGAGCCTATCCACCCTTCATTCCCCCTTCATTCATATCCTCCTCAATGGGAATTACCAAAATTTACCCATTTTAATAGTAAGGAGGACCCTCAATAACACTTTCGATCATTTAGACATGCCTGTTATCTGATTGCTCACGATGACGCTTTACTACTCCGCACCTTTCCCATGTCCTTATCAGGACCCGCCTTGGAGTGGTACAGTGCTTTAACCCAGCACTCAATCTTCTCTTTTAACCAATTAGCCCAATCTTTCTTGGATCATTTCTCCATTAACATTTCCAAGAAAGTATCTATCACCGACCTCTATGTCATTTGACAATTTGAAGATGAATCTATCGCAGATTTCATTGGACGATGGCGGGGCCTTATCAACCAACTTACGTATGCCTTGCCTCAGGCCGAACTTATTGAACTCTTTACGCAGGCCTGCACTAAGCACATCTCTCCTACCCTCCAAATTCAAATTTTCTGTACATTTGATGAGGCCTTTACTATGGCTCGAAAACTAGAGATTCGAGCCTTAGAGGAAGAGAAATTATGGTTGCGCAACAAAAACCCCAATTTCTGAACCCAAGATTCCACCAAAAAACCTAACACCACCAATCCTCACCCATCGACTGCTTCGAAATCAAAAGGATCCATGCACGCAGTGATGGTCAAATCCCAACCACCATTTAATACCCCGCCAAAAACCACCTATAAGTATAAAGCAGAGCCCATCAACTACACTCCCTTGGGAGAAACATATGGTGTGATATTGCAAAAATTTCTTAAACCAGGAGCCATTACCTTACCTCCTGTTAAACCTCACTCCGGGTTTGATTCCGCTCGCACCATACCTTCTTGGTACAAAGAAAATGACTTCTGTAACTTCCATCGCATGAAGGGACACAGTCATGAAAACTGCAAGATGTTGAAAAACATAGTGCAGGAAATGGTTGATGCGGGGGATATAGCCCTCGATAATCCTAGCGCCCCTGCTAACCGAAATCTGAAAATATTCAACAAACCATTCCCAAATCACTCTTCTAACAGTAACATAAACCAAGATATCTTAGCCGAGGAGAGTGTTCATGAGATCCATGCAGTCTTCGACTCCCAGCCAAAAACCTCTATCGAACAAATTTTGAATCAAGCCTCTTCACTAACGCAGGAACCCGAACCCCCTTCCTCACCCTCAAGACAAACTGAAATCCTTTCCGTTCCTTTACCCATCAAGGAATTAACCGCCTAGAGTTCCCTTCTCACAAATGAGCCTTCTTACACCACATCCTTGCAAGACTGTGAGCGGATGTTATCTAATTTATCTATTTCCCAAACGTCTCCTCCTACCATTCTTATTGTACAAGAGGAAGGCTCACCACTTCTTTTGTCATCCTTAGACGAGAAACCTCTTGAACCAACATCACCACATTCTTTAAACATGACGGATTCTCTCAAACACGCCCTCCTACCTATTAATTCTTCATCGCCTAAATCTTTTCAGCAACCGGTTGACATCTTAACGCCCATTGATACAGTGCCTCATCTACCCCCTGTATCACACC
Organism: Taxus chinensis; assembly: GCA_019776745.2. Taxonomy (NCBI): domain Eukaryota; kingdom Viridiplantae; phylum Streptophyta; class Pinopsida; order Cupressales; family Taxaceae; genus Taxus; species Taxus chinensis. Next base: position 102,342,991 of record CM034148.1, on the reverse strand, counting down.
CACAGTGGACTGGAATCACAACCCACCTTTCTTCCATACAAAATTTCCTATTCACACGTGAGGACTATCATTCCCCAGAAGATAGACGAGTCATATGGGAACGTTTGAGTACGCCATATTCTACTCAAATGTAGATGACCGATCCAGATGCCTCTACCATATACTCGAAGTGTTTACAGAAGCTTAAAATGCCTAAGTCCTCATCTTCACCCCCCTCATCTGTACCAAATACCTCATCCACTTCTATTAACCTAACCAAATCTTCCCCTATGCTTGGGACCTCACCAATACCCAGTCTAACACACCCACCTAAGTAGCTTGATTTATCTAAAAATAAGGCCGTCCATCCCATTAGGAGACAGACTCAATCTCCTCAATCTATGCCACTATCACAACTAAAACCCTCGTCATCACACCTACCTTCCATATTGGGACCCCATCCCTCTACCTTGCATCAATATATCATACCTCCTGCGTTTTCTTTAAAGTGACCTACGCCTTCTGCACCCACACAGAATTCCAAGGGTATAGCAACACCATCACCCCACGTATCCTATCCACCTATCAACCCTAAACAAATTCCATCATCAAAAGATTTGTTTTCTGTCACTCCTATTTCTCCGTGGTTGTTTTCTAATACCACATCATCTGTGGCCTCATCATCCAACCAGCTAAACATAGCTTCTGCGCCAAAGAAGCCACGTTTAGTTAAAACCCATTATCAAAACTCCTTGGCTAAACCACCACCCATACAAACCAACCATACCACGTCATCACCAGAATTGACCCAGTCAATAGCCTCCTCTTCCTTTGACTTTGACCCACTCAAAGGGTCTTACGCCAAAATCCTTGCTATGTTGGTAGAGAATGCGACCATTTCCTTACCCCCACTTAGACCTTATGATCCATCTAAACCTCGACCTATAGGTTACGATGAGTCTAAAATCTGTGCTTACCACCACACAACAAGACATGACGTAGACAGATGCAAAGCGTTGAAAGCCATACTTCGTCAGTCACCTCTCTCAAATAAAAAAGTTAAGAAAGACAACTTATGAAGAGAGAGACCTTTAGCTTCAATTCCCTCTCCTATACCACCTGTCCCCACCTCACCAAGATCTATCATTATTACAGCCCCACCTCTCGAAGACCATGACCTATCCCTACCGTCTTCCTCCTCTCATATTCATGAGATCAATATGATTATGTTGCTACTCGAGGGCAGAAAAATAATGAGAAAGCGAAAGAAAGCACACCTGCATCCTTTCTTTCTCCGTCCACCATCCCGATTGCACCACCACCTAAAGTGGTTATTCGAGGACCCACTTACCCCATCTCTAATGGAGTTTCCCACCGAACCATGATCAAACAGCTTCACCAATCACCTGTAAAAGTGACACTGTATGATCTCATTCAGACTTCTAAATCTCATCGACAGGCTCTCATTGAAATCCTTCAAGGGATAGAGATCTTACCTAATGAAACCTTGCCTGTTACCTCTATTCTAACACCCAATCACATTGCTTTGCTCACCAAACAACCTATCTCCCCAACTACTTCTGTCTCTGTTCAGCAAGCCACTGCTGTCAGTTTCTCCGAAGACGAAATTATCGACTTTGGTGCTGAAGATCCTGACCCTGCTCTTTTCATCTCAGCTTATGTCCAAGACATTCGGGAATGTCATGTTATGATTGATGGGGGTGCTAGCCTAAACATCATCTCTTCAAAAGCCTTCCAACAAATGAATATCCCTTCTAGCTGCATGTGTGCCAACCCCATCATGTTGCGGTCATTCAATGATGCTATTACTTCTACCTTAGGCACCGTGATCCTTAACATTCGTGTAGGACCACGTACTTTACCCGAACTCTTCTATGTGCTTGAGGGAGAGTTCCAATATAATATGCTATTAGGCCGCCCTTGGATCTAGGCTATGGGATGCGTTCCCTCCACCTTACATAGGTGCATAAAATTTGAGTATGAGGGGAAGTCCTACACCGTAAAAGCTGATCCTCCCCCCTTCAAAACCTGTAATATGTTGTACCACCCTAATGATGTGCTTGTGCCAGTCACGACACCCATTCATCCAACCCAACCATCCACTTCAACTGCACTTCAACCATCTACCTCAACCGCATCCACACCCTCAACCAATAAAACCACCGTCACAAATACCACTTCCTTTCCCGCAAATAACATCCCAACCTTTGACCCCTTAGTAGATGTTTTTCAACGCCTTACGCTGGGGGAATACCGCCTATATAACGTTAGTTCTTTCCATACCCCACAGGAGTACGGACAGTTACATGCTCATCCTACCTACGACCGTCGCGTGGGGGAGGTAATCCCCTATGGACCACCTCATTGCCACACCAACCTAACGTATGGGGGTGTCGACACATCCTCTGTTACCCCTGAACCTCCTTTTGAGGTGGTTCCCTTCCAATCCAATTTTTAATACCTGACAAATCGTCGTTTCGCCCTCACCTTCTTGACTCGCTGTGCTTGGAAAGGCTTTGGTTTTGGTCTTTATGAACAAGGCCGACATACACTCATTCCCGTGACTACACGCAAACACAATGATCGTAGTGGTCTCGGTTTTCCTAAAACACTTACACCGGAGAAACCTCATGTCAGTTGTATCCTAGAAGATGATGACATCACCCCTACCAAACCATCATCACTCATTTTTCCATCGTCACCCACAGGGTCGATAGACCCTGAATCTATCCCTCCTAACTTTTTTTTTTCATAAATGCTATCTTCCTAGGTCCCCTCACTTATCAACGTGATAATGAGGACCCATCTTCTCTTCCCCTTTTGTATCCCAACATGATTGAAGAGGATTCGCCTTCGATTAATGTTGTTGAGTGCCAGGATGACGACTCCATACTCACTTACCTTGGTGCAGATGACTCCTATATTCAACACGCCTTACCATTTGAAACTCAAACCATGTTGAACGAGTCAACTATAGAAATCAACATCCACACAGAGGAGGATCCTCACATTGTGAATATTGGACAATCCCTTAGCACATCAGAACAAGTCGCCTTTACTACCTTCCTCATACCCGCAACTAAGCTTTCGCTTGGTCCTACGTTGACATGCCAGGAATTGATCCTAACATTGCTATCCATAACATTACCCTAAAACCTAACTCCAAACCAGTCAAACAGAAACTGAGAAAAATACATCCACGCATTGCCCTCTTGGTCAAAGAAGAGCTTCAACGACTCATTTCTGTTTCCTTCATCTTGCCTATTGACTATCCTCAATGGATTTCTAACATCGTACCTGTCACTAAAGCGACAGGGGGACTTCAGATATGCACGGATTTCTGAGACCTTAACCTCACTTGCCCCAAGGATGACTTCCCCCTCCCAAGTATTGATCAACTTGTTGATCTCACTGTGGGCCATGAAATGCTTTCTCTCATGGATGGATTTTCGGGATACAACCAAATTTTGGTTGCCCCTGCCGATCAACATAAAACTGCCTTCATAACTCCTTGGGGAACCTTCTGTTATCATGTCATACTGTTTGGCCTTAAGAATGCTGGTGCGACCTATCAACGGGCTATGACTTAAATTTTTCATGACATTATGCACACTATCCTTGAGGATTATGTCGATGATCTTCTTGGCAAATCTAAACATCGTAGTGAACATCTCGATGTTTTAACCATTATTTTCGGTTGCCTGTTACAATATTCAGTCCGGCTTCAACCAAAGAAATGTGTCTTTGGTGTTCTTTCTGGAAAACTTCTTAGCTTTATCATCTCTTTATGTGGCATTGAGGTCAATCCATCTAAAGTCCAAGCTATCCTAGAAATTCCCCCACCCAAAAACCTCAAACAATTGTGTAGTTTGCAGGGTAAACTTCAATCTATCTGGTGTTTCATTTCCCAACTCTTGGATCGATGTCAGCGTTTTCATCACCTTCTTAAAAAGGAAATTGCCTTTCAATGGAGCGAAGAGTGTCACCAAGCCTTTGAAGCTCTCAAAGCCTATCTCTTGCAACCACCCGTGCTTATCCCACCTCAGGATGATCGCCCTTTCTACCTTTACCTTTCTGCCACTGACCATGCTATAGGAGTCATGCTCGCACATCGGGACTCGGCACGTTGAGAACAAGCCATTTATTATATAATTCGTACTCTCGTGGATTACGAGACTAGGTATACACATGTAGAAAAATTGTGCCTAGCAATATCATTCATAGCCACCAAACTCTGACAATACGTCCTGAATCACAAAAATTTTGTCATCACCAACGCGGACCCCATTCATTATATGTATGCCAAACCACATCTAAACCAATGCATTGCTTGATGGCTTATGCTCCTCACTGACCTCGACCTTGAGTTTGTACAACAGAAGTCAATCAAAGGACAAACTATTGTAGACCAACTTGCAGAGGCCCCTTTACCGGGGGAATGATTTACCAATTTTAATTTCCCCGATGAACTCATCGCCACTCTTTCACTCAGGGAAGAGTCGTATCCAATGACCCTCTTCTTTGATGGATCCAAATGCTAGCGTGGAGGAGGGGCCGGCGTTGTTCTCATTCCTCTTGACGCTGAACCTATGCCTCTTTCATTCCAGCTCGATTTCCCCTGCACTAATAATACAACGGAATACGAGGCCCTTGTTTTGGGTCTCCAGGTGGCGTTACACTTAGGTGTCAAATCTATTAATATTTTTAGCGGCTCTCAATTGGTATTCAATCAAGTTATGGGCATCTACCAATGTAAAAATGAGGAACTTCAAAAGTACAAACATTACGTGGATTCACTTTTGACCTCATTTACTCATTATTCTATCCAGACCATTCCCCGCTCCACTAACAAATTTGTGGATACTATGGCTTGCTTAGCCTCGCAAATTCCTACCTCACCAACTTACTCTGAAATATTCATCTTGGTCCAACAACTCTTTGCCCCATCCTACTCAGCACCAGTTGTTTGTATGATAAATAATGTGTCTGCTAATTCACAGGATACCTGGTACCACCAATTTCACGACTACCTTACAACCTCCATTCTCCCACCTAACCTTACTAGTACTGGAAAATGTGCTTTTCTTAAACGTGTTTCTCGTTATGTCGTCATGGGGGGACTCCTTTATAAACGTGGCTTTGATGGCATCCTCCTTTGATGTCTAAGCGGCGCGGAGGTCACCTATACCATCCAACAGGTCCATGACGGTATTTGTGGCAGACATTTTAGTGGCCTTGCCGTGGCTAAATGAATCCTTCGCCTAGGTTATTATTGGCCTACTCTTAATAAAGACTACTACGAATATGTTAAGCGTCGTGTTATGTGTCAACAACATGCCAACCTTCAACATACTCCTAGCCATCTGCTACAAGTCACACGAGATCTTTGGCCTTTCTCACAATGGGGTTTAGACCTTATTGGTGAGATTCACCCACCCTCTTCACAACGTCACCATTGGATAATCACGGCAACTGAATATTACACAAAATGGGTGGAGGCCATTCCACTCATTTCAACCAAAAAAGAAAAGATCGTCGAATTCGTTAACCATCACATTATCTGTCATTTTGGTATTCCTCATCACCTAATAACAGATAATGGTAAATCTTTCAAAAATAAGTTGTTACAAGACCTTTGTGACAAATTTGGTATCAAACTTAGTTTCTCATTACCTTACTATCCACAGGCCAATGGTCAAGCTGAATCTTCTAATAAAACCCTAACCAAAATTCTCATGAAAGTTGTCAATGAGTCCGGAAGAAATTGGCATGATCACATCCCCTTTGCCCTTTGGGCTTATCGTACTAGCATTCATACCTCCACTAATGCCACACCTTTTTCTTTGGTATATGGTACCGAGGCTATCTTGCCTCTCGAAATAAAAATACCTTCCCTCCGAATATCTCTTCAGGATATTCTCACCAACGACGATTTCCGCCAAGAGTGGTTAGCCCAATTGGAGCTGCTTGACGAGCGTCTTCTTACAGCTCTTGATCACCTTCAAATCTACCAAAAACGCATCAAGCGTGCTTATGATAAGCGACTTCATGAGTGTACCTTTAAGGTTGGTGATCTTGTCCTCAAAGAGAATCAACATGTAACCAAACTAGAAAAGAGAAAACGTGGAAATTTGATCCTAATTGGATTGGGCCTTACATTATCACTCACACTTATGGATCAGGGACTTATCGTTTAGCTTTGCTTAATGGTAAACCTGAGCCTGAGCCCCTTAATACCTTGCATCTTCGACCATTCTACTATTGAAATTAGTGTTATATCACTTCTAATCTACCTTACGCTTGTCCCTTGAGCTCATTTACCACCGCATACACTTTGTTTCTTACATCTCAAAATCAAATTAGGCTCACATAGTTTGATTATCACCTCCCCTTAAAAGATGCCTTCCCCTTTTTAGTCTAGTCCATGACTTCAAAGTATCAAAATGATACATTCTTAATTATAGGCTTATGGGATTTTCTTGAGTCAAACTTCCTACAAAACTAGATGCTTTATGCCCAACGGACATCTAGACCTCTAAATTATACAATAGACCGCTCCCTTGAAGGATAGCTATATGCCAAACTATTGCTACTATTATATATAGACTGCTCCCCCAAAGGACAGCTATACACAAACACCGCATCTGCTACTATAAATAGACTACTCCCTTGAAGGACGGCTATACACAGTCAGCCTTTATCAGAAGCTTCTCACATTGATCCACTTCGTGAAGACCTCAAGAACAACAAAATATATATCCCATGTAGACTTCCCGCATCGATCAGTCTATGTCCAAAAACATAAAAGTAGTATTCCAAAAAAAAGCACTTTTGAGTCATGGACTTGTCTATTTATGTTTTGGTCCTCTTTCGTTAGAATAATCACCTTGTAACACGCTCTCAGCACCCTCACCCATATCTACCACCTCACCTCACCATCTGTCAAAGCAACAAAACTCAAGGGACGTGATGTAATACCCGATATGTTGTGATTATACAACTCTTTTCACCTATCGACTTCTCGTCTATGCAAGGTACCTAGGGACTCAAGCTCATCCTACATTAATATGTGGTTTTTTTAGCTCTTCTCAACTATGAGACACTCTGGCCTCTTTTGCTCGAATCTAGGATTGTGTGTTGACCTTAATCAGGACACGATTCCCTACTGCTTGGGTATGCTAACTTTCGCTTCACCTATACCTACACCAACAACATTACCCTACCAACACCAACAACATTACCCTACCAACATCAAATTTTTACCAACCAACAAATTGCCTAACCATAACCAAATTTCCTGAATTCACCTCTCCCTGGTCCTAAGGGAGAACTACATCAGTCTGAGGCCATTCCTTGCTTTGTACAATGGGCTATGTAGGCAGCACTTAGGATACATGGGATCTCCCAAGGTTAGCTTGACCATCCTATACCATACCCTATCATGTGTTCTAAATATAAATATTTTTTGTGTATTTCTATTTTCCAACATTCATCTTTATCCTTTTTAAACAAAACACAAACAACATTCAAAACACAACCATTCTTATTATTATCATCACTCAAAACAACATACATCTTTAGTTTTATTTTAGATGTTAAACAAATACATCTTCTCTATCATCGACTCACAGGTTGGCATCCTTATTTATTCTTATATTCCTATGAAATTCACTTAGACCCTTGCACCTCCTCCTGAATCAGGTGGTGATCGTGATAGTCGATGCCCCTCCATTGGCCTCTCCATCCTCAAAGGTGCCACTGCCATTGGTTCCTCCCACTGATCCACCAACATCTCTTGTAACATACGAATACGTCCTCTCGCGTGGAGGAATCTTGCCTCCAGTCTCTCCACTCGTAACTGTGAAACCTCTAACAATCCCATTGTCTCATTCATTTGTGTTTGAAGCTGGTGAGCCAAATCCTACAGACAATCTCTCTCCACTGTAATCACAGCTATGTCTGGGTGCTCACGTGCACCTCGCATCTCTACTACCCACCATACTCTATAGGCCTCTGTCCTTCCCGCATCCATTACCCTACGATCGGCTGCTATCTCTTCTAGCCCTTCTAGAGGTGTAGGCCAGGGAGGTGAGAATTCTGCCTCAGCGTTGATCCTCATGTATGGTCTATATGTCATAGGTATATCCTGAACGAACCCAAATTGTCACCGCACACGATCTAGAGGAATCCTCTCGTACTCACTCGGCCTGTGCCCTGCGATCCACCTCAATCTCTCTACACCCCTCAACTCCTCAGCTATGTGCTCTGTCACCATATAGTTCCCGTAAGGCCTCCAACAAATATCTACAATCGTCACCCATCTCCCATACCTGTCTATAATACTCAATGTCATCTATCACAGCCTGGGATCTCGCTTCTTGTTCTCTCTGGACCCATCATCTGAATCCCAACCTTTGCACTCCTGCCTCTCCTGACTCGATGGATCGGCCTATTGGACACACACAAACAATATGCTCATAGGCCCAACAATGTAATAAGTATGAATAATCCATTGTCGTCTTGTGTTTTCGCTTGCAGGCCCATAAACCCCTATATAACTCTGTCAGATATGCGGGTGCCCATGCGAAAGTCACGCTCATTTCTATCATTTCCCAAATAACACTCATCAATGCTTTGGGAAATCTTCCACCCTCCACCCTCGGTAATGCATAATACCCCCACCGCTATCATTAATAGCATGGCCAACATTGTTTCCCTCAGGGTGTGTTGCATACATTGTACCATACGTTAATGATAAACCCTCGCTGTGCGTCAAATCTCGCGCAGCTGAACCGAATACTACTGTTATCGCTGCCCGCCCCGCGCTAGGCAACGCCTGATACAATGTTTTTCCTATCATTGGGAGTCTCAAAATATGGAACACATCTTCCAAAGTCACTATCCTCTCCCCTATTGGCAGATAGAAGGTATTCTTTTCTCTATTCCATCTCTCAATCAATGCCTGCAACATAGCATGGTTACGCGTGATTCGTGAATAATAGCGGATTCCACTTAACCCCAAACGATTTATCAATGCCCATATCAAACTGGTGTTACATCCGCTCGGATTCATGACAATAATGCTGGCACAGTATCATTCATCCTTAACCCTGCTTCCGCCTGCATACATCAAAATGACACATAATTATTCAATAGAACAAATCTCCACGGGTTTTTTCTCAAATTCTGGAAACTCCTATAGTAACCGCTATCGGTTATAGATAACCGGTACCGGTTTGCTAACTGATACCGGTTATCTCTAAACGACTACCCGGTCACTGTCAAAAATGTACCTACCCCTGCTTAAAACATACACCCTACGATAATTATTTTTCCCGTTTACTCCTATTTATACCTAAAAACATACATGACCACACCCTATTTAGACCTACCCCATAGCACTCACGCCCATCCCCAACCCTTCCCTATCACCTTTTCTTTCTCCTCTTTACCCACTTACACTTCTCTCATCCTATTCACAAAACATGCAAGAATCAAATTACAACCAAACAGTTTACCTCTCGGGGTGCAGCAGCTTGGGGCAGAACCTATCTTCCCCTTCGTCCCTGCCTACTGGATGCTTCTCCTTGTTCAGCCATGTTCACCACCCTCTTCAAATATAACTTATCTTTCTACCTTCTGAATCTCATCCCACAGCTCACTTCACCTGTCTCTTTCCTCCTTATCACTCAAATTCTTTCATGCAATTACCTATATCAGTCGTTAAACAGCGTCGCATTCACATATTTAACTTGTTACATGCATCTAAAAATAAGAATGCTAAAATAAGAACTTAAGTTGCCAACCAAGCAATTCTATTTTTAGGAAAATAATTCTGGCCTAACTGATATCAGTTACATAACCGCTATCGGTCATATAGCTACCGACATCGGTTACATAACCGATATCGGTCATGTGTCCCCTTTTTGCTTAAACCTAAGTCGTTTCTTCATTTTTACAAATTTTTGTGGCACCCGTCCCTTTTTCCTACATAAACGAACATCATTATCTATAATTTTTCATCAAATCCATATCTCATCGACAATTTCATCAATATCATCTATCTATATTACAAAAACAAACAAGCCATCAACAAACAATATGAAAAACCATCAATCTATATACCATTTGGATCCAACTCAGTAGCTACATACATTCCATTTCACAAACCATCGACAAAACACTTAAAACATTTTAAGCACAGCATGTGGGTAAAAATCATCATATATATATATATATATATATACCAAAGGTTTCAAATATACAACTTACCATGTATAGGGGCCTCTGTGATCTCATGATAATACAAAGCCGGCACGCAGGCCATAACAACTGTCAAAATATCGACTCGGCTCGCAGGCCGGTCTCACATATCAAAAATATACTCGGCTCGAAGGCCGATATCAACTATACAACCCGTACTCTGCTCGCAAGCCGGGTATATACAATAAATGAATAAATAAATGAAAGAATCATATATGGGGCACGTAGGCCTCTCTATACATAACCGGTTTGCAGGACCGGTGCCTCTATCTAATATCCAATATACACACAAAACCATCTAACTCTGACCCAGGGATGTCTCAACTCTCCCCACCGCCCTCAACACCTCTCCCTGCAGGTCCTGGCCCTGGCTCCCGCCTCCTCCCTGTCACCGACCCCACCGGCTGTAGCTGCACCACCCTGGGATCTCTGACTCTACGAGGTCTCTACTCTATGCGCCACATACGGCTGATAGTCAGCCCCGGTACCATCAAGGATGTCCTGATAGTACCGGGCCTCCACTCTCACCTCCATATACTGGGCCTATGCCACCAAAGCTGCTGGGGCTGGGGCCCCGAATCGTAATACCAATGGCCCCTGTCCTACCAGTACACCCTGTGCCTGTGCCAGTGCCTGTGGCTGTGCCGGTGGTGATACCTATACCTGTGCCTATGCTGGTGCCACTGGTGGTGCCTGTGGCGGTACTTGTACCTGTGGTGGTTCCTGTGGCGGTACCTGTACCTGTGGTGGTGCCTGTGGCTGGGCCTGTACCTGTGCCTGGGCTAACTGCCCCTGTAGGACACCTATCTGTGCCTATGCAGCAGCAAGCTGCCCCTGTAACAACTGTACCTGTCCTTTGAGCTGGTCCCTCTCTGCTCTAATAGCCACTAAGTCTTGCTGTGCTCTCTTCGTGGCTCTCTCCCCTACCCACCATACCAAAAATGATCCTGTACACCCGGCGTCATCCACTGTATCATCTGCCTGCCACTCGGCTACCCAATCTGGGTCCATAGGCTATGGTGCAGGTAGTGGAGCCTCTACATCATCCCTCCGGTACTGAGGGAAGGGAGGTGGCTCATCCTGTCGTAGCCCCAGCTGTCATCGTACCCTCTCCAGGGGTATCCGCTCATACTCTCCCAGCCTCCGTCCCTGCTATCCAGAATATATACTGGATCCACTGCAACTGTGATCGGGCTCCTCCGCGGGGGGTGATGACCTCTGTAAGGCCTCCATACAATATCCAGGGTAGTCACGCCCTCTAATACGTGCCGGTAATATGCTACATCCCGTCCGGCGAGAACTTCCCGTGGCTGGCCCATGACCCCCAGCCACCTCTTAAAGCCATATCTATAAATCATCTATGGCCCTGGCTGTTGGGGCAGCCCTACTAGTCGAATGCATATGATATGCTCATATGCCCAACAGTGTAACAAAAATGTAGAGCAAATCCTGAATCGCCTCATCTGGCGGTAGCCCCACAGCTCTCGGTATAACTGCACCAGGTATACTGGTGCCCAAGCATAACATGTATGCTCCTCAACCATCTCATGTAATACCCCCATCAGCGCCCGTGGAAAGCAGCATCCCTCTGAGTCCGGGAGGGCGAAGCATGTAATGCCAATCACCATCAACACGGCAAGCCGTGTCTCATGTTGGTGGGCACGCTACATATCCCCATAGGTGATGCTCGCGCTGTGATAAGTCAATAACGCGGTTGCATCCCCAAATACCTGTAAGATGCTGTCCATGGCTGTCTCTGCATCCACCTGGAAGACTACCTCTCCATCGATCGGTAATCTATGGATGCGATACACATCCTCCAAGCTAATGGTCATCTCTCCAGTCTGGAGATGGAACACATTGGTCGCCGGATCCCATCTCTCGATGAGGGTGACCATAAGACTGTGATCCCTCTCTATCACCCTATAACGCTAGACTCCATCGAGTCCCACCTCACACATGATGGCCCAGTCTGCCGTGGACATGTGTGGCTACATCCGTCTCAATAGCAGAGGCATCCTATCCCGCATAGTCAGCTGCTGACGTGCCTGCTAAAATCACCCACTTCATTAGACCTACCCCTTCTCAAAACAACAACTACGTTAACCTTCTATACCCCCTTTTACCCCCACCCGACCCCAACCCGACTCTATAACACACACCTACACACCCACCTATTTTACCCTAAAAACTTTACGATATCCCCTTGCCTTATCTCGCACCCTACCCATCACTCAAACTCTACTCTCGCCATTTACCTATGCCCCTACCAATTTAACACCTCCCCATTCACCCAACCTAATCTATCTGAAACTGCACCAACCACACAGTCGCCCCATTTTTTCCCCCCACTCACCAATCAACCTTCCTATTAACCTATACCCCTTCCCTCTTCACCCCCACAAACACAAAACCCAAACCACTAATAACCAAACACCCAAACAACAACCCCAACAACCACCAAACACAAAACCCAAACCACTAATAACCAAACACCCAAACAACAGCCCCAACAATCACCAAACACCCCAAACCACAACAAAACCAACCAACAAAATAAATATTCCTAACTAGGGACCGGTACCGGTCACCCATGACCGCCACCGGTCCACTCTCCACCGACGCTGGTCGACGTAACGACCGACACCGGTCACCCACAAACCCACCCTGCCCCGAAATTTCTTGACTGATGTTCGGGTCGCTTAGTGACCGGCATCGGTCACTGAAAAATCACAGGGCCGAACCCGACGCGGCCCCCCAAATCCTTTTTTTTGCTATTTATCCCTATTTACCCACCTAAACACCCTAAAAATCTACCCACCCTGCCGCCTTGCCCTCTTTCACCCATCTATCCTTTTCATTTTTCAAATAACTTGAATTTATTCATTATTTTACCAAAACATGGATTCCTACCCAAACACCCAAAAATAGCTTAACAACATCAAATTCACACAATGAGAGGTTTCAAACCTACCGGTATGATGACACGTCGTCGTCGTGGGATGGGTGGTGGTGGTCCAGTTGGTCCAGCACCTCCTGCTCCTCCTGGCTGAGCCATGGCTCTAACTCTCCTCTGTTGGGTCCTCTACCAATCAACTACTACCTCCTACTCACTAGGGTCCACCAACCACTCACTTCTCCACTCAAATAGTGCCACCTCAACCAACAAATGCTCCAATCTCAACAATACACCTCAGACAACTCAAATTGGGTTTCAAATTGACAATATGACAATGACAGGCCGTATTTTTTCTTTTTATAGGTTTTCGACCTATAACCGATACCGGTTATATTGTGCCCTAAGGAACTGGTATCGCTCACCTAACCGATATCAGTCATAGACAATCGATATTGGTTTTATCCCACCTCTTCCCCAATTTTTGACCTTATTTACTAATCGCCCTTTCTCACAACATCGCCTGTATCCACCTTGGCTGAACACCCTTTGTTAACTTTATTGGCCCGAACCAAGGCCGCAACCAACCATTTGGCCTGACCCAAGGCTGCAACCAACCATTTGGCCCGACCCAAGGCTGCAACTAACCATTTGGCCCAACCCAAGGCCGTAACCAACCATTTGGCCCGACTCAAGGCCGCAACCAACCAATTTGGCCCGACCCAAGGCCGTAACCAACCATCTGGCCCGACCCAAGGCCATAACCAACCAATTTGGCCTGACCCAAGGCCGTAACCAACCATTTGGCCTGACCCAAGGCCGCAACCAACCATCTGGCCTGACCCAAGGCCGCAACCAACCCATTTGGCCCGACCCAAGGCCGTACCCAACCATTTGGCCCGACCCAAGGCCGCACCCAACCATTTGGCCCGACCTAAGGCCACACCAATTAAATACCTTGCCCAACATCAACACAATACAATTTTATCCACCCATCATGTAGCTTTTTGTTTAATCGAGCTCACCTGTTCGTGTTTTAGCATGATTAGGGTCCTTGACTTGGTCAGTCGACCAACTTTGCCTAGACCAAGACCGTGACATTTATCTCAACCAAACCAACCATTTGGTACTGCCGAACATGCCTCAACGTTCCTGTACCTTACCCGTTATATCCCCTGGAGCTACTTCCTATGCCTTGGATACCAGGATTATATCACCCTTGTTTGGATAAACTATCGACCTTTTCCTATGAATTACTTGTTTTCTCTTCAAATCATGTACCCTGGTCACACTACTGCATGTCAACATGCGTCTGCTTCCTTGGACCTACCCCACCATCTTACCATTATCTCAACACCATTTACCCTTTATCAATCCTATCCCTAATTTCACGCTACTTCAATCTGCGATAGATTTGAGGGGGATTACCTATACCCTTAACAGGGGTAACCACTTCTTATTATTGTCTGTAACAGAGCTTTAACAAAGACAAGCTACACGACAACAAAGGGGCTAAAATGTAGACACCAAATTTGTGTCCTTACGAGCACCCTGTGCCCCGCATCTCATTTCACAACCTAACCTCATCACCTAAACCTTACACAGATTATTTATTAATTACCTTATTATTAATAAATCCACATCGCCATACCTGCCACCCTCATTTCACCACCTCATCATGACCGAGTCTTAACCCTAAACTAACCTAATTAAGACCTATAACTTGGTCCACATCCACACCCCATGATTAATTACTCCTCACCCGCACCCAAAACTGACCTCATAATGACTTGACCAAGCCCACAACTAATCCCTCGGGGAGAAAAGGAGGGAAAGTTGGCTATTTTACCAAAAATAGCCCACTTTGACCTGACCAAATACCAGGTTCCTACTCGACCGCCCGTCAGGTTGTGTAACCGCCATCGGTTCCCTGTAAATGACGATCCTCCTAGCCAAAAACAAAGGATCAAAGGATTTTCATTTGATCAATCGATAGGAGGAGAAATCATTGAAAGAGATCCTGCGATTTTACTTGGCCGAGTAGAGACAAGTGAAGAAACAAGAAGAGTTTACAGAGAAGGACATCAAGCCCAAGACTGCAACTGCAGTAACCAGAGCCTTGTGACACTCATTCTGATCATCATGAGGGGAAGACGTCTCAACTTCTGAGTCATCAGGACGTCCTACTCTGAGTTTTGTCTTTGTCATCACAATTCCCAGGACCTGCATTCTCATCAATAAACAGTAAGTAGAGCTCTTGTATGTTCTCTTTTAATAACATTTCTTAGACTTTCTGAATCACAGCCGTCATAAATCTATTCCCAGATCTACTACCTAGCAACACATTACATCTAACTGTTATTCCTCCACCCTTACATTACCCCCAAGAACACCCCCCGTATTCTATGAGTCCTTCTCATCACCCCATTACCTAATCCCACTCATTTATCTAGCCTTACAAAACAACACAACCACCCTACAACCAGACCCTCACCAAAAGCCCCTAAAACATAGAACCTACCGATATCGGTTAGCAGCCAACCGGTATTGGTTATAGTGATCGGCATCGGTCACCTTGATTCTAAACCAGAAACCAGCCCTTTCCCCCTACTTGTTCTAATCAGCGTAGGCAAATTGTAGGTGGACATTAGCTCATTATTTACAATCTTTTGTGTTAATTCATATTAGCAGGAGAACTTGACCAACTTCAAAAGGAAGTTTTATATTTCCTGGGCCCAAGGCAGTTCCCTCATTTATTGTCTAATTAAAATCTTGTGGTCTTGTATTCTTATTTGCAGGTAGTCCTTCCCAGACAAAAAGGAGTTCTTCGCAGTCGATCTGATCTTTCTCTACGGTACGCACACACCCTCTTGACATTCAACAGGTATTCCTCCTAACCCTAACCCTTATCTGTTTCTCAAAGGAATGATAGGATAGAAGCAAGTCTATTCCACAGAGCCGAAACATTCCGTGCGAAACACTAGCTGATTTCCAATGATCAATGAAACATAGAAGGAAGGGGGCTTCAACATTTTACCTTGCTGTGCTCCATGATTTCCCTCAGGCTGGGTAGCATTTGTAAGTACTTTGTCTTGCATCTAAAATTTCTGATTAGAAGTTGGCCAATCCTTCATGGCAGCTTGCAGCAAATCTCTTTGGCCTGGGATGGATAGGGATTCCCACATTGATATATTAACATTAGTCTTCTTCATCTGATCAATGATGTTGAATGGGGATGAAGTGTCCTTTTGCTTTCCCTTTGCTTGCACATTCACTCCTTGCATGTGGGCAGCAACAACTGGTATTTGAGTTGGCCTAGGGGCTGTTCTTGGCTGCCCTTGTGCATTTACAACTAGATTTTGTTTGCCAACCACTTGTGGAAACCTGGAAGGTTGTGGATTTGTTGGGGATAATGGTTGTTCTTCACCCAAATTCCTCCTTTTTTACCTTGTGTTGGCTGCAACACCTTGAGAAACTGCCTGGTTCATGCCACAAAAATCTTCTGCTTGCCAGTTTACCAATGTGGTGTCATTTGGGGCTGATTACTATTGGAATGTTTCTTGCTGTTGACTGTTTCCTTGACTGCCCTCACCCTCCACACCAGTAGTTGTCACCATTATTGCTTGGTTCAAAGCACCATTGAAGCACATGGATTGGTTATGAGGCTCATTACATGGAAAACACCAGTCATACTCCTGAGCAATGTTATTTTGTGTTGGCACCAGTGCCTTAGAGGCAGATATGGCATTTGGATTGTAGGGCTGAAATGGTCTATTGGCAGGAGGCCTTGTTTGATTCATATTTACAGCTGGATTAGGTGACCTTTATGGTTGGTATGGCTACCTATTAGGCTGAGCTTGGGGTTGATAAGAAGGTCTAAAACCTTGGGCTTGCTGCCTCTTGAGAGTAACCAGCTCATTGCCTAGGTTTTGCAATTGCTTCATGACTTCTTGAAGCTCATTTGGGGTACTTGGAGATGAAGTGGAAGCCTCATTTGAACTCTAATTTCTAGGAGTGGGAGAAGGAGCCAAATTAGGTGCTTGACTGGTGTTTGGACTCTCTAAACTTGGGAACAGTGGCATGGGAGGTCTAGGGGCAAGTTTGTCAGCTTGGATCAAACAATTTTCAGCCCTAATGGCAATGCTATAAGCCATAGGGATAGTTATGCCTCCCATGGACTGAATCAACATAGAAATATCAGAATTTAAAGCTTTGAGATAGTAGAGAAAAGCACCTTCTGTTGTTGGCCTGACTGCCACTGGAATCCTCTCCCAAGTATTTTGAAATCTGAAGTTGAAATCGGTCAGCTACTCATTGAGAGCTCTCTTGATAGTTGTCAGCTGCTCCAAAAGAGACAAGTTGTCTCCCTTTTCTCCAAATTTCTCATGAAGTGCTATACACAACTGATTTCAATTTGTGATAGAACCAGCTCCAAGGCTCCTAAACCATTGCAATGCTTTCCCCTTAAATGAAGATGCTAGCAACTTGACAGTCACTTGCATTTCATTGATTTCATGGATTGCACAAAGGTTAACAATATCTTTAACATGATCACCTGGAGTAGTCTAATTTTCTCCAGTGAAGTAAGGAATGTTCTTTAAGGATGCTATAGGAATTGAATGTTGTGCATTGAGGGCAAGTGGGCTGCTACCTGTGAAGTTGACGTAGGGGTTATTTTGTGCCATTCTAATCGGTCTTAAAACCCTTGTTGACTGAATGAAAGGCCTACCAGGTGGAGGAGTTGAGAGAGTTCTGTTTGGTGGAGATGGAGACCTTTGAATCCTTCTTCCTCTTTGACTTCTTCTTGGAGATAACTGCAGGTATTCAAATAGCACTTCTTCTACAACTCTTGACCTTGTGGTGATTCTTCTCATGAGTTTTTAGGCCTGCACTACTAAAACCAGTTGATTCTTCCCCTTGGAGTCACCAGATATGCAAATAATAGCTCTTTTCAAGCAAGTAAACTACAACAGATGCACATCAACCTTGCTGTAATAAAAATGAGACCTCTAGTGTCCCACCAGGCGTGCCAAAATTGTTGTTGCAGGCTCATAGCACCCCTGGATGCAAATCAGGCTTCTAGGTTGATCACTCTAGCATCCAGTGTGATTACACAACATGGAAACCTATCTCTAAGTGTGGGACTTGTGAAACTGAGAGAGGAATCTCTAGATTAGAGGCTGGTTCCTCAAACTCCTCTGATTTAGATCTATATTTGCACAACTGCAGAGGTTCAGATCCTAATCCTACTCTAATTTGCAAGGAGACAGGGATAGAAATGTAAAAATGAAACTAACTAAAGGTGGTGATGCACCAAAAGGAGTGGAGAATATTTTTTTCAAGGAAATAGACACAAACCAGAGATTGTAAAATAAAACATACACAGGCTGATAAGATACAATTTAGGATCTGAAATGAAGCAAATAATACAAACAGAGAACTGAAACTCATTCACAAGGCTTGCATTATTATTTCTAATGTCAAAACACTGCATTACAACCTCAGAGAGGTAAAAAATGTTACAGTCTTTGAAGAGGTCTGATTCTTCCTACAATCACTTACTGGAGGTGAAAGAAGAAGATTACTATACAAAAAAACGTTCCCCCTTTCAAAATGAGCCAAACTAGCTTTTACATTGCATGGGTCGAGCCCAGGAGACAGAAACGTACAAAAACATGAGAGCCCATTCCTCCTTGACTGCAGATACATTAAAATGGCATGGGAGACCTTACAAACCCATACCCTATCATTTTTGACCAAATTGTAGGAGAATGCAACCCATTATGCGTTAAATTTGGTCGTTGAAATGTCACTTCTAGCTATGAACACGCGTCAGAGCTGTTTCTTAACTTCCTCTCTCTAGACAACACCAAAATTCAAAATCAACCCCGGAATCATGTATAGAATTTCATAAGCTTTCCATTGATATAAAGAATGTGCAAATCTGAGCTCTGGATCGAAAGATATGGTGATCTGAAGATTTAGGGCACAAAACAGGCGAAAATGAGTTATGAAATTTTTTCCTGCATTCTGCCACCTGGATGACACGTGTCAAGCACTGATTGGATGCGTAATTCTCTCTCCTTTTCTTACCCGCACGTTCTCCCTTGAAATTTGACTTTTTTGTGATTTTGGAAAATTTTCCACTTTTCCCCCCGCGCCCCCGCCATTTTGGACACGTGGCATGCGTTGATTGGTCGACAGGGGCGTGGGGAAGACCTTTGCTTTTTAGCTTTTGGCCAAGACTTTTGCCAAATTCTTCAAAGTTTCCCCAAGCTCCACACTTCCCTGCTCTATTGGACATGCATCCTCTTTTTATTGGCTCGGGCTGACCCTTCAAACCTCGCCCCTTTGAAATTTTGACGCTTCCCCTTGTGACATGTGTCATGCTGCGATTCATCCACGGGCTTGCCGGCTTTTCACGTCCACCGCGTCCTGACAGCCCGGCCGTTCCAAACTGCTTGGGACAAATTCCTCTGATCCGCCCGAAATGGGCTTCCTTGTCCCTTTTCTGCCGATGACACATGGCATGATCTGATTGGCTCTCAGCTTTCTCGGCTCTTCACTGTCCTCTATCCTAGTGTGAAAGTTCTCCTTTTTAGTCGATCCGGGCGGTTCGCGTCCTTCGCGTCCTTATGGCCCAGATGTCCCAAACTATTCCGCTCGGCAGTTAGTTGATTTTCCTCTGACCTTCGGCCAGTTCACCTTTTTGCATCCCACATGTCCTCATGGCCTGGATGTCCCTTGGCTCTACGGACCGCTTGGCGCCCTTTCGGCTGATTCACACCCCGATGTCCCAACTATCCCAAGGACTGCTTGGACTAGGACTTAGCCATTTTTCATGATTTTTCCTGGCCCAAGCTTGTTTTTTGCAACTTTTTCACCTTTTCTCATAACTTTCTCTTTTCAACCTGGACAGGAGAGTTAGAAAAAATCTGAGGGGACCCTAGAAACATGATTTTTTTCCCTGAATCAATCTATTTGACTGGGACTTGAGTATTCTGATGCATGTTATAAAATTTACCCTGGGGGGTGAATTTTAGATAACAGCTAGGAATAGGTACAACAGGATGAGATGATGTAAGTTGGCATGGAGGAGTGAGAGGATTGTAAGATGGTTGTGCATCTTTCCCCAATGATAGGTTTTTTGCATGCTATATTTTTGAGCCTCCATTTCTTCCACCCAATTTGTAATCTAGGGCAGCATCTCAATAATAAAGTGCAGCTTCTTCTAGGTGTTAAACCAACCTGATACATGGCTAACCCATGGACAAGGGACATTTTATCCAAATTTAGCTACCTTTATGGAGCACTTGACTCTGAGCTACATCATCTCCATCTCCATCTTTTACACCTGCCTCTCAAAATAATATTCAGCCAAGGATTTTCTTCCATCATCTACATGAACTTGTTCTTCATAAACATTTTGGTTAGAAAAAAGTGGGTTATATGCATATTCAAGATGACAGGGCTCATAAAAATGATTTAGAGGAGGACTTTAGAACTATGGGCATGGAGAAAAATAGCTCTACTACTGCAAATGAGAATTCCATTAAGGGAAATAATTTGATTGCAAAACTTCAAAAATAGGAAGGTGGAACGATGGGAGAAGGAAAAATGAATTAAATGAGGATGAGAGACTAGTCTATGAATGATAAAATAGGTGTGTTTGGATCAGTGGAGTTATAATATGTGTTGAAAAAATGCCTCCAAAGGCTGGATATCAAAAAAATACATCAAACTTGCTAAGATGAATATGTAAAGCTCTTCACTCTTGTCCCACCGAGCATGCCATTAACTATTAGTCATCAAAATTTCACCCGCGTCTCATATCGGGAAGGATCAGGTTGTTTGAGATAACAATGGAACCATCTCTAGGTTGTGGGACCTTGTGTGCTTGCGACGTATCTTCAGAGAAGGTTGGTTCCTCTACCTTCCTCTAACACTACTAATACTCCTAATGCTGAAAGTAAATCTTAGACTAAACGATGCCAAGGGACCAGGAATATAAGGATACAGAAAGGAAAACCTAAGCTAAGGAAGGTGATAGCACTAGGGAAAGGTTTGATCTCTCTCAAATGGAGAAGGAGATAGAGAGGGCACAAGAGAAGAGGTCAGATGACGTGTTCCATAGATCAACACTTGGGCTCAACCTTCCAACACACACAACATATGAATATGGGGACTGCAAGCAGGAATATGAAAAACATGCCATAAAATTCAAATAGAGAGGTGAGATGCAATGAGAACAAGAAAGGGGAGACATGATTTCGAAAAAAATATGATTTTATTGCTTAAGGGATGCACAATCATTTACATTCATGAAAAGAGGTGAGAATACATTACAGGGAGCATGTCAAGGTCTGAGTCTCATGGGAAGTTGACCACCATTTTGGCATGGTGTTGTTACAATAGAGATGGATCCTTTTTTACAAAGAACTCTACTATTTATAGGAGAAGAAAGAGAGAAGAGAAGGAGAAAGAGAGGGAAACTTAGACTCAAATCTCAACCACTAACAACTAGTGATAAATGCCTAAAAATCCACTTGCAAGGCTATCGGATTTGTTTCTGCATGTTTTTTTGGCTTGTAGAAGAAGGAATAAAGTAAGATCTAATTGAAATATTGTGTTTGAGTTCGATTATATGTGTGTATTGATGATCAAAAAGACATTTCCCTATTTTTTACCTATCAAATCCTTCCTAAATCTGATTTTGAAAATTGCAATGCATATTTGATGTCAACAACTTTGAAATGAGACTAGGCATGCGGGAATCAAAGCACTGTAAATAAAGTTATGGCTGTCAGAAGTCTATAGGTCACTCTGACATGCAATGATATGTGGCACAAACTGATTGACTGAGGAAATCAGCCAATAGTTAATCTAATTTATTGTTTCTGCCACGTGTCACAAACTGGTTGGTTGTCAAGATTTGGTGCCTTGTTGGTGCTCTTTGATAGGTTGCGTGTAGCACACTCAAGTTTTACATATGACATAGCACAGTGACTGGAGTAGAAGAAGGTGCAAGGTGCAAAAGTAAAAGGTGGGTGCATGAAGGGGAAAAAAAGGGAAGGCATGCACATAGGTGCATGCATAAGAGGAATAGGACAATACTTGTAGGGTAAAAGTATGGGGAAGGGACACGAGCATTCAACTGAAGAATATCATGTTGTGGTAGAAAGAAAGAGGGGGTACACGAAGGATATTAGTGTATGTAAGCATGCAAGAGGAATGTCAGGGACTTAGCCATTTTCGATCTTGAATTTAAATTTAGACTACTTCTTCAAGGATGCTCGTGCATCATAGTCCCAAGGGGGAGAAGAAAAATGTTGCATATGTTTTGTTCTCTTGTTGATATATTCATTCCCATAGTTTTATTTTAGTCTTATCTTATTTCTCTCACTATATTTTTGTTATTCTGTGCCACCAGGGTTCCATGTAGCTGGTTCTAATCTTCCAGTTTCTTTGATTCTCTTCCATTTTCCTTTGTTCTTTATCTTTGCTCTTATCGTATTCAATTAGTCATGCTTCATACCTGCACATACAAATGTTAGGACAATAAAAGTATTATTTTCCCGATGTCCCAAGATGCCTTTCATCACTATATACTTCATGTCCCACTTGGATTCATCCTTTGTCTCATCAAAATATTTAGATTTCTACTCTTTCACTAGCTCACACTCAACCTTTTCCATCTCAAGTTGCCTAAAATATTCCTTTCTTGTTCTTTGATTCCATTCTCATCATCATATGTCCATGAATTCACCTCTATCTTATTTTTACCTACATTCTTCACCTTATCATTCACCTCATCCAACCAATCTTGAAAAATATCATCAATATCATGCAAAAAAACTTGATCATCACCATGCCTATCATCCCCTAATGCATTATCAACATATTTTTTCATAATTTCAAGGAATTCACTCACTCCATTTTCAATGTCAACCAACAAGGAATCAAATGTACTCACATTACATTCTGATTTTTCAAATCTTACCTCTAAAATCTAATTGCTTACCTTGCGTATTTCTCCTTTCACTGCTTCACTACTTGTCTCTTTCTTCTTCCACACTAACTTCACTTCCTTTTACTTTTCTTGTACCTTCAAGAAGTCTGATTTCTCTCTCTCATGTTTCCCTTGATCATTCATTCTTTTTATCACTTTCTTTTTTTCATCCTCATTCATAGTTACTTCCTATTTCTTCCACCAAATAGGCATAATGTAGCCATGACTAGGAATTGGCCTCATAGTTCCTTCCACTGTACTATTTTATTCATTATTCTCTTCTCTTTCCAACTTCTCTTCCTCATTCTTTCTCTCTCTTAATCTCATATTTCTCTTCATAATCTACATCACAAGACAATTAATTTTCCTTTTCATAACAAATTCAAAATCATACATTGGTTTCCTTATCATATTTTTCAACTTCTCTATGTCTTCTTCAACTTCTTAATCTCTAATTCCATTCATGCCTCTTGTATCTTCTTCTTCACTCTCTTTTATTCTTATCTTTTCTTATTTTATATCTCTTCCTTCTTCCACTTTTGGAAAAACAACTTCCAAAACTTCACTATTACTTCCTCTGGATCCATCTCACTCACAAACACTTTTGTTTCACCTTGCCTTCCACACTTCTCCTTAGCCTCACTAGGTGTTTTGGTATCTGTACTAACTCTTCTCAACTTCAGAATTCTTCTCTTACTTAACTACACACACTTCACAATACATTATTAGCACCAAAAATCATATATTCACAACTCCAATAAAATCACCACACAAATATCAAGGATCCGATACCACATGATGTAGAGGAAAAAAAATATCATGCTTATAACTGATTATAAGAGAAAGAAAACAAAAAAATCCTTCAGTCTATTTGTATTGAGGATCTTTCTAAAAGCCTATAAGGCTAAAAACGTGTTTAAATAGCTCAACTCTTGTCTATTAACACTATCAATTCCTTGAATGACCTTAGAACATCCAAACACTGTTCCTAATAATCTTCAAAACACCACTCCAATGATGAACTAACTCAGTCACCTCCCAAATCATCCTTGTACTCAGTTTCCCTCATTTGACCTAAAATATGCCTCACTAGCTTCTTTCTCTACCTCCCTTATTGACCTCTTGAAATATTACTAAACCTTATACATGTTTCAAACACTTGCATCATCGTTAGATTAAATGTAAAAATGTACTCCAGGACCTCACAACTTCCCCTTACTCTTTCTTTGCAACACTATCATGTAAATCTCTAAAGTCAAAGCTCCTTACTCTAACCATGCTTGCATACTTCCCAAGGTACCCAGATGGATTTAAAATATTCACTCATTTTTTTCTTGACTATTTAGTCATGTGCTCAAAATTTCAAGCTTCAACTCTTCTCCTAGATCCCTTCATTTCTCTTTTTGCAATTTCACACCTAAACCCTCAACTAGGTCCTCTAAAACACATTTTCCTGATTATCTTGATCTTAGTGAAGTTTCAAGGCATGAAGAACAAAGTTTTGGACACCTATAAATTCTTTACATATGTGTAGAAAGTTTCATGATCACATTCCAAGTACAACTATACCTTTATTTGCAAATCAACCTCCAAACTAAGTCCCTTGATTGTGGGTTCAACTTTCCTTCCAACACTATCATAAAAATCTAGATATTCCACCATTAGTTTCTTGAAATCCCTTCTAAATCACTTTCTATAGTTCTTCCCTTGATATCTTGAAGTTTTCATGGTTATTTGATATGATTTGGTGGCTCAAAACTCGTTCCCTAGCTCTGACTGTCAAACCCCTCACAAGCCAACCTGAGAGAGAATAATTTGTTATAAATATCACTAAAGATGGATTATATCTCTAAAATTTATGGTGGAGGTATGTTTTAATTATTCTCATCTAAAAACCTTACCAGTGGCTTTTGGTATGTAGATGGATGTTTGTTTCATGCCATAGTTTCCCAAAAAAATACATGCTCAGAATAGGGGATTCGCTCTTACTTCCTACCCTGAGGTCTGAGATCAACTTAAAAGTAGTAAAACATATATCAAAAATGGAATAAACCTACCGTAACCTCCAATAATTCTCTCCTAATATTATTATGTGTAAAAATTTAACAAATTCATAGTTTCAAATTTAGCCTTTCCACAAAATTCTTGTAAGCCTCATGAAAATTTCCTTCCTGAGTGCATACTGGTATCACTTGTTTACAAGAACAAGTTTACAAACACAAAAATCATTCCACGCTACTCAATATAACTTCCAAGTTTTCATATCCCTGAGGTTGATATTTTTCATGTAAAACAAAGTAGCACTACCAAATCAAGCATTCACCATAACAATCATAGTATTCTCCTTGAGCTAGTATAAATGAATCTATAAAAGCATTCATATAGTTAGTTTCCAATCTCACATCAACTCAAAGTTATGAGTGATATTTTCTTATTCACACAAAAATTAATCTTCCCTTCATACCATTATATTCATAAAATTAACTACCAAGAAATCATACAATTTGAACACCGAAATACAGATTTTTGTTTCACCTAGAAGTCTCAAAATTACAAACTTGTATAACATTATCTTCCTCTCCATGAGGAATCATGATTTAAAATTAAAATTTTCTCCCTATATTCAAGCTTCTCTCTAGTTTCATACATTAACCACTCCAATGTAATTTTACTTACACACACATCATGACTGACCTACTTAGTGGCTCTTCATCTTCACCTTACATAAAACTTGTAAGTCCCTTCACACATTATGACAAGCATCTAAATGATGCATCACACACACAAATAAATCACACTTACTAACATAATACTTAACACACCTAATATCATTTAATTTTACCCTTTGAACCTCATTACACACCTTATAAGCACTATATTCATTTGAATATTCAAATAATCCATTTTGGAGGGAACACACAAAACAAGAGCAATTTAACTCCATCAACTCTACTAATGAATTGTAATGAATTATATGTCACCAAAAGAATATTAGAGCTTATGCATAATATATAATGACATCAAGGATCTTGAATTTTAATTTTGAATGCTTCTTCAAGGATGCTCTTGCATTATACTTCTAAGGGGGAGAATAAAAAACATGCATATGCTTTATTCTCTTGTTGATATATTCATTCCCACAATTTTATTTCATTCTTCTCATTTTTATTTCACTATCCTTATATTATTCAATGCCAATGTTAAAAAGGATTGAAATTAGGAGAGGATAGATTTTAATGTTGTTAATGTAGGGAGCGTCTTGGCCAGAGCACTGTGGATGACGCATATAGGGGTTGAGGAGCCACATGGAGGATTCAGAGGAGGTGATCCCTAGGCTTGAGATAGGGAAAGTGACCTGAGAGAAGGAATTGGTGGTGTGAAAAAATAAGGTGGGAAAGATCCAAACCACTAGGTAAGAAACATAGGGATGCAAAAAACCTCATTCATGTAACTGGAGGAAATGACACACAACAGAGCAGGAAAAAACTATCACATAGATCAGGTCCAAAAATGGTGAGCAAACAGCTTAGGTCCAATGTACAGGGAAAGGAAGGATAAATCATAGGTGGCAAGTTGAGAGAAAAAATGTAGGGGAAATGCTAAAGATCCACGTAAAAACCACAGAAACAACTCAGCCACAATTAAGCCTAAAACCCACACATAATCTTTGAAACACTAGTATTTTTTATTGAAAAAAATATTATGATGCAATGCAATGAATTCTATTTTTAGAGCACTACCCACTTTGGATATGGCTCAATGAGCCAAGAAATCCATCTAAGGAAAACCCAACAAAAAAATGACTCTATTGATAAAAACAACTTGCCAAAAACCATGCAAATAGGAACTTAGCCCTTAAATATAGAACTAGCTCGGCCTTCGAAAGAGACATATCATTCTAAAGGAAATAAAATTTACCTAGGAGCAAGGAACTCAGTCAGTTGTCAAGGTAATTTTCCATAAGCCATCTCAAGAGCCAATGCATAGGATAAAAAACAATCGAAATAGTAAGGAGATATTTTGACTAAAAACGTAGGTTTCTAAAAAAAATTCACTGACAAACAAGTAGGAAAAAAACATAGATCTAAAAAAAATCACTTCCGATTAAACAAACTATTAACACCAAAAATGAAGAACCAACCTCTATATTTAGCGGTTCTTCCAAACTTAGCTACAGCTAGTTGGATTGGGCTAGAACACTCCTAAAACCTACACATGCAAAACCAAAAACCAATGCAAAATATAAGAAACTAGATTATCACATCTGTAAACAAGATTCCAAAAGATGAAAAACTTGCATGAAAAGTGATAAAATGAAAAAAAAAGTAATCAACGACGAGTTCAAGAAAGTGCATGTTTACCAAACATCTGCTCTATTACCATATCAGATTGTTCTGTGAGGATTAATGCATAACCTCATGCACATAAAGAAAGTTTCAACTCCGATGGAGATGATAAAACTTCACATAATTAGCAAGATCATGAATCACAAAATGATAATCAAGTAAGAAAATACAACAATGTGTCTAACATGCTCATAGATAATAAATAAGAGGTACATATAGGAGTGTTGTATAACTCATGTGCATGACACGTGTACACAACCCTATTGACTTAGTGAGATGACTAAAACTCTAAGTGGAAAAAACGTCAAATGATGAGAATCAAGGCATATTCACCAACATAAGGGAAGCTGATGCATAGGTGAATCAAATCACTAATGCACACTGCAGGCTGAGTCAAAAAAATGTGTGGTCGAAGATACTAAAAACTTGTTTCAATGAAAAAAACCAAAAGGTCAAGCTAGTTTCAAGTGGGTGCAGAGGAACAGAGGGGCTCACAAAGGCGAGTCAGGTAGAAGACGGTGAGCTGGAGATAGCCATCTTGATTCCTAGCTTGGCGTGTTTTGGGTTTTAAAATGGTACTTTAACAAAACCACAGTCAAGGGACAAAAAGTCCCTCCTCTTCATAGGAGAGGTTCCCTTATTGAAAGCAAGAAACAAAGCTTATATAAACATGTACAAATTTCATCCTAAGGCTAGACTTCTGACATCTTGAAATGATTTTTTACCAAAATAGCTTATTAATAAAAATGAATGAAAGAAACGAAAGAAAGGAAAGAGTAGAATATAATAGTTCTTTTAGGAAATATAGATAGCAGAGTATAACCTTATACGTACTGAGCAAAGGTGATATAAAACAAAATCATTCACATTCATAGCTTAAGATATCATTCTATAGACACAAAGTTATAGAAATCATATGAATAAGAACACAATGTTTCTTATTACACAACATAAATGATCCACATATTTCAGGTAAGCAAGAAGAGACAATAGATAAAGATAGAGAGAAAGGGGAATTTTTTTTGTATTGATTGCTTTCGATTTTATTTACACTTAAAAAGTATCAGAGTCCAACCCTTTGCAATGAGCTAAGCTATTACATTTATAGATGAAGCGAAGAGAGGAGAAGAAGATAATGAAAGAAATATGATTTGGAAGCTCAACCACCAACCATAAATGCCCCTACAAATCTACCTACAATCTATCAAGTCTGGTTTTGCATGTCTTTGGTGTGCTGAAGAAGGAAGGATGGAAGATCAAATCAAATCTAATCTTGTTGAAGCTTTCGGATCACATATTAATGGCGTGAAAGATGTTTTCATGATTTTCATTCAAATCAAGACATCGAATCAATTCTCCATGTCCTTTGGTGTGTATCAAACGTAGATAGATTTCCAAAAATTCCTTTCTTTCCCAAATTTGAGCTTCTAGTTGAAAGATATGGCCATTTGAAATTCTACATCGAATCTGTACAAAAATGGAAAAAATGCAATTTTCACAAAAAGGATCTGTGGGCCTGAAAATGTAATTGCACCTTTAGCACAAAAGATAAAAATTTCAAAAATCTCTCTCAAAACCTACAGGCCCATATTCACTTTTGATATAGGTCTGACATGTTTTACCTGAGTGGCAACGGAATCATGGCTCACTTTATAATTTTACTTCTTTTGGAAACAAAGATAAATTTCTAAAAGTGCTCCAACAATCTACCTTCCTACTTTGAATTTAAACGCTGGCTTAACATTTGACTTTTTCCCTTTTGGAAAAAAAACCAAATATTTCCAAAGTGCTCCGATGACCTGTCTTCCTGCTTTTGATGTAAACTTAACACATGGCTTTACTTGGGCATGAGCAGGGCCATAACTTACTTTATAACTTTACTCCTTTTATGGAAACAAATCCCAAATTCCTAAAGTGCCCCAACTACCTACCTTCCCGCTTCAAACTTAAAAATGGCCGCGTGTCCTTTTGCAAGCCTTGGGAATTATTTTATACTTTTACGCACTTTTTTCCATAATGCATCAAAACATGAAAAAGGCCCACCTTTCTGCCATAGCTCGATTTGACCAATCAGGATCCTTCGGGCCACAGGGCCTATTTGATACTTTTGTAAAAATAACAAAAGTGACAAGTTCACCAAATAAACCCGCCACACCACATCCAATTATAGATGTCCACGTATCCATAGACATTGGGGCCAAGAAATTGACAGGGAAGATACGCCCGTCATTCATGACTGTAGAAAAAAATACAGAGGAGGGGAAACTCCACCATTTACGCCCGAATATCAAATTTCTCCATGTGGAAAGAAGAAACTGTAAACAATACAAGGCTCGATGTGATCCACAACCATAGAAGAAAAGGATTTGACAATTTCATTTGAATGAAGGAAGTAATTTTCAAGCATCTAGATGGGAAGACAAAAATTTTATCAAACCATGTGGACTGCAAGATTTTAAATTAACAAAGTGAGATTGCAAATGAGCACCAAATTCTTCAAAGAATTTTTTTTTCTATCTCTCCAGAGTTCTCACTCTTCTTAAACATCTCTCTAAGGCACCAACTCAAAATTTTTGCAAACTTGACTTGAAGAAATGACGGGGATTTTGAGGGTGACAAAAACTGGCTCTTTCTGGGGATGAATTGGCTTGGACAGAGGAATGAGGCAAAATTGAGAACCATAGAAAAACTCTAGGAAATTAGATCAGTGCCTTATCCATTGGGAAAATAGAGTCAAAGGTGAAGCAATACAGAAGAAAACACACAGATAAGGGAAAAAACCAAAAAGGAAAAACAAAACACCACACACAATATGTACAAAAGGACTGCCTAATCACCTAATAGTTGAAAAACTTCAAATGCTTCCCACTATAAGGAAGTGGGAGAGGAGATCCATCCATATAATCCAAATAGAAAGAGTTTTCTCCAGTAAAGTGCCTGATTTTGAAAGGACCAAGCCAAAGAGAATCAAACTTACCATGGCTTCCTCGAGGTTCATGTCTTTTGTCCCACAGTAGAACAATGTCTCCCACTTGAAAATATCTGGGTCTAGCTTTCTTATCAAACAAAGCTTTCACCTTCAGTTGATGAGCTGAGATCCTATCAAAAACTTGCATCATGTCTTCATCCAGCTTCTAAAGATACATGATCCTCTTGTCTAAGGAACTGATGAAACTTGAATCCTAAATAACCTTCATTAAGTACAATGATAGTAATTCCATTGCTACTGGTATCTGAGCTTCAACACCATACACCACATGAAATGGAGACATCCCAATTGCTCTTTTGGGTGTAATTCTATCTACCCATGGAGAATCATAGAGCTTCTTGTGCTAATTATTTTGAGATTCATTGCCAAGCTTCTGAATGATGGTTACCAAATTCTTATTTTTTGATTCTTCTTGTTCATTCCCTTGGGGTAATAGTTTGAAGAATGAGAAATGGAAATTCCATAACCATAGTAGAAATCCATCATCTCAGAAGAATAAAAATTAGAAGCATTATCAGTCACAATTTTGTTTGGTACCCCAAACCTTATCAAGATGTTCTCCTTGATGAAATTGCACACCACCTCAGAAGTAGTTTTTTTGATTGGAATAGCCTCTACCCACTTTTTGAAGTAATTTTTAGTAGTTAGCATGTGAGTATATCCAACACTGGAAGGTGGGTTAAGAGTTCCAATGAAATCCAATCCCCATTATTGAAAAGGCTCATCAATCACTACTAGTTTGAGTGGTAAAGCAGCCAACTTAGGTCTCCCAAAAAAGTCTGACAGGATTCACACTTACCTACCCATTTTGATGCATCTCTGAGAAATGTAGGCCAATAGTACCCTACGCAAAGGATTTTATGGGAAGTGAAAACAAAATAGAAATTCCCTCCACAAGCCTGATCATGAAAAGTAGAAAACAACTTATTTTGTTTCTCTATTTCAACACATTTAAGGAATCTTCCATCAATGCCTCACCTGAACAAATCATATTCCCATAATACATACTGTGCAAAACTTAGCTTAATAGCTCTCTTTTCCTTGGCACTCAAATGGGATGGACACTCCCCATAAGTAATAAAATATCAGTATACCACTCATCTATTGAACTGAGGAAGAGAATAATAGGAACATCAACTGCTTTTGTTGAAAATTCTTCATCAGCCCCTTCAACAATAAGCTCACATAAGCCTTTACCCCGAACTAACTTAGTTGGCTTGATATCAAGGTCATATTCTTGGAATTTTTCTACCCAATTGCCTCTCTTAGTTCCAAACTCCTATTGTGTAAGAATAGACTTGATGGTTATATCAGGTACAAGCACAATAGAGTGAGAATTAAGAATATAAAAATGAAACTGCTTGACAGATTTGACCACTACAAAAGCATGTTTCTCCATCATAGTATATTTCAATTCATGAGATTTCAGAACATAGCTCATGAAGGCAATTGGAATTTCATGATCCTCATAATTTTTTTGAGTTAGCAAAGCAGCCAAGTTACCCTTTGTAGAATAACAATAGATGATAAAATCCTTGTTGAAATCAGGACATGCTAAGATGGGAGTTTTAGCGATGGATTTTCTGGATACCTTCAAATGCTTCTTTACCTTCAGAATTCCAACCAAAGTTTTTCTTTCCTTTCATCATGTGAGAAACACTCATAGTCAGTTCTGCAAAATCTGGAATGAATCTCCTCAGGAAATTTATCTTGCCAAAGAAAGAGTGAACACCCTTTTTGCTTGTGGGAAGAGGAATCTGCTGGATTGCTTGAACTCTTTCTAGATCTATCTTGATCCCTTATTTGGAAACAATATGCCCCAACAACTTGCCTTCAATAACAAAAAAGATAGACTTCTTAGGATTGAGGTAAATTCCATGTTCTCTTCATTTTTGAAGAATTGTTTCCAAATACTAAAGATGATCTTCCCTTGTTTAGGAAAAAACAGTCAAATAATCAAGGTACACAACAATAGACTTTCCCTTTAGACTACAAATATCTAAATCCATTGCCCTTTGGAAAGTGGAACCAGTATTGATAAGACCGAATGGAATTCTCTTGTATGCAAAGGTGCCCCATGGGGTAGTAAAAGTAGTCTTGTGCCATTCTAGGGTACCGACATCCAGTTGATTGTATCTAAACAATCCATCTAGCATAGAAAACATCTCAGAGATTGAGATAGCTTGCAAAACTTGATCCATCATGGGGAGTGGATAGTTATCTTATAGAGAGGCTTGATTCAAATTATTGAAATCTACATAGATGTGAATCTCACCATTCTTCTTTCTAATAGGCAAAATGTTGGAAATCCATGTTGAATGATGTATAGAGAAAATAATCTTGGATTTTAGTAACTTTTGGATCTCTTGAAAAATAGTATCAGCAACCTTAATATTGTACTACCTTTACTTCTGCTTGAAATTTTTGATCCCAAGTTTCAGAGGGATATAGTGTTACATATCCTTTAGTTGAAAAACCTTAAATCATTATATGAATAAGCAAGAACATCAACTTATTTTTTAAATAATTTTACTGCTTTCTTCTTCTTTTCTTGAGTGCAACATTTTCCAATATTCACCACCTTGGGTTCATCATTTCTTCCAATATTGACCTTCTCATACTCAGGAGATTGTTGAGTCCCTTGAGAAGCTTCAGATTTGATGAACCTATCATGTCTGTCAAACAAATATTCTAGACTCACCAGTCCTTTGGGAATCTTGTTACCCTTAAACTTAATACAACCATCCTTATCCATATCTTCCTTGATATCTTCCTCATCAGAGGGCACATATTCTCTAGGTAGAGTTTCACTTCCTTCAAAATATAATTGATTAAAGTTATCTTTAAGCTACAAGAAAGAGAGAAAGTGTTGATCATCATTGAAAACCTGCCAGTTGCTTGCATTATTTGGTACATTGGGCCTATGAATCATTTCAATGGTAAATTTCTCTTGAGAGAAATTTAGATGAGGAATAAACAAAGATCCTGAGACAGCTAGAGAATCAACTCTAATATTCTTTTCTCTTGGCATAGCTTCAATTGAGAAAGCATCAAGGAATTTAATGGAATCCCAAACAATATTTATATAATGATTCAATCTCCTATTCTTGACTTGGTAAAGATCCCTTACCTATTTCACAATCAAATCTGCATCACCACGAGCACAAAGATTATTTACTCCTATTTCTTTTGTCATGCTCAACCCAAGGATGAGAGCCTCATACTCAATTATATTATTTGTATTTTCAAAATGAAGCCTAAAATAAAATGGATGAATTTTCCCTTCTAGAGAGATTAACACCACACCCGCTCTAGAACCAGCTAAAGAGTAGCTTCCATCAAACTCTAAAGTCCAAATGTCATTGGGATCATGAATCAATCCCTTAGGAATAATTTCCTCATCCTCTAACATGATCATATAGTTTTCATGCCCTATATCTTCATAGATTATTTATGCTTTTGGATCATCAGTATTTTTCACAATATACTCAGTTTTCTTTTTTGGTAACAACTTTCTTATTTTTCCATTGACCAGGATCAAAGCATGTGACCATTCCTTCTTAATTTCACCTCCTACCTCTTTACATAAATTCCTACTCAGCAACATACCATATGAGGGAGGAATATCAACAACCAAAATAATGGTTGTAACCCTTTTCTCTGGAAAATAAGCGAAGGATACTTGTGCATCTTTAATCCTCCCAAATAAAGTCACTTCTGTACTCTCCATGGAATATCAGGAACCAAAGGTATGTGTTAGATTCAGGCCTAAAGCATGAGATACTTTTACAGGCATTACATTGTCTGATGCTCCCGAGCCTATAACACAATTACTGATTTTATGGCTAGCTATGAGGAGAGTCACATAGAATGGTTCAATTTTATAATTAGGGGAAGTGACTGCAGCCACAAGGATTGGTTGAGGTGAGGAAGAGGGAGTGGGAAAAAACCTTTAGAAGTATTGGATGAGGCTTTGGATTTGATCTATAAGATGAGTGTTCTGTGGAATTTTATGAATGAGCTTGTTGAATTTGGCCAAAAATTATCTCATGGGCTCATGTGGTTCCTTCTTGATATGATAAATTTGAGCCAAGAGAGCATGCACATCTTTAGCAGGTTTGAAACATTTCTCAAACTAAGTTGTCAAGGTGGTCCAATCAGTAATTGACCCAACAGGAAGATGATAGAACCAATTAGCAGCATTATCTTGCAATGTTTCTATAAAGAGCCTGATAAAAACATCTTCATGCTCAATCCTAAGAATCCCACATGCAACGCTGAAGGATGCAATGTGTTCATCGGGGTATACCTTCCCATCACCTCATAATTTAGGAAAACATTTCCTACTACTCCTAGGTAACTCAAGAAATGGTTGAGGAAGAGCAAGAGGCCTAATCCGTTGTCTCCAAGGTAGAGGTGTTGCAATCTATGGGAAGATTGTCTGAAGTGGAACTAAAACACCAGTAAGTATCAGAGTAAGAAGATTAGGGATGAGTTGTTCTACAGGAAAGATATTCTTGGAATTTCTGTCTTTAACAGGAGGTGTGCTTACAGAATGAGTTCCTTTTCTCCTTCTTTCTAGAAGAAGAGAGAATTTTTCTTGCTCTAGAAGTTGAAAATGAGAATATTTAACCCCGAGAGATTTCTTCCCACGTGTATATTGTAGAGTCACCAGACCGAAAAAATGATCTTGAATTTGTGTTAGAAAGGGATGTATTGAAACGAAATCCCCAGCGGAGTCACCAAAAACCGTTAGGTTTAAAAATGGTACTTGAACAAAACCACAGTCAGGGGAAAGCAAGTCCCTCCTCTTCATGGGAGCGGTTCCCTTATTGAAAGCAAGCAACAAAACTTATATACAAAATGTACAACTTTTATATTAAGGTTGGACTCCTGACATCTTGAAATGATTTTTTTACCAAAATATCTTATCAATACAAATGAATGAAAGAAACTGAAGAAAGGAAAGAGTATAATATAATAGTACTTTTAGGAAATATAGATAGAAGAGTATAACCTTATACGTACTGAGAAAAGGTGATACAGAATAGAATCATTCACATTCATAGCATAAGATATCATTCCATAGACACAAAGTTATAGAAATCATATTAATAAGAACACAAAGTTTCTTATTATAGAAGATAATTGATCCATAGATTTCAGGTAAGTAAGAAGAGACAATAGATAAAGATAGAGAGAAAGGGGAAATTCTTTTTTATTGATTGCTTTCGATTTTATTTACACTTCAAAATTATCAGAGTCCAACCCTTTGCAATGAGCTAAACTATTACTTTTATAGATGAAGCGAAGAGAGGAGAAGAAGAGAAGAAAAGAAATATGATTTGGAAGATCAACCACCAACCATAAATGCCCCTACAAATCTACCTACAATCTGTCAAGTCTGGATCTGCATGTCTTTGGTGTGCTGAAGAAGGAAGGATGGAAGATCAAATAAAATCTAATCTAGTTGAATCAGTTAGATCAAATATTAATGGCGTGAAAGACATTTTCTATATTTTCACCCAAATCAAGACATCCAGTCAGTTCTCCACGTCATTTGGTGTGTAGAAAATGTTGAGATATTTCCAAAAATTCCTCTCTTACCCAAATCTGAGCTTCCATTTGAAATATATGGCCATTTGAAATTCTGCATTGAATCCATACAAAAATGGTGAAAATGCAATTTTCACAAAACGGATCCACAGGCCCGAAAATGTAATTACACCTTTAGCATAAAATATGCAAAGTGAAAAATTCTCCCTCATACCCCGCAAGTCTGCTATTCACTTTTTATAAAGGTCTAACACGTGGATTTACCTGAGTGGCAATGGATTCGTGGCTCATTTTATAATTTTACTTCTTTTGGAAACAAAGATAAATTTCCAAAAGTTCTTCGATGATCCGCCTTCCCACTTTGAATTTCAACGTATGCTTAACATTTGACTTTTTCCCTTTTGGAAAAAAAATAAAAAATTCCAAAGTGCTCTGATGACCCATCTTCCCACTTTTGATGCAGAATTAACATGTGGCTTTACTTGGGCATGAGCAGGGTCACAGCTTACTTTATAACTTTATGTCTTTTATGGAAACAAAGCCAAAATTTCTAAAGTGCCCCGATGACCCGCCTTCCCACTTTGAACTTAAAAATGGCCACATGTCCTTTTGCGGGCCTTGGGAATTATTTTATACTTTTACGCCCTTTTTTTCGTAATGTATCAAAACACAAAAGGTCCCGCCTTACCTCCATAGCTTGATTCAACCAATCAGGATCCTTCGGGCCATGGGGCAATTTCATACTTTTGAAAAAATAAAAAAAGTGACAAGTTCACTAAATAAACCCACCACACTGCATCCAACTAGATATGTCCATGTATCTGCAGACATTAGAAAAGAAATTGATAGGGAATATACACCCATCATTCATGACTATCGAAAAATATAGAGAGGGGAAACTCTGCCATTTACTCTTGAATAACAAATTGCTCCTCGTGGAAAGAAGAAATGTAAACAATACCAGGCTCGATGCGATCCATGGCCATAGAAAAAGGATTTGACAATTTCAATCAAATGAAGGAAGAAATTTTCAAGCATCCAGATGGGAAGACAAAATTTTTATCAAACCATACGGACTATAATATTTTAAATTAATAGGGCAAGATTGCAAATGAGCACCAACTTATTTAAAGCACAAATTTTTCTATCTCTCCAGACTTCTCACTCTACTCGAAGGCACCAAATCAAAGTTTTTGAAAACTTGACTTGAAGAAATGAGGGGTATTTTGAGGGTGATAACAGTGTGCTGGGTCTGAGTTAGGCAAAAAAACTAGCTTTCACCATTAAACTTTGTAATGCACAAAAATTCAAACAATTGCACTGTAACCTCCAATCTACAACCTAAATTAGTATTAAACCTTTAGAACTATATGTATACCCTAGACAACCATGAATACTCAAAAAAAATAACCAATCACCATGAATAAACCCAAACAAGATTTAAAACCCAAACCAATACAAGTAGAGCACAAATAGAACATCCATTATGACGCTTACACATGAAACTTGAAAATCATGAATGGAAAGAAAGAGGGAAACAATAGAATGTGACTAGCATGGATCCTAACAATTTGCACTCTGATATAAAGATGAAGAATGCAAAAATTCGAAGCATAAGGATCATGCGATATAATACAACCATTGACTGAGTTTCACTCTACCAATGTGATGAGGTTCTATGAGGGAGTGAGCATTAACAATGAAAATGTACATGCAAGGATTCGAAAGGCTAAAATATCATTCTATCTCTCATATTCCACATAGGTTTGAAAAAGGAAGGTGTATAAATAGGGGGTGTTTTTTAACCCCAGTGCTTGCAATCATGAATCCTAAAGTGGAGAAGGGGAGTTACATTTCAGAATGGAAGTAACTCCCATATGATGCATTGAATCCTTGACACATAATGACTCGTAAGGAATCTAATGATGACCCTTATGACACCTATACCTATGACCTCACCTAAGTTAGATGACTTTCCACATGACATGGAAAATGAGTCACACTAATAGTTACAACTATCTTTAGTGGAAATCTTAGTTCAAAGTTATTTATGTTTGGTATTTTCAATAAGTTTTGTTCAGAATTTTTTTATTCCTCTCAAACCTACTTACCTCCATCTTATAATACTTCCCTACACTTCTATTTCTCGATATTTTTTTTAGCTCCTCGAGATATTCTACCAGTTTAACAAGATCTTACTAAGATCCTCCCTTCAACCATATGTTCACCAAGCTCTTCACAACCTAGATACATCCTAAGCTATCACTTCCCTCTCATTGGGATCAACCTAGACCTCTCTGAGATATTCTTCTTCCCCTCAATCTCTCATCTTTTTGGCTCAACCATGGGTTTTTTTCATGCTCAACCATGTTGCCTTGTATTTTGTAGCTTACTCATCCCCCTACTCACCATTTTATCTTTCTTGTGAGATCACATCCCTACGTACCTATTGTGGATTATTTCTCAGTGGTATTCTTGCTCAAACTCATCATTCCCTTACATCCATAAAAATTACTCATTTTCTCCCTTTCTCGGCCCATGTTTACCTAAGTTAGACTTGGCCTCAGCTCTGTGCGTACTACCCTATGTTAACCATTCAACCAATTTCCCTTAATCCCATGTTTCCTTTTAATTGACCTCCAAACTCTTCCAACACTGACCTTCTTGGAACCATTAGATCCAACACATTTCACATGCATTATCCCATTAACTATACTTAAAACCACTTACAATGCTCACCAGTTCACTTATTGAGTTCCCAGCTTCAGGACACTCAACCTCACCATTTGGCATTTATACATGCCTTCTTGACATTTAACCACTTTGAATTTTATTTTCCATCAAATCCATATCCATATTTGGTTTTTTTAGTATAATATTTGTTTAATTAACTTAGTTTGTTTCATTTTTTTCAAATTATCTTATATTAAATTAAAATAGGTTAGGGTATTTATTTTAAAGGAAGGAAAATTTCTTAAGTAGTTCATTAATCATTAAAGTTAGATAATTTTTTAACTAACCCCTTTTTATCATTGTGTGGTAATTAAATTAATTGGGGAAAATATTTAAAAATTAGCATAATTGGATGTTTTCTAGTGTGTTCTTATGAAGGGTATTTTTAATTTTCTATAGGCCATTTTGCATTTTGGAAGGCCTTTTTTCTCTTCTTGGAGTTGTTTTTCCTTTAATCAATATCTTATTATTACTTTTGGCTAGTGAGCTTGCCCACCATAACCCTACAAAAAGGGAGTTCCAAAGTGACATGAGATGTTATTTCTCACACATAACTGAGTTTCTCCCTTCCTTCTTGTTTTCACATCATTTTGTGTATTTTACGATGTCGATTCACCGTGATCACTCAAAACTTATTGTGGTATCCACACTTACACATTTTTACACCAATTACAAGGTGAGTGGCTAACTATTTCAAGACACACAATCACATCAAATTGTAATCAATGCACTAGACTATAAGTGCCATAAATAGGGGTGAAAATATTTTTTTGGGGTATGTGTGTGTTTCCTTTCTTTCTACATTATTAATTTCTCTCTCCTCATAATTGATGTTACTGGTGTTCCTTTTTTCACATCTTTTAACTTATTTTAATGGAGATCCAAGATGATAATTAAACTAAGGGGTAAAGGGTTGTATTGGATCACTATGGGAGTAGAAACTAAACCTGGTGG
Source organism: Taxus chinensis (assembly GCA_019776745.2). Taxonomy (NCBI): domain Eukaryota; kingdom Viridiplantae; phylum Streptophyta; class Pinopsida; order Cupressales; family Taxaceae; genus Taxus; species Taxus chinensis. The sequence goes on along the minus strand of CM034148.1, from coordinate 102,303,245 downwards.
TGAACATGAGAAATCCAAGTGGTTCAACCAATGTGATGAATCCTTTGGTCTTTTTTTGTTTCTTGTGACATGCTTTTCCACATTGTTGGTTGGATATTTTTTCAGGGAAAAAAATATGAGGTTCAACCACAACATGCGGGACAATGTCCTTCCTCAAATAAATGGGATGCAACATGTTTATTAATAATCTAAGAACACCAAAGAATATTCATAATATTTATATTGATCTAGCATTGGGGTGGGATCTCATCCCCGTAGATTTATTTCTTAAGGAATGAAAAATAGATTGAGAATGGAGGAAGGTTATTGAGAATAGTAATAGACTTTGATTGAGATATAATGAAAAATGAACTAGAATTTAAAGAATAATATAATGCATTGAACTTAAGAACAATGTTTTAAACAAAGATAGTATATATAACACCAAATTTGTAATGCGTCTCTTTTATTCCTTATAGAAAAATATTAAAAACATAGTTTTTATTCTCTTTACAATTCCAACCTTCTTCCTTTTTCCAAAAAATCTCTCCCTTCTAATGCCACAGTATTTTACATTTATAGAGAGAAGGGGAGAGATAAAAGGGAGGTTGTTGGATCATAATATATTAATAGGAAACATACATTAAAGATTTCTTGAATGGTTGTTGTGTAAAATTACCCAATCAACATGTTGAACCGAATGATGTCTCAACATCATAAAAATTTACATGTCTGATTAAAAAATGGAAAGACATGATAAATTCTCAAATATACCTTTCCTTATTAGTTCTTTTATCATCTTCTTTATCGTGATATGTGGAGAACCTCTCAATTATTTATTGTAATTCATTATCATTAGGTATGTGAGAGTTTCGATTCATAAAATTACATGTGTTGATCTTGTTGATCATTTTCTTAGGAATCTTCTAAAGTCTGTTGAGGATTTTGGCCATGTCGTTAGAAAAAATTATATACAATCAATTTTTCAATTGAACTTAAATCAGATCACTTTCTGACATATAATCCTTCTCAACTGGCTCTTTGAATTTTTTTGAGGATGTATTCCACAAGAATCATATTCAAGTCTTCATCCAAGATCTAGTAGGGAACCTTGGAAAATTCATTTTTGATGTCACTAGTGGCATCAATTTCCTCTTCTCTAGCCTTTTGGATATTTTCTTTAGCCTCTTGGAAAATCTTAACTCAAAATTCTGTTGTTTTGTAAACGGAGAAAATTTTAATGGTGAATATTTGTTAATTCATGATTATTCCAAATTTTAAAATTTGAAATTAGTAAATTTTTAAGATAGGAATTAGGAGTGAGTCACAAAAAATTTCTAGGTACAAGTTAATTTTAGGAGTCGGTTCACCAAGAAGTTTTCACCAATAACATACTATTTTCATTCAAATTGCCTTTAGTGTGAAATAATTTTTTTCCAAATACACTTTATATATACCATGTAAATATTTACATTTCATTATTCCATATGCAAATTCTGATTATCAAATATTCCTTGAAATTCCTTTCTACTTTAAAGATTGAGATCATCATTGACTAGACATTGCAATGTTGCATCGAGGTAGTTTTCACTGTTATAGTTTTATATTGCATGCTACCAACAAGAAACTTTGTGTATGTTGTCGTCTGGAAACATTGTGCATGCTACTGACTGGTAGCATACACTAAACTAACAACAAATAACATGCACAATGGTGTCGGCTGGTAGCATTGTGTATGCTTCTGATCTGTTTCAACTTCCATTTATAAATTTTTAAATATTCTACTTTTTTTTTAAATTTAAACTATTTGAAAATTAATCTAGTCTCTTCGATAAGTACAATGGATTTTGTGAATAATGAACACAAGGAAGATAAAATCAAAAGAAAAAGTAGCATATTAAAATATTTAAAACAACCAAAAAATGAGGACGCAACTGCCATAATTTATTTTGTCTTTCTTTCCTACGTCAATTACATAGGCACTAAAAAACTTCAATGGATCTAGGTGAATTTGGATACATATGGCTTGCATAGTAAGTAAAGGGAATAAATTTCCCTTAAAATAATTGTGGAGAAGACTATGTAAATAAGGCAGAGGAAAATATAAGACCATGAATATTGTGTCATGTAATATTAATATATAACCTTTAGTTTCCCATAGACTGAGAGTGTGTAAACCTGCTTCTCTTCATCACTAGTATTAATGATCACCTCCTTGAAGTGAGAAACACACCAATCTATAACTAGAATGAGCATTCCACTAGGTATAATGGTAGAAACGAAAAAAATGACCCACCAATTGTGGAAAATTATGGGAGATATGAGACTTATTTGAACTCCCACATAGAAAAAATACCACTTTCTAGAGGCACGACCATGTCAATAAAACTTCTTTACCGAGGCATATGAAATATTCCAAATCAAATAGTAAACACAATTCCCAAAGAAAAAACCCCCTTCGAAATATATAAAAAAATAAAAATTCTCTTGTATTACAAAAATCAACAGACATTAATTTATATAGAAAATGTGTGTTGATTCATCCAAATTCCGCATTAATTTTCCATGTGGAAGAGAAAATGTGTCTTTATTTTCTCTTCCACATGTAAAATTAATGTGGCATGGAAGCTAAAATTCCATGTCATTGTGTTGGTGTTGGTGACATGGTAGCGAACTGGTAGAACACATAATACTACATGTTGATAGCAATGTACATGCTACTAAAAGGTAGCATTGTAAAATGTTATCATCCAATAGCATTGTAAAATGCTACCAAATAGTAGCATTGTAAAATTTTATTGGCTGATAGTAAGGACACTGCTATTGGTTAGTAGAATTTTACAATGCTACTAGTCGGTAGTAGTATCCTTGATATTGACTATTAACATGTGGTCATTAATTTTCCATGTTTGTTTATCATGCAGAAACCATGTGGAAAATGTTAATTTTACATGTTGATTTGTCAGGTGGAAAATGTGTGTTGAGATAATGAAAGAGAAATGGAAAATAAAAACATGAAAAATTAATCCCCACATGCTACCAGTTGGTAGCAAGGATAATGATACTAGTCGGTAGCATAGATGATGCCACCAATCAGTAGCAATGATAATGCTACCATTCGGTAGTAAGAATAATGCTACCGGCCGGTAGCATTCTACAATTCTACTGGTCTATAGCATTATCTGTTTTTTGGACCAGTAGCATTGTAGAATTCTTATGTCCTATAGCATTATTTAAAATTATTCCTATGCTACATCGGAAACCTTTCGCTAACTTTTGCAAAAAAAATCCATTCCCATGAAAAAAAATTCATAACATTCTCCATACTTTCAAAAGTTTTTTGTTCCAAAATTTGCCAAACACTTTCTAAGGTTATTTTTAGGGACCCTTAAAATTTTCTTTGTTTTTAAAACTCTAATTTTTTCTCCATTCCATGTGTTATCCATTCTTGGACCATGCTATCAACATCAATTTTATTAATCTCATTTAGGGACTCTAGAGTCATCTCCGCGTTGTTGCATTCTTCATCAAGCTCATCATTCATCTTGTTGGCTGCTGATTTTTCTCTCTCAGTTTTTTCATAGAGCTCAAAAATATATTTAATGAGCCTCTTTTTCTGGTGAAGAGTTTTTTCAATCCAACTATCCACTATGTGAACCTTTTGTCTAATATCTTCCACCTTTGATATGGATGATGTATAAAAATTAATAAGAGATAAGGAGGAGATCAGGGTAGGATTAGAGATTTTGAGGAGGATGGATGTCAGATGCTCCAATTTTTACTTTAATTCATCCTTGGAGGCCTTGTTTTCTTTGAGATTTTTTAACAAGATATCCATGACCACTTGGAGATCTTGTTGTGCTCATTTTTTAGTGACTTTCCCAACTGTCACTTTGGTTATTTGATAATCAGAGGTAGTGATAACATCCTTACTTTTTTTCTGTAGTAGACACTTTGATCTCAAAATTCCTCCCCCTGATGAGTCAATGGTGATGTGGAAGAGTTTTTTTTGCTTCTTATATGCACGAGAGGGGGCAGGATTTAGCATACTAAAATTGAAGGCTTCAGGAACAATGAAGTTTTTTCTCTTCTTCGGGGTTTGGCTTGCTAACCAAGATGGGACCAAAGAGGGGGTAGTTGGCTTTTGGGGAGATACGAGCATGAGTGTGGCACTATGAGGAGTAATAAATGTTATCACCAAGGGGGGAAGAGTATATTAGATATACATGATTAAATTTGAAGAGGTGTGAGGAGAATATGGAATGGAGGAAAAGACACCAGATGGTGAAGGAAATTGGGATATATGAGGAGAACATGAGATCATACTTAATCTTGTTAAAAGATGATAAAAGGGATGAAAATAGATATTCCATGAGTGATACATGAGGAGATGAAGGTGGAGGAGAAGAAATAGGATGGGAAGATGATATGACCAGAGATATGAATTGATGAAGAAGGTGGAGAAGAAGAAAGAGGAGGTGGCACATGATGAAAGGAAATGATTGTTGATCACACATGTGGGGCTACGGTCACAAGAGGGACCACATGAGTGATGATAAGGGAGGAAATAGGAAGGTGTTATCCAAGTCTCCTTGACCTCACTAAGGATAAGGGAAATCAACGTTGACAATAATGGCAGAATGAGTAGAAGAAGGGGGAGGATATTTTCCTCCACTTCTAAAATACATAAACTTCACCTTATTGATAGGCACCTATTCTTTATCCTTACACTCCAAGGAAGGGATTTCCTCTAATGCAAGAGTTACTTTGAATTTTGTGAAATTGGGATCCCTCTACTGAATGTTCTCAGAAAAGAGTCGATTCTATAAAATCTAAATTTTATTAAGAATATAAGAGTACTAAAATGTAATAAATGAAATGTACTGAAATGCAAATGCTAAGTAAATTATTTAGTAATTAAAAATGAAATAAAATTAAAGGGGAAGGTACTTACCTTAATTTAACTTACCTTGTAGTGATTTGGGATGTAACAGATTGATGAAATGGCAGATTAGAATGTCGCAATGACCCAAAAAAATAGAAGTATAGGTAGATCTTTGTAGAATCATGTGCATCGAGAGGGATAGGAGTTCTTGTGTGAGTGTAGTCATTTTTACCCATCTACTGACTTCTAACCCCATGTGCGTCGGTATATCACCCAGTGGGTGTTGGGAGCTCACCTGAGGCACGCACATGTTTTGAACACCTCCTTTATGTGAGCATTATGAGAAGGCCTTGACATTGTTAGAGGATTAGTTGTAGAGAAGTGGATATTCATGTAGAATCACAATATGAGTGATCATGTCCTTATACCAAAGCATTTAATAACAAGAGAAACATCATGGTATGAAATACAAAGAAAATATCTGACATTAAATATAAGGAAATAACACTAAGGTTTGTTCCCTTGAACCAAATATTTAGAATAGAGCCATATATTTATATTGATCATAGTCTTAGCAACCACATTACATTTAAAATTGTTGTATCAGAAAAAAATGTATCAAGACATGGATCTAACCCATATATCAGAGGTCCTAGTTATGCTTTTTTTATTACAAAAATTTTATAGACCCATCCCCTAGATATGATAACATTCCTATAGTCATCTAATGAGAACCCTAACTCTTAGGCCCTCCTAATACTTTTTACAGAGCTTCGCTTACCTCATACTATATGTCTTCCTTGGTGTGTCTTCTTTGATTCTAAGTATCTCTCTTTATAGCACCAACACCCACTGTCATGCCTTTTCTCAAGAGTAGATCACATGCCAAGTGTACATGTGATCCTTCAATGGTGCATGCTTATTCTATTCTAAGCTCTCCACTTTCTACAATTATGTCTTCTAAGAATATTCCATGCGTGGAATATTATTTCCTTGACCACCAAGTCTTCCAGGATGGCACCTTATCCACTCAGCATACCTATTTGGGTCACATTTTTCCTCAGGTGCCTCTAGAATGCTGAATATGGCTAAGTCCTTAGACCCTGTGTATTGTCTTGCACACACACCCTGTTTTCTTCTAAACCCTTCTTAAACCATTGTCCTACGTACTTCTCCTTACACACCCTTCTTCTTATTGGTCCCATGCGCTCATGCGCCCTTTAGCACTAAGCCAATATTTTGAGGCCCAACATCACCCAACACTAAGCTTGTTCTCCATCCTCAGAAACATACTACTCCTTTAAAGAATAAAAAATGGTGGAACCCATAAAATTTTAATGAAGAAGTAAAGAATGGAAGAATGAATAAATGCAAGAATCGAGGTATTTCTACTACTGTAAGAGGAGTGGGAACTCCTTCCTTATTTTTTCCTCGATATTTTCCCAAGCGTCCACTTCACCTTGTGCCTACTGAAGTAGGTCACCCACTAGAGCACTTACCTCCTCAAAAGTCAGTTCATCACCCATAGCATTCACTGTATCTACAATCCCTTCTAATTGTTTGCTAATTTCGTCTAGCGCGTCCATTCTGTGGGTGATCTGGGGATATAGTTCCTTAAGCCAATTTTTAATTGATCCTCATAAGGTTTTGATTGCTTCCATATTATTTTCTACCTTGGCTAGGATCTTATCCCTCTCTTCCCTATTTGCTTTATTCTTCTCTTGGTATTCCTTGAAACCCACCTCATGTGTAACAACTAGTATGCTTGATACCCTATCTCTATTAGAGAAATTATCATACACAGCCTCAGCCATCCATGTAATGATCTATACAGTAGCAAGGAGCTCATAATATTGTGTAACTATCTCCCTAATCTTCTACTTATCTTCCTCCTTCTGGCGCGCCAATGCCTCTTATGTTGATTCTAGAGTAAGAGGTTACCTCTCCATTGTAAGGATGTGGGTTAAGTATTCCAAGAATTACAAGGTTGACTCATATTTCTGCTTATGAGGTACTAGGTCTAGGTTTTTCAAAGTGATGGCATCTATGATCATTTCAATCTTCTTGTACACCTCACACACCTTCTCCTCTCTTAGTTTGGACCTTAACTATGAGTTGATCAACTTTTTTTGATTTAGATCCTTTCTCTTCTTAATGAGTTCCTTCTTCTTCTTCTCTAGTTCTTTCTCTAGGAACCTTACCCTATCATTCCTTCCGAAGAGTCTCACCTCAACCTCAAACGATACCTTGTTGAGCGCATTGCAGACTTTCTCATCAGATAACTATTACATGTTTATCAGGGGGATCAGTCCCTTATTCTCTGGTATCTTTATTAGTTCTCCTTATATGACCTCGAACTCGGTCTCATCAACATGGGAATCAAAATCCAAATATAACATCTTCCTCATTTGTGGGTTTGTTCCTTATTCTTCAAATGAAAACCATGCAAAGAGTTGGTCTGTGGGTACAGTACTCTAGAAGTAAACATGTAGTACCTTACTTGGATCATTGGTGTAACTCATTCCTTGATCCTGCATCACTACCACACTCTTCCCTCTTATGTGTGCTTCATTTATAAATCTTACCACTAGGTTGGGATCTTCACCCATGCTCCCATACTCCTTTCTGACACTCTCCTCCTCTATTTCTTTGAGTATTTTGTTAGCATTGTGCTCCACCTCTTGCTCCACCAAATCCTTTATTATGCCCGCTACTTATCTTTCTGTGGCTTCTTCTATCTGCTCCTTGGTAAGGCTTTGAGCCCTCTAATCCCTTGTATTAACTTCCTCACTCTTCCCTTTGCCTTGAGAGGCTTCCTCTTCCCCATCCTTTTCTTCATTTGCTTCATCTCAGAGTCATGCACATCATACATAGGATGGTCCCAAGCCTTTTCATGCCCATCATTGTCTCTCTCACCTCTATATGCCTCCATGCTATCCATTCCTTCTGAGTCTTCCTTATCAAGTACCTTTTATATGTTCCTAACTGGTGATTCCAGTATATGAGACTCTTCCTTCTCTTATTATTCAACAATCGACTCCTTGCTTCGTGATTATTCTTGTGCAAGAGGATCTTATTTCTCTGGCATCTCTTCCTCATGTGATTTTTCATTTTCCTTAATGAGGGAATTATTCCTTTGTGCATATGTGCTCGGTTTCACGCCTGACTCCTATGTGCTAATAGACTGTGTTGTTTTCACACTTGGTGCCTTCTACTCTTTCCCTCTTCCTTAGAGCATCCTTCTTCCTCCCGGTGGGGTCTTCTGGGATGGATACATCATTCTCCAAGTAGGAACCCCTCTCATACTTGGGCCTAATGTGTAAGGATACCCTTATTGCGGTCCTTCTAGTAATTGGTAGCATAACAGGTTTTGTCATGCACATCTCATGGGAGACATATTTCTCTACATAAGCATTCTTCTTTCGGTATACTAGCTTTCTATCTAGCTCACGGTGGTCTTGGTCCACCTCACTGAGGTCGAACCTGTTATCCCCGTTTTGAGTTCACAACGAAACGATCGGATAACCCCTACAAAATTTTTGAAGTGATTTTGCATCATGACCTCTTTTAGAGAAAATCGGGTTTTCGGGTGTTCCTAACAACTTGACATAAGTTTTAACATGCTTTATGTCTTATGACCTCTGAAACCCAAAACCCGCCTTGCAATGAGAAAATCCTTTGTAATCGGGTTTTCGGAAATTCAACTCATCGGAACATTCTTGAGTTAAAACATGCTTTGTGTCGCGTGACTTCCGAAACCCGAGACCCGCCTTGTGTTAAGACAATCCTTTGTATTCGGGTTTTCGGAACTCTAAAGCATCGGGACATTCATGTTCCAAAACATGTTTTATGCGCCATGTTCTCTGATTCCCGAAGTCCACTCAATCCTTTGTAATCGGGTTTTCGGAAGTTCAATGCATCGGAACATTCATGATTCAAAACATGTTGGGTGCTCCATGTTTTCCGAAGCCCGAAACCCGAAATGCACTAAATCTCCTCGTGTCGGGTTTTTGGACTCCTCCAACATACTGACGTGGCATTCATGCCGAGTGGTCGGTGAGTTGGCACGTGCCGAGCTGAAGTGTATTTATTATTGATTTTCTTATAAATACGCGGATTTCCACGTCATTCTTACCGTTCATATTTTTAATTCGTGGATTTTTCGCATGCTCTTCCGCTCCCAAAACCCGCAAACTCGCGTTACCAGACTGGATCGTTTGTTTTCGATTTTACCTGTCTCGAACCGAAGGTATTCTTCTTTCCTTCTTTATTCTTGACTTTTCTGGATCGACTGCGTGTATTTTCTTTCCAATTTCTTGCCAGTTGTTGAGGGTTTTTCTTCCTTCTTCTTTCTGTGTTGTTTTGGAAAGGGTTTTGGGTTTTTAGGGTTTATTCTCTTTTTGGGATTATTAATTGGTGTTGTTCCTTCCAAATCTTAATTATATGCATGATGTATGGAATATGAATAACAAAAAATAAAGGAAGTTGTGTATGTAGAAATTCAAAGGAAAGACTCTGTTTTTGTTTCCTGGATTTTGAAGGTTGTGTTGCAGATTCAAAAGTCTGAAGAACCTTGGAAGCTCAAAGTGACGGGGTTTCTCAACATTCCGACCTCAACACTAAGTGCCAGGCATCTCCTAAGTTCCGTCACCGAAAGTGGGTGCCGGGTTTTCTCCTGTTTCTGCCATTGAAAGCAAGTGTCTGGTTTCGCCAAGATTCCGACATATCAGACCTGTTGGGTTCTCAAAGTTTTCCGATATCTTCTTCTGTGTGTCAGGTTCTTTTCTCCTTCTGACGCATTCAGTCAATCAGGTTTTTCAGTGTGTACAGCATCTCCGGAGTTCCGGAACAAACAGTCTCAGCTGGAGGAGGAGAAAGAAGAAGAAGCAAAAGATGATGATTCAGATTAATTCCCAATGTCCCATGTCATTTCTATTTTCAGATTGACATGTCTTTGTTATTTCCGTTTTATCATATTTTTAATTCATACTTTGACTTGATCTCCTGCGTGAGAATCATGCAAAGCTGAACTCTAGTTAGCATGCTACTTTTCAGGATCTGTCCTGTTTTATCTCTAGCTTCTTTTGTTATAAATAAGGGATGCCTGTGCATTCTAAATGGTCGAGAATTTTTGAAGCATTAAGAGGCTATTGGAAAGGAGAAAAACTTTGTGTTTTCTTTCAATCATTTTGAAGAATAGAAGTTGATATTGTTTTGCAGACTTTGTGTTGTGGAATATATCTTATTTAAGACAGTGTTCTTATGTTCATGATCTTAAAGCTATTCTTTGCATAGAATCTCAGTGTTTCTAATTATCTCGGACACTATATCTGTGATCTAAAACTCGTATGATTATTTCGTGCTCTGTGTTTACTCGAAAGAAAATACGTTTCTCCCATTTCTTTTCTACCGTGCTTCTTTCACTGTAACAGTTTCTAACCTATTTCACTTGCGAAAGCAATATCCTTGAATCGTGTGAATGTGGATTTCGGGATTTCATCCCAACCCCTAATGGTTAGATTAGTGTGAATATTGTATATATTATTTACTGTGTTTTAGATTAGCAATAAACATGCAGCCTCACCTGTCTTTGAGGAGGGATATTATCCCATGTACTGTGGTTGAACCTCATATTTTGGTTTGACAAAATATCCAACCAACAGTTTTTGGCGACTCCGCTGGGGAAATACGGATCAATAGTATAAAGCTTATCCTCTCGGTGTCTGGCGACTCCATATTTGCCTTATTTTTAATAAGATCTCCTTTCAGTTCAAGCTGGCCAGGAGGATCTTCACTCGGTCTCACCGAGCTCAAGGTGAAATTGATCCACTCTTTGAGTTGCTGCAACAGCATAATTTCAGCCTTTCTCCCAACAGCGTTGTCTCTAACCGAGCCAGAAGTTCTTCACCTGTTCGGAGAAATCAGATCCCTGAAGAACGGGAAGCATCTGCAACTTGTCGTGCACTACTCTTTTCTGATACTCGGATCCCTGTACGCACTCTTTTCAGAAGGATGGCGGTTCAACCTGTGCCTTGGGGTGCAGTCATTGGTCCTCTTACTTTGACTCCTCCATTGCATGAGTTACCACGTGGATCACGTAAAAACATTCCCAAGTTCAATGGGGATGGGAAGCAGCATCCTGATGAGCATATTGCGTCTTTCTTTGTTGCATGCGGTGTCCTCGGAGTAGCCCACGAAGATGTCTCTGTTCGACTCTTTGTTGAAACATTACAGGGAGTAGCAGCTGAATGGTTTTATCACCTCCCGAATGCATGCATTCCAGATTGGGCTACCATGTGGACCATGTTTGAGGCACGTTTCAAACCAGCCGAAGATTCTCATGCATTGTTAGCTCAGCTTACTCATATGAAGAAGGAATCGCATGAACCTATGCGGGAATTCGTGGCTAAGTTCAATAAGCTGATCCAGAAAATTCCAGTTATAGCTGTACCAACTTTGGAAAACCAAAAGTGCTTCTTCATCAATGCTCAACCTCCTGATATAAGATTTTTATTACGAAGGTCGGTTATCCCAGATTTGGCTACTGCTCAGTCAACAGCTACTGAAATAGAGGATGATCTCATCTTAGCCGGAAGGATCAAGAAAGATATACCCAAACTCAAAAATCAAGGTTCTTCTCAAGGTAATACTGACCCTATGTTTCAAAAAATGGCTAATGATTTGATTGCTTTAAAGAAGCAAGTGTCTCAGCAGGGGAGCAATGTTCCGTACCAGGATATCCCTAGGCGGAATTTTAATAACAATGGTGTACCTGCCAGAGATAGGCCACGGTTAGCTCCTGCTCAACCGAGATTAGCAATTGAAGCTCCGCCTGTTAATGCAGCAGTGGAACTGATTGAAGAAGATGACGAACCAGAAGAGCAAGATTCTCCTGAGGATTTTGAAGCTTCAGGATATGCTGATGAGTCTTATGATGAGTCAGCTGGCGACTCCAGCATTGGTTATTTGGAATATGATGAAGATGAATGTGAGCCAGATGGTCAATCATTTGCTGTTTTCACTCAGTCCCAATCTCAGGTTCCCAGAAAGCCTCTGGAAAATACTAAGGAGAAGAATAAGGAACCTCCTGTATCCATAGTCAAAAGGGGTACCCCTATTTCAGCGCAAACTGAAAGAGAGGTTACTAAAAAGACAGCTGCTCCTTATTCTCCTTCTCCTAAGGTCAGTGCCCCAGCACAAGCTCATATAATTAGAACTGAGCCTACTATCATTCCTTCTTACACTGCTTTCGATATTATTGATCATGCAAAGAGAACCAAAATTCAAATGTCAGAAGCAGAATACCTTTAGTCGAATCCCAAACAATTTGAAAAGCTGGCCAAGTTCATCAGAAGTAAAGCGGCCGTTCCGTCACCTGCTAAAGGTCTCCTTTCAAATCCTACTCAACCCACACCTCAGAATAATCTGACTTCTGCTTCTTCCTTAGGAAAGATTGAACCATTTTATTTGTCTCTACTTATAAATGGGTTTAAACTCAGCAATTACATCATTGATTCAGGGGCCTCTGATAATGTTATGCCCGCAAAAGTGGCCCATGCCCTTGGGCTTACTTTGACTAAATCATATGGACGGTGCTATTCCATGGAAACTAAACAAGTCCCTCTGATTGGTCAAATTAAGGATGCACAGTTCGCATTTGTTGCTTTTCCTGAGAAGAGAGTGAAAATGACTATCCTAGTTGCAGATATTCCTGCAGCTTACGGCATTCTCTTGGGTAGAGGATTTTGTAAAGATGTCGGAGGAGAGATTAGTATGGATTGGACCAAAGCTAAGATCTCAGTCAAAGGGGTTCAACAGGTTCTTCATCCTGAACCGCAGGCAAAGTATTTGGTGACTAAATCAGATGATCCTAAGGCTTAGATTCTTTTCGAAGATGCTAGCTTTAGGAATTATTTCATGGCTTCAGAGATACCCATTGTAGATGTGGAAGAGGAAGATCCCAATGCAATTTGGACGCTCGAATTTGATGGTAGCTGCTCAACTTCTGGATCAGGCGCTGGTGTTGTTCTCATATCTCCTAGCTCCGAGATTTTCCCATCAGCTTATAAGTTACAATTTGATAATACTAACAACACGGCCGAATATGAAGCCCTGTTATTAGGATTAGAATTGGCCAGACAGAAGGGAATCAGGAATCTCAAGGTGCAGGGAGATGCAGAGCTGATTGTTAATCAGGTCAGGGGTGTATATCAGGTGAAAAATGATTGGTTGAGGCATTATAGGAACAAAGTGTGGGATAGTATAGAATGCTTTGATGCATTTTATATTAAGGTAGTTTTAAGAGATTATAATGACAAGGCTGATTCTTTGGTCGTATCTGCATCTCTTCTTCTTCCTCATCCTCAGTTCAAGCAAGACACATACTCTATCGAAATTGTGTACCGCCCTAGCATCCCTGATAATGCAACTCACTGGTAGGTATTCAATGATGATCAACAAGTGTTGGCTTTCCTGGAAAAGGATGACAATTTCAGTGAACTGTATTTTGAAGGTTCGGAATCAGCCTTTCGTGAAACTATTTTAGATCCATATCAAGAGGTTGATGGTGAATTTATCCAGCTAAAAGGCAACAAGATACCAAAAGGTCTGGTTTCTCTGGAGGGTCTGTTTGACAAGCATGATCGCTTCATCCAAAACAAAAGGCAGGTTGAAGGAGCTTCTTCCTCTGAAGTGGATCAAATCAATCTAGGTTCATCTGATCAACCTCAGATGGTGAATATCGGTAAATGTTGTTCTCCTGAAGAGAAGGAAAGATTCACTTCACTTTTGAAGAAATACATCGATGTGTTAGCATGGTCCTATGCAGATTTGAAATCTTTCAAGCCCAAGGATGTTTAGCACAGTATTCCTTTGAAGCCTGATGTCAAGCCGTATAGACAGAAGAAAAGACATTATAATCCGAAGATTTTAGGAACAATCCTGGCAGAAATTCAGAAGATGTTAGATGCTAGGATTATTTTCTCAATCCATCACTCCACTTGGATTGCAAACATTGTTCCTGTCGGAAAGAAGAATGGCGAGATCCGGATTTGTGTTGACTTTCGGAACTTGAATCAGTCCTCACTGAAGGATAACTATCCCTTGCCGATCATGGATCAGGTATTACAAACTGTAACTGGATCTGAAATGTTATCCATGCTCGACGGGTTTTCAGGATATAATCAAGTTGAAGTAACCACAGAGGATCAACACAAGACAGCTTTCACGACCCCATGGGGTACCTTTGCTTACAGAAGGATGCCATTCGGCCTGATCAACGCCGGAGCTACTTTTCAGAGGGCTATGGACCTAGCATTCAGAGATCTAATGGGTAAGGTCATAGTCGTGTATTTGGATGACTTGACTGTCTTTTCTAAAAAACGAAGTGATCATTATGGTCATTTAGAACAGGTACTTCAGAGATGCAGACGTCACGGAATTTCATTGAATCCTAAGAAATCCATGTTCGGGGTAACAGAAGGAAAGCTGCTGGGTCATATTGTGACTAGAGAAGGAACTAAAATTGACCCAGAAAGGGTAAAGGCTATTCAGAGCCTTACCTTGCCCACAAGTAAAACAGGAGTTCATTCTTTCTTCGGAAAGGTTAATTTCTTGATAAGATTTGTACCTGATTTTGCTGACAAGACCAAGGATATCCTTGGAATGATGAAAGGCAAAGTCCCATTCAGATGGAGTGCAGAAGGGAAACTTTCATTTGAAGAAATAAAAAAGGCAGTTGCTAGCGCTCCTATTTTAGTATGTCCAGACTTCAAGAAAGATTTCATCATGTATAGCTATGCTTCTGCCCACACAGTGTCAGCGATCCTGATGCAGGAAAATGGAGAAGGCATTGAAGCTCCTATCGCATTCATGAGCTGTCTGTTGAAAGAGCATGAATTGAAGATGTCGCAGATTGAAAAACATGCTTATGCGGTGGTGCGAGCGGTGAAGCATTTCAGGTACTATGTGCTTAATTCTCATACTCGTGTTCTCGTTCCTGATACTGCTGTTAAATCCATTCTAACTCAACAAGAGCTGGGAAGCCAAAGAGGTACTTGGATAGCTAAGGTTCAGGAGTACGACTTGGACATCAAACCTACCAAGTTGGTACGAGGAAGGGGCCTGTGTCAATTGAATGCAGAGAATCATGCTGAAACAGAGTGTGAGAAGAATCAAGATACTTCTTCAGAACTGCCTACAGTGCTTTTTGTCAGTACGACCGATGAATGGTACATGGACATTTCTTTCTTCTTAACTTATGGTGAATGCCCTCCGCATTTAAATCAAAAAGAGAAGAGGACCGTCAGGTTGAGAGCTGCGAGATACCTTTTGTGGAATAATGCAATATACAAGAAAGGTATCGATGGTGTCTTCTTGCGTTGTGTTGATAAATCGCAACAGGAAAAGTTATTAGAATCCTTTCATAGCCTAGCATGCGGAGGACATTTTTCGTCTTCTGTAACAGCATATAAGATCTTACGGGCTAGGTATTATTGGCCTACTCTTTTCTGGGATTCAGCAGAATGGGTGTCTAAATGTGAAGCTTGTCAACATTTTGTTGGTCGTCCCAAGTTAGCAGCTCTTCCTCTGAAGCCTGTGGTGATTGAAAAACCTTTTCACCAATGGGGGATTGATTTTATCGGAACATTGAATCCTGATTCCAGTGCTGGACACAACTATGTGCTAACTGCTACATATTATTTTACCAAGTGGGTAGAGGCTGCGCCAATCAAGCAAGCAACTTCTGAAGCTGTTTGCAAATTCCTTAAGGAAAACATAATTGTCAGATTCGGTGTACCTCATAAGATTGTAGCGGATAATGCTTCCAATTTCTCGTCACATGAGTTAACTGAGTTTTGCTATAGATTCGGCATTACTTTGGCTCATTCATCTGACTATTATCCCCAGGGTAATGGGCAAGCTGAGTCCAGCAATAAGAATCTGGTTACTATAATCAGGAAATTAGTAGACGAAAATCAGAGGAATTGGCACAAAGCATTGTATGATGCATTGTGGGCTGATCAGATCACTCCAAAGTGAGCCATAGGGATGTCCCCTTTTCAATTGCTATACGGGATTGATGCTGAAATTCCTATCTCAGTAGAATTGCCAGCCTTGCAGTTGGCAAAAGCGGTTGAAGATGTAGCTTTTCAGAATTCTATCGAAAAGAGGGTTATGTACCTAACCAGGCTAGAAGAAGAGCGAATTAAGGTGGTTGATCGTATAGCAGATCATCAGAGCAGGGTGAAAAAGATTTTTGATAAAAAATCAAAGCAACGTGACTTCCAGATTGGAGACTTGGTGTTGCTTTGGGATAAAAGAAGAGAACAGAAAGGAATGCATGGAAAGTTTGATTCTTTATGGAAAGGACCTTTCAAGATCCACGAGTTGAATGGTGAAAATAGTTTCCTTCTATCATATCTTGATGGAGGGTTACTCCCTTTGCCTTTCAGTGGACAACATCTAAAGTTGTTCCACCATTAATGCAAGATGCTCTCTTGCATTGTACATATTTTGCTTTTGTTGTGTGTTTGCTTTTGGTTTTCTTTCTTTCTTTCTTCGTTTTGTTTTGTTTTGGTTTTCTTCTTGACTCCGTAGCCCAATGGATAAGGCCCTGGTCCGCGAGACCAGAGATTCTGAGTTCTCTTCCTTTGGTATTACAAAGAAAGTCCCCAACTGGAGCCAGCTGTTATCCCCGTTTTGAGTTCACAACGAAACGATCGGATAACCCCTACAAAATTTTTGAAGTTATTTTGCATCATGACCTCTTTTAGAGAAAATCATGTTTTCGGGTGTTACTAACAGCTTGACATAAGTTTTAACATGCTTTATGTCTTATGACCTCCGAAACCTGAAACCCGCCTTGCAATGAGAAAATCCTTTGTAATCGGGTTTTCGGAAATTCAACTCATCGGAACATTCTTGAGTTAAAACATGCTTTGTGTCGCGTGACTTCCGAAACCTGAGACCCGCCTTGTGTTAAGACAATCCTTTGTATTCGGGTTTTTGGAACTCTAAAGCATCGGGACATTCATGTTCCAAAACATGTTTTATGCGCCATGTTCTCCGATTCCCGAAGTCCGCTCAATCCTTTGTAATCGGGTTTTCGGAAGTTCAATGCATCGGAACATTCATGATTCAAAACATGTTGGGTGCTCCATGTTTTCCGAAGCTCAAAACCCGAAATGCACTAAATCTCCTCGTGTCGGGTTTTCGGACTCCTCCAACATACTGACGTGGCATTCATGCCGAGTGGTCGGTGAGTTGGCACGTGCCGAGCTGAAGTGTATTTATTACTGATTTTCTTATAAATACACGGATTTCCATGTCATTCTTACCGTTCATATTTTTAATTCGTGGATTTTTCGCATGCTCTTCCGCTCCCAAAACCCGCAAACTCGCGTTACCAGACTGGATCGTTTGTTTTCGATTTTACCTGTCTCGAACCGAAGGTATTCTTCTTTCCTTCTTTATTCTTGACTTTTCTGGATCGACTGCGTGTATTTTCTTTCCAATTTCTTGCCAGTTGTTGAGGGTTTTTCTTCCTTCTTCTTTCTGTGTTGTTTTGGAAAGGGTTTTGGGTTTTTTAGGGTTTATTCTCTTTTTGGGATTATCAATTGGTGTTGTTCCTTCCAAATCTTAATTATATGCATGATGTATGGAATATGAATAACAAAAAAGAAAGGAAGTTGTGTATGTAGAAATTCAAAGGAAAGACTCTGTTTTTGTTTCCCAGATTTTGAAGGTTGTGTTGCAGATTCAAAAGTCTGAAGAACCTTGGAAGCTCAAAGTGACGGGGTTTCTCAACATTCCGACCTCAACACTAAGTGCCGGGCATCTCCTAAGTTCCGTCACCGAAAGTGGGTGCCGGGTTTTCTCCTGTTTCCGCCATTGAAAGCAAGTGTCGGGTTTCGCCAAGATTTCGACATATCAGACCTGTCGGGTTCTCAAAGTTTTCCGATATCTTCTTCTGCGTGTCGGGTTCTTTTCTCCTTCCGACACATTCAGTCAATCAGGTTTTTCAGTGTGCACAGCATCTCCAGAGTTCCGGAACAAACAGTCTCAGCTGGAGGAGGAGAAAGAAGAAGAAGCAAAAGATGATGATTCAGATTAAGTCTCAACGTTTCATGTCATTTCAATCTTGAAATCGACATGTCTTTGTTCATTTCTGTTTCGTCATCATATTTTTAATTCATATTTTGACTTGATCTCCTGCGTGAGAATCAAGCAAAACAGAACTCTTGTTAAAACGCTATTTTTTAGGATCTGCCCTATTTTATCTCTAGCTTCTTTTGTTATAAATAAGGAATGCTTATGCATTCCAAAGGGTCGAGATTTTTTGGAAGCATTTGGGGGCTATTGGAAAGAAGAAAAACTTTGTGTTTTCGTTCAATCATTTTGAAGAATAGGAGTCGATATTATTTTACAGACTTTGTGTTGTGGAATATATCTTACTTAAGACAGTGTTCTTATGTTCATGATCTTAAAGCTATTCTTTGCATAGACATCTTAGTGTTTCTGATTATTTCAGACATTATATTTGTGATCTAAAACTCGTATGATTATTTCGTGCTCTGTGTTTACTCGAAAGAAAATACGTTTCTCCCATTTCCTTTCTATCTGTGCTTCTTTCATTGTAACAATTTCTAACCCAGTTCATTTACGAAAGAAATATCCTTGAATCGTGTGAATGTGGATTTCGGGATTCCATCCCAACCCCCAATGGTTAGATTAGTGTGAATACTGTATATATCGTTTTTACTGTGTTTTAGATTTGCAATAAGCAGGCAGCCTCACTTGTCTTTGAGGAGGGATATTATCCCATGTACTGTGGTTGAACCTCATATTTTGGTTTGACAAAATATCCAACCAACAGAACCTTAGTCTATTGGCCTCCTTGAAGAGATTGATGCCTTCTTGGAAATATTGTGTGGTGAATCCCAAAGGTGATTTTACACTCTTAGATCTATTTAGGTCCCATCTGTTAGTTTAGCAATCTGCCAATCACATAGTAAGGATGTTTTGTAGGTTAGTGTTTAACTTGGCCATGTAGTCATACATTAGCTCTAGCAATGTTTTGGGTAAGCTCCATTGATCCCAATTGATGATCATGCATCCTCTTAGACCTAGAGCTTGACTATAGGTGGAAATGGTGTTAGCCCTTGTCATAGTTAGTCATACTATTGTATCTTTGTCAAATCTCTTAGCGGTGGAAGGATCTATCATCTTGATATTCCCAAGAGCATGAGATTCTAGTGGCCCATTTTAGGGTACTCCAGTTTATAAGAATATAGTTTATCATGTTACCTAGTCAAATGAGAAATAAACTCATTAAAGGAGGGCATAGTCCAAATTACACCAAGTGCCCTTTTTGTTGCATGGAAGGTAGATACAGGTTATAGATGGTATCCTTGGGACCAAGTCTTTTAGCACATAATGGACCAAGCCTTGATAAGTTGTCGAGTCCTTTCTTGTCAATTCCACATCTTTCAATTACTAATCATGTAGAGCCATTCTCATCATTGGGTCAGAGATATCTGAGATATCGAAATGTTGTGAACCCTTTTTATAATCATAATCCTGAAATGTTTCCTTAATGTCTTCCTTGTTGTTTAAATCATCATCTAGTGGCTCCTCTTCCCAGAAAAGTACAATAAATTTAGAGATCAGTTGTGGGGTTATGCACATCCTTCGGCCCACAGAGTATAATTAGTCCTCATGCACACATTACATCAACCATTGGTACAATCTCTTAAGTTTTCAAAAGTAGGGAAACTCGTAAAGTTGTAGCAACCCAGTCTTCTCCAATTTTACCTTCACTTCATCATTATAGATTAGCATCCCTTCTAGTGTCCTTTTTTATGTCGAGCGAACCAAATCCAATGCCATCTCTTTCTTAATGGTGCTTGTGTGATGATTGTAATCACTCACTTTCATCTTCCTTACATGGGATACCCATTCCTTTCCAAGTAACATGTCATCTTGGTATTTCATCTCTGCATACCACTCCTCATTGAAGTTGGTGGTGCTTGTCTATTTCCCTTTGCCCTTTCCATTATTTGGTGTAGTGGTTACCTTAATTGGTGCCATCTTCTTGTTGGGTTACTAAAAACAACCTCTTCCTTGATCCTCTTCCTTTCTCTTCTAAAATCTAAGGCTTATCTACGTGAAAAATCCCTTTACTCTTATGCCCTAGCTACAGAACCCTAATCTAGATAATCCTTCCATAAGACGATGTACTCTATTGAAACCTCCCTCCCTATACCTATGTACTTTATCCACTCTGGTTCACAAATCGGACTAGTCCTGCACTTAGATTCTCATAATTTTTCCTTCACACATATCATTTTCACAGATGCCCTATTTCGCAAGAGCTCTTCTTTATCACAAATGCAAGGTAATAATAATGTATTCTGACATTCTACTTATAGATTTTGCTTCTCTCTTGTAATAAATGTTATGAAACCTACCAACATACTTTTGCAATAAAGGTGGCTTCTTCCATTAAATCCAACCTTAAGCACTCTTACCCTCACACCTAATCCTATGCAAAAAATCCTTACAACCTTCTAGCACGCAAAAATACTTACTAATCAAAGATCCTCAGACATGCACTTATAGCACCAAAGGCCCTTCTTTTGTCCTTAATATGATTTTTTCCCTCACCTACCTCATGTTGTTCCTACGCTTCTCATCCTCTGTACGTGGTATTTGTAAATATTTCCTAACACCAAATTTCCTTATGTCCACCTTTTCTACACACACTCTTCTACACTACGTAATTTTAATCTGAGCCACTAAAACACAACTTCTACTACCAACTTCCATTTTACTTCACTTTACTCCACCCCACACAAAAATAGATGCATGGTCCTCTATACATAAACAACCTTTTAAAAATAATAAGTGGCTATTGATGCATAAGGCACGAAAAACAACTATAAAAAAGAGAAAGGAACAAGCCATGAGAAAGGGAAACACGGAA
This sequence comes from Taxus chinensis, assembly GCA_019776745.2. Classification (NCBI taxonomy): domain Eukaryota; kingdom Viridiplantae; phylum Streptophyta; class Pinopsida; order Cupressales; family Taxaceae; genus Taxus; species Taxus chinensis. The sequence continues at coordinate 102,282,396 of CM034148.1, read as the reverse complement.
AATAAATGTATAAAAGGAAATCCTAGGCTAAAAGGCAATACTACCTTATTTATAAACACAAGGAAGACTCATTTATAGTAGGGCTTTAGCCTACTCCCATTGAAATGGCCTGGTAATCGTGTTACATAAAGCACTTGTAACTAGAAAGCACATGAATCAAGGATGTATGAGATGATATATGGCCCTAATCGATGGAATTTTAGTTTCCCAGGATGGTGTAGAAACTTGGAATCATATAAAAAACCATCTTCCCAACCTCAAATCTTTTGTTTTTAATATGGTGATCATGCCATGATTTTTTTTGTGCCTTTTCAGTCTTCTGACTCCATCTCGTAAGTGATTTCCTTTTCCCTAGCTGCATTAACTTCTCCAGGCACTCTTGAATTTCTTGTTCATTATTTGACCCTCTTACACACATAATATGCAGCAATGGTAGCTTAAATTTAACCGGTAAAATAGTCGTCATGCCAAACACCAAATAAAACGGTGTGGCCCTGTTCAATCTCTTATAGGTTGTTCTGTATGCCCATAGAATGGCTGATACCTTATCATCCCAATCTTGTCTTCCCAGATCACAAATTTTAGTTAATGTGTTTCTCAAAATTTGTTAAACATCTCTAAAGTTCTATTAGCTTGTGGGGTAGTCTTATGATGGGCCACCATGAACTCTGCCAATAAAATCCTAATTGTTTCATTCCAAAAATATGTACCCCTATCACTAGTCAAGCTTAAAGGACATCCATACCTACTGATTATGTTCTCCAATAAGAATATAGCAGCTTTTTCCATTGTGTAGTCCCTTATTGGTGCTTCCTCCACCCACCTTGTTAAGTAATTAGTGTAAGTAATGATATAGCGTGAACCATTCCTTCACGCGACAAGTGGAATTGGTCCTACAAAATCAATAGCCCATTTCTCAAATGGTTTTATGCTTTCTATAGGTTCAATGGCATTTCATCTCTTTAAACTAGCTTTCCAATGTGTTGGTAATGGTCACAGGCCTTACAAAACTCAATGCAATCTTGGTAGATGTTTTCCCACTAAAGCACTGTAAGTAGAATCTTCCGCGGTGTAGCATTCCTTGCATAGTGTCATCCTATAATACCACCATATGCTTCTTCCATGATTGTAATGTGCTCATGTTCTAACACACATTGGTGCATAACCTCATCATGACCTAACTTTTATAAGTCTCCACTAATGAGCATATAGGGCACAACGTGTATAGCTAATTATTTCCTTTCCAAATTTTTCATTCCTTTTGGTGCCACACCCATTCTAAGAAACACAACAATATCTTCAAATTCAGAGGGCATGCACCACAACCTAAATTTTTTTGTGTCTAGCATAGCATTCTTAATGCATTGCATGTCCTCCCCTGAGTCAATTATTGATAAATGGTCATGTGCTGAGTTACTCTTTCCTAGTTTCATAAAAACTATAAACTCAAATTCTTGAAACAATAGGACCCACCAACATATGTGCCCATGCAAAACGGGATTGTTCACCAAGTACTTCAATGCCATTTGATCCATGTAAAATATGAATCATGTTACTATTAGATACTTCTTGGACTTATGTAGCATGTAGATCATCAACAGTGCTTCACGCTCAATAGTGGTGTAGTTCTTCTCTACTGGTGTTAACTTCCTGCTATCAAAACACAAGGGGTTGTCGATAATCTCTTCTCCAAGATGTGCTAATACTACTCCAATTTCCATCTCTGAAGCATCAACATGCATGTAGAGAGGTTTATCCCAAGAAGGAAATCATAGTATGGGCACAACAATAAGTATATGCTTCAAAGTGTCAAATGCCATCTACTGCACCTCTCCCCAATGAAAGGCACTCTTGCTTTTTAGTAACTTCTCTAATGGCATGGTGATTTTGGCATACCCCTTAATAAAATTTTGGTTGTATCCTATATGCCCAAGGAATCCACACACTATGCTCTGGCTGGTAGGCTCCCCCAATCCCATAATAACAACAACTATGGCAGGATCCACCAACAATCTATCCTTACATATAATATGCCCCAATAGGGTCCCAAATGAAGTAGCAAAAACAAATTTCTTAATTTTGAAGGATATCCTCAACTGCCAAAATCTCTCAAACATCAGTCTCAAATTGTCACAATGGTCTTTCACTAGTCCATAAACTATCTAGTCATCAAGGTAGACTTGTAGAAACTTATGGATAAAATCTTGAAATTCCTACACCACTATCCGTGAAAACATAGTATGCATGTTATTCATTCCAAAGGACATGACCATATAGGAAAAAATTCCCCATTCAGTGGAAAAAGTTGTATTTTATTGGTCTTCTTTAGCAATTCTAACTTAATGGTATCCTGAGAATCCATCCGTGAAGGAATAGATCTCATGCCTAGTTACTCCTTCTAGGGTTTCTTCAGTGAAGGGGGTTGGAAAAGGGTCAATGACACATACTACATTCAAGTCCCAGTAGTCAAATCCAATCCTTATCCTTCCATCCTTTTTAATATTGATGACCATGGGACTTACCCATTCTGATTCCTCCACAGATTCAATGATGCTTCAAGTGATCATTTTGTCTATCTCCTCCTTAACCTTGATGTGAAGATTCAGATCCATTCAATAAGGCCTCTTCCAAATCAAGCGTGTACCCTCCTTTAACTTGATTTTCATTTCTCCCAAGGAGTGGTGGATGTATTTAATCTCATGGTATCCATGTGGAAACACTTTTTAAAATTTACACAATAGATCAATGACATTCGAAACATCCTTCTCTAACCAATAATCTCCAATAATGGCCTCCTTAAGTTCCGTTTCTAAACAAATGTTAACCTTCTTTGTTTTGAGGGGCTCATGGTAGGTGCATTCTTTCTCATCATTACTATCAATAAATTCACATGTATCTTCAGTATCATTAGCATCCAAACTCTCCATCTCCTTTCCATATATCACATAGACCATCTTTCCCTTTTCTTTCTCCATGCGTGAGCACTCAAGTTTCACCACTTCTGACTCTTCCTCATCAAAACGTGGTTCTAAGCCATCTTCACCCAATAACTCTAGTATTATATCTTCTACCATGGAACTATCTCCCATCGTAAGGCACTTGACAACTTGCAATGCCATATCTACTAATGGTTTAGTACTCTGATACTCAAAATATTGAAGGAGGTCAGTCGTCAATTCCTACCAATTTCAAATCTAACAGCGCATCTCTAAGTGAATATACCATGCGTACGCATAGATTTGCAAGGTAGAATATAACTTATGCACCCATAAATAGGGTGGTAAGGTCTTCACACCTTCCATCCATAATTTCTCACATGCTTGGATGTGAGAAGAGGTGGATTCCTTCCCATAGTAGTCTTGTATTTCAGTGGGTTCATTACTTCAGGAGAACCTAATAGAGAACACGATTCTTACCTTGGGCCACTCTAGAAGGCTATCATGATGTGTTTTCCACCAATGCACTATGGTCCCAAGAAAGTTATAGCTGAGCATCCCTCTTCTTTTGAACTCATTTTTCCACTGAGACTCCATTTCCCATAATAAATCATCAGAATTGGCCCTCTAGAGTAGCTTAGAAACTTCTTCCCTCCCAGGTGCTTGACTAAGCAGGCCTTTGTCACCATTATTAGAGAGCCTCTTAGTTGTCTCTAAATTAACTCATAAGTCATGTGCACCTAATTTTCACATGCCACACAAGTTGTATCACTCATGGACTAATCATCTTTAAACTAAATAACTCCCTATGTAAGGTTAATCACCTTAGGGTCCCTGATAGAGCACACACATATCCTGTCAAGAACTTCTTCTACCAAGGGCTCAATATAGGTTGCTGATTTTCCATTGGTTAAGGGGATGATGAATCACTCTTCCTTGTTTTCAAAAAAAATGTATCCCTTATTGAACCTTAGGTCACCATTTTTTTTTATAATACAAGGGGCACCCAAGTAATGTTGGAAAGTTTTCTACCTCTGCTAGAACTAAGAATTCAAAGTCTCTAGTGAACTTTTCCCCTTGGATAGTGATAATAGCATCCTTCAAGAAACTAATGAGCATTTCCTTTGTCTTGTTAGCCATATATGGCACATTCAAAGATAGATATAATGAGGGAATTCCCATTTGATGCCATGAATCTAGAGTTACAACATTGAATTATGCACTTGTGTCAATCAAAATATTGCTCAGAAGCCACCCATCTACAACAACATTCAAGGTAATCTCCTTGTCATAATCAAGGTTATGGGGAGGAAGGTTAGCATGCACAACCTACCTCTCACACCCTCCTCTAGCATGCGGTACCTTCTATCGTAACCACTCTACTAGCAAGAGGATGATAATTTCTTTCCTCAACATCTTGCATACTTCTCTAACCTCATCCATATCCTTTAGTAGAGCCTTAGCATTCTTCCTTTTCTTTAATTGTCTTAACTGCTCTTTCAAGAACTAGATCTCTCCTTAAAGTATTTGAATCACATCCATGGTTTCCTGATACACTTCTTTCTTATGAGTAGGGTCTAGATATTTTCCATGCACCACCTCTTCTCTAATAACCAGTGATATTTTCCATGGTACTTCCCTGGCACGTGCAGCCTCATCTCGCATCGTAACTAGTACTGTATCTAGTTCTGACTTACGTTCCACTCATGGCATCCATTGTGAATCGGCCTTCCTTACGCTTACCATCCTAATGCATTTTTCTTTCTGGTGCTACTAGCTCATATGTTCAAATAGATCTAGACACTCCTCATATTTATGTTTTTTCCACACCAAGATCATTGTAACAGGTTAGGGAAATCATGCTTATAGTGCTCCATAGATCCACATTTGTAATAGTTTCTACATGGGAACTCGCTTCTTTCTCCTCCATGGTTGCTACAACCATGAAATCCTCCTAAAAAATGTCTTCCACGAGCCCCTCCATCTACATGCTCTTCATAGTGATGAACATATTCCTTGGAATTGTTTGCGAGGCTGGTCTATTAAACACCAATATTAATGGCATCATGTATCTAGTTAATCAATCTACAATCCTTAGTGTCATGAGTAGTAGAGGTGTAGATCTTGTAATAACAAGACATATTCTTATGGATTGGGTGATGCAATAGTGGACATCTACTTACATCATGATCTTTGTGGATAATTTCACAATCCAATGTCATGGCACATACAAATCTCTAGGGAAAATTGTCTTTTGTATGCCCCTCTACCTCATAATCTGTGCACCATAGATCACTGGGAGTCTCATGCGTCGATTTCGCATATAGATTTTCTAGTTGTTTGGCTAGTGTAAAAATATGAGCCTCAATAAAAGGGCTAACAATGGTATCAACTCTTCGAATAGCCTCATCCCGTAAGGTAACTTCTAAGGCCTCGCGTGGGTCTATGAAAGTATTATGTGAAACTTATCTCCTAAATAGTGTTATCAATCCTCTAACAAACCACTGAGGATGCTGTTAGGGGTGAATATCATAGGATAGCTTTGATAAGAGAGTTTTAAAATGTACATCATATTCCCACACACTCTTTTCCATTCCTTGTTGGATATCCTTCAGTATGTTGATGCTATTATGTTTAAACTTAGGGATATGAAATTCGGCCAAGAAAGTATTCCGCAACGCGGTGTAATCTACCATTTTCTGATGGGGGTCATACTTCTGGTACCAACTATGCACATGTCCATGAAAATTCATTACAAAATGACTTTCCTTCCGCTCTGGGGTAGTGATCCCCTTCACATGACATAGCAGTTCACACTTGTTCACATGCTCTGCAACATCCTCAACACCCTTTTAGTTTGGTAGATGCAAAGATATTTTTTTTAAAACTTGCTGAGGTGGTTGAGGCCCTTCTCCACATGATCCAAAACCTTGATTTCATCTGGTGTTACCTCCACCACTAGATCCATTAGGTCTTGTCCCTCCTGATCCACCAGATCCTTTAGATATGTTAGGTCCACCAGGTCCTCCAGTTGATATACCACCAATTCCACCTCATGTAGCCATTAATGGGCCTGAAGTGGTCATGGCTAGTGTCCACAACGTCCTACTAAACTATACACCAACATTTTTTTATATTTCATTGCTTCTATATGTGTGTCCCACGCCACTTCTAGAAGTGATACCCAAAATTTTTATACTCAATATTTCTCAAATACAAGAAATGATTGTGCATCCATAGATGTACCAAATGAGAAGTTATATCTCCTTAGTGTAGATCGATCGCTCCTACCAATACCAATTGGGTTAGAAATACTTATCTCTTTATTTGGAAACCTAAGTGTTAGGGGTTGGTCACTAGGAAGATTCAGATGCATGTCAATGGATCTCCTTTCTCCAAGTGACAAAATCTCATCAAAAGCTGAAGGGGTCTCTCTCCTGTGCTTGCCAAGATGGGGTAGCATAGAATTCTTAGGATCCACATCATTCATATGAACCTCAAATCATTCCCACAATGTCTACCTCCATAGATCCATCACTCCTGCAACCTCACATTGTCTAGCCAACTCCCTTTCATGAGCTTCATTATACTTGAGTCGTCTCTTCTTTCTCTCTTTTTCAGCTGCATGGTATGTCATCTTCCTTCACCATAACTTCCTCACCCAGTACTTAGAAAATCTTAGCCATCCATAGGGAATGCTTCTAAACTTAGTGTAATAATCACAATTTTTATGGCTAAAGGGATAGCATGCAAAAATGATCCTCTACATTCCTTTAAGAACTCAAACTCAGTAACCTCAGGACAAGAATACATATAAATAGCATATTCTAGGGTATAAATGGTCATCACTCTCTTCCACCAATGATCAAAAACACACATCCAAGTTAGATTAGCATCATGCAACCTCTGATATTCCTCTTAGGTCCAAGTGTGAGATCTATAGTACCATCTTGATCTAGATGTGTACGCCAAAATCCATTCATATAAATATACTAGAAAGTAGAAAATGGTCTCATAAATCTCATGATACATGTGTTCTTCTACCCATTTACGTGCATCAAACTGTAGTATAGTACTGGATATCTAAGAAAAATCATCCTCCGTGCTCTTAAACCATGCTTTTACACTATCCAAGGTCAATAACTTTGTCATCATGTATGATTCTCACAAAAACTTCGAAAAGAGGTCCCAACAACGAAACCAAGATGTAGTCATTTTTACCCATCTACTAAATTCTAACCCCATGCACTCTGGACTATCACCCAGTGGGTGCTAGGTGCTCACTCGAGGCACGTGTGGATGTCAAGCCCCCCTTTATGTTATCATTATGAGAAGGTCTTGACATTGTTAGAGGATTACTAATAGAGAAGTGAATATTCATGTAAAAGCACAACATGAGCTATCATGTCCTTATACCCAAGCATTTAATAACAAGAGAAACATCATGACATGAAATACAAAGAACATATTTTCCATCAAATATAAGTAAATAAAACTATGGTTTGCACCCCTGAACCAGATATTCAAAACAAAGCCATATATTTATATTAATCATAGTCTTAGTAACCACATTACATTCAAAATGGTCGTATCAAACAATATGTATCAACATAGGGATCTAACCCATATATCAGAGGTCCTAGCTATACTTTCTTTATTAAAAAAAAATTCAGACCCATCCCTTAGACATGATAACATTCTTACAGTACTCTAATGAGAACCCTAACTCCTAGGGCCTCCTAATATTTTCTACAGAGCTTCGATTTCCTCATACTATATGTCTTCCATCTATGTCTTACTCGGTGTTTCTTTTGTTCTTCCAAGAATCTCTCTTTATAGAACCAACACCCACCACCATTTCTTTTATCAAGAGTGTATCGGATGTTAAGTGTCCATGTGGTCCTTCAATGGTACATGCTTATTCTTTTCTGAGCTCTCCACTTTCTGCAATGATATCTTCTAGGAATATTCCATGCATCAAATATTATTTCCTTGACCACCAAGTCTCAAGAGTTGGCACCTTATCCACTTGAAATGCCTAGTTGGGTCACGTTTTTTCTCAAGTGCCTCCAAAATGCTAAATATGGCTAAATCCTTAGACCCTATGTATTTCCTTGTTCACACACTCTAGTTTATCCTAAACCCTTCTTAAACCCTTATCCTACATGCTTCTCCCCACATTCCCTTCTTCCTATTGGTCCTATGTGCTCACACACCTTTTGGCACTTAGCCAATATTTCGAGGCCCAACAGGATTCCCTAGTCTAAAATCTAGGCATTCTGGTCTGTGAAACAATTTGGAATCAAATCCTGATATGGTCATTAGCTATTCGCAGTACTTCACCTTTATTCAGGTTAATGTTGCACTTGTTTAAGTGATGTCCCCACAAACCTGTGATAAAAAATCACCTGTAAAACCCCACATAAAGCATCAAACCCTAAAAAAAGAAAGATGAAAATGGAAGGGTTGGACCCTCCTCAGCTGCCAAATGGATGGACTTATGATTTAGCATTACACTACATCTCATACCTAATGAAGTTTTATGTACTTGTGAGTGCAATAATGTGCCTAGGTTTCCATAGTGCCAACAACGTAGAGATATCAGGCAGTAGATAGATAAAATGGAAATTGGTGGATGGAATTTAATGAATACTTCCCTTCTTATGCATTTTGTGTGATACGAAATAGTTCCCAAATGCAGTCCCTTTCTCTGTGTGGATAGTTATCCCTTAATAGTAATAGTCCTCCCATAAGGCAGTATGTATGTTGTGTTTATATAGGGATCTCTTGTTCAAATTTAAACACTATTGACCTGACATGTTAACTAGTATGTAGGGAGATGAGAGGGAAAACCATAAATATTGACCTTGAATATCTAAGAAAAAACCAAGCATGACAAGGACCAAGGTGCCCCAGGCACCCTAATCCCTATCTATGTGCCCTAGTCAAAGACTAATGACAACACTAAGTGAGTACTGATAGATAATACTCCCTGAGACTTGACCAGAACTATGTGAGTGACTGAAAAATGTGTGATACAAACAATGACAATGACCAAAAAGACATATGACTAGACAATGGAATGGGTCATTAGTGTATATTTTTCTTATGCAATATCCATATATAAAACAACGTACTTAGCGGTATAATAATAGTAGTAAGTGTTTGATTTTTTTACTACATTTTCCCCCACTTTATATGGGTGAGCGAAGGCTCGGTAACATAAAGTAGTTAGAGATGCATACCTAAGAAAAATATAGAGAATCCCATGATATAGAAGAACATGTAGGTATGGTAGAAGAGTGTGCAAAATATGAACATGTAGCATGATGAACCATGGATCATTGTGTTGATCCATGAAACATAGTGAGATATGTATAATTGTGGTGAAGTGCACAAAATAAGAGTGATGATTGTAATGTTGAATGATTGATGATATGATGGAGTAGGGAGTGATTAGTGCCCAACCCGATTGTGTGTGTATGAAAAATCAGAGGATTTTGGTGTCCTTGTGCCAGAGGAATATTTTAGGGAGGAAGGTGTGTTATTCTCCAATGTTTAACTACATCCTCAAAATATCTAGCTTCTTTAGAAAGACATAGATCAAATTTTCATTGATTTTGGATACAAACATTTTAATCAAACGTGTTGACCCATATAAGAGAAGTATAGGAAAATTGATGATGTATGATTTCCTCCACTCCAAGGGTATCACCACAATGTATGGTGGCTTTCAAGTTATGTCATCTTGAAGTAAACATAAAATGTAGAATAACTTCCCATGTTAGGTCATCTAGGAAAGTAATAAATGTAACTCGCAAGTTAGGTAATCATGAAGGCCAAATGTGTTGTATTGTGTTGATTGAATGGTATGATTTATTGTTACAAATTTGAATGTATTATATTGGTTGATTGATTATTATTTTTACTTTTTTACTCATAGAGACATTTTTTGTTTGTTTCCCCCAGGTTAGGTCATTAGGAGGAATCGATATAAAATAATGAAATATCGCATGATGTATTAGTAAATGTTTGAAAATGATGAGTTAAATCTGTTAAATGAACATGTAGTGGTGTAAGAGGATTTATAGGATGACCCCAATTGTATTCCCCCCTTTTTGTGAAATGGGAAGTGATAATGTGAATGAACATTCAGTCAAAATTAAGCCAATTAATAGACATTGCATGATAGATATCACAAAAATGTGTGTAGATCAAGTGAAAGACAATGTAAAGGAGAAATAATGTGTTTTTGCATGTATAATATGATGGTAGGTGGAATTATAAAGATAATTCCATAAATATGATGAAAATTGGAGTAAAAATGCTCAAGATATTAGTAAAATCATGTTATATGTATTAGATGAGTAGTGAATGTGAATAATGAAAAGTGACTATAAATAGTAAAGTGAAGAGTGATTAGTCAACTCATTTGTCATTTTCACAAGTGTGAGAGTGATCTCTAAGTTTTTAATGATGCCACAAGTTAGAGCATCGTGACCTATCTATTTCAACATGGTTGTGACTATCGTGGCATCATGCAAAATGACAGAGTTGGTAAGTGAGATATTTTTTGAAAAATGCATGTACAGTAGTCATTTTTGGTGAATGTTTGGGAAATTGTGATTTTTATTTTTCTTGGTTTTTAAGACCTATATAATATTGGTGAAGTCACTAATGGCCTTCGGGACAAGAATTCCCAGACTTGGGTGCCGGTGTCTTGATCTTGGGTGCCCCAATCTAGAGAGTCATATTTTTTCCTCAATGATGTAAATGTAAAATTTGATGTGTAGTGATGTTGGAAGTGGTTATGTTTTTATATGTATAGTTTTCTAACATATTGTTTATTGTTTTGTGGTGGTGTGTAGAGGGATATCCATTTAAGGGAGTTCCATGGTGGACACCATTTGAGTACTTTTCTCATGTTAGTTTCATCAAACAACTATTGGGAGGCTATGGACCGTGTCGGCCTATGACACATAGTGAGTATGGGGGATGTGCCTCATAATATGTATATATTTACAACGATGTGTGAAAGATGGTTTACAGACACTTATACATTTTTTCTATCTATAGGTGAGATGATAATTACATTAGAGGATGTATATCACATATTGTGATTACCTATTTTTGGTGAGAGGGTATAGGTCATCACTGTGGAGAATATGGAGAGACACATGAGGGCTACTAGGAGATATTTTGTGGGGACTCAAGTTCATGTCAAGGCCCATATTAGCTTAGATGTGATTTTGAGATTAGGGGTTATATGCTTACAAAAGTTATTAGTCACGGTTATTACATCATCGATTATAGTTGAGGGAGGTGGTGTGGGCATTTTATACAAGATGCATGATATCTACTAGCAAATAGAGGAGGGTACTAGGTATGCATGGCCACGATGTGTGTTGTCCCACCTATATAGATATATTTATATATTTACACAAGAGGAGTATGAAGGTGGGATCAGAGTGACTAATTTATTACATGTATGGGCCTATGCACATATAGTAGTATTATGGCCAGTTGGTGGTCCGTGGGAAAATTAGGTCAGACGTATTCTAGGAGATGGGTTCATGTATGTATGCAGAAGATGGATACTGATACTTAAAAATCCTTCATGGATCAGATGGGGCTAGAGGAATTTATATGGAGGCCATATCAAGATTATGGAGGATGGATAGAGGATGTAGTAGAGTTATGATACATACAAAGGACTATGTGGTGTGAGGATTGTTTCCTAGGTGTAACCAAATTATTTCAGGTGGAGAATATATATCGATAGTTCGGTATGGCCCATGATGTGTCCCTAGAGCCATATGTATGGGTTATAGTTGTTGTATCACCGAGGAGGTCTAGAGCTAGAATGGGGCCCATAGGAGAGCATCTAGTACCTCCTGAGTTAGACGAGGCCAATGAATCCATAGAGATGATTGATTCAGATGATTTTGGGTGTATGGAGGCATACCATACATGGTGGATAGTGCATCAATGCGGTTTTTTGTTCCCATTGTTTTCAGATGTGGTGGTAATATCACAAGGAGGAGTGTAGGGGAAAGAACATTCCCCTAATAACATAGCAGTGGTGATAGCAGAGCATGAGTATCTATACAATTATCTTGTATGATTGCTTAATTTTTTATGTGATGGTTATGTTTGGATAATGTGTTGTGATATTGGTTGTAGGTGATGGATATTAGAGCTTGAATATGGATACTTCTATCTACACATTGACATAGAATGTTTTGACTGACATACTTACAGGTGGAGGTATGTTAGAGCATGTGGACGACATTGTGGGAAAGCATGCCCATTTGTTTGAGCCAGTGGCCATAGTAGCAGTGATGTTCACCATGATACTAAGTGAGAGAGATTAGGCACATGAGGAGACATGAAGATCTAGAGATTTGGCGGGTGGAGTTCCTTTATCACATGATTTTTTTTACAATTCCTTGCATTAAAAATTCATTTTATAGAGCATCCTATGGAGAACACACTATTACATATGCGAGTGGAGAGGTATAGGGGTCACAATCAGTGGTACTGAGTTAATGGTGATGCTTCTAGTTCTAGAGCACTTATATTACCAGATAGTGACAATGATGATGAGATATGATTCATATTGATGTATTTGATGTAGGTTATTTTCCCCCCAATGATGATATGTTTTGTAACTATGTTTGTAATTGATATATATATAGATGGATTTATTGGCATATGATGATTGTATTTAGTGTGTATTGATGTTATGATTTGATGATGATGTAGATGATTGGTGTTACTATGGATGATGTTTGATGTGTTAATTGGTATTTGTATTTTTTGAATTAAGTTTGAATACATAGTTGTCAAGTAATTTATAATGTGATGATGATATAGTGTAGATGATAATAGATGATGTTGTAATATGATATTGTGATGAATGATCAATATTCGTGTAAAGTATGGTATAGATGTTATAGTAAAATGAAGTGTATGTCAGTAAAATGAATATATGGGGGAATATTAGTGATGCCTCCCAGCATATAGATGACAAGGTTCATTTAGATAAGACCCCTCAATAGTCAATAATGAACCATGTAATGTAAGAGTGTGCCATCAAGAAATGATTTTATAGAATGCGCTAGATGGATCAATAGAGCACGTGAAGAGTGGTTATTATTGTAATGTATCCCTCAATAGTCATCTAAGAACCATAAGAACATGAGTTCCTCATTAGAGAGAGGTTTTAATAATTACCTACAAAATACCAAGGCAGCGTGAAGTGGTAGAAGCACGTGGGATGGAAGTAGCATAAGTGTATGAGCCAAAATGAATGTCATACGGAGCAGCGGTGGGAGGTACAAATGCCAAGGGTTGTGGAAGCCAATGTGAAGCAATATCATAATGAAATTAATGAGATGGATGAGGAGGATGAGATAGATGATATGGTGCAATGATGGATGGACGTAACGTAGATCATGTATGAGTGATGACCTCTGGTGATGGATGAACAATGACCTTATCACTAGAAGGAGGAGATAACTCAACCAGAATGGTAGCTCGTGGATGAGGGAGAGGAGATAAGGACTTATCACATGAGCAAGATTCAAAGGATATGATTTCATTATTCTATAATTATTGTAAGTAATCATGAAGGGTGAAACAATCATTATCTTTATGGCCATTCATACAGTGATAATTACAATATGGTCAATCACGGTGATGTTGTAATCGATGTTGTGGATGATGTTGGTTATAAGGCAAGAGAATTATAAAATAATTGATAAAAGCACAAAGAACATCATTTTTTCAAGTGTGATGAGAGAAATGTAATGTCTTATGTGAAATAGGTGTAGAAGATTGAAGTGTAACATAATTTCAAGTAGGAGAAGAAGGACACTTTTGTGATGTGGTAGGGTGAGCTTTCTGATGAAGAGGAGATGAAGATCATGTAGGAATCTCAACTGATGGTAATGGATAATAACTAGATGATGTAGCAGTAGTAATAATAAATGGAGGATCTATCACATGTTTGATAATGAGTTCTTGTTCTAGATTAATGACTTTATAGCATAGACGTGTGAATGATTCACATGTGTCATACTACAATCTTTGTTTTAATGTTGGAATCAAACCATGACTGAAGATAAATTGCTTCTCTAGTTCGATAGGTTAAAAATATAATTAGTTCATACAAGTATTGAATCATAAGATGTAATCCATGATAGGTTCTATTTTTCCTTGACGTAAATTAGGTATATGATCATAGATAACTTTATGGCCATTGTTAATGATAAAGTGATGGAGATAAGCTTCTTCCATCTCATGATAAGTGCTAACAGATCCAAATGGTAAGTGAGTATACCATTATAGAGCGTCATAAGTAAGGATATGTCAAAAGGATTTAAGCAATAGGTGATCTTTATAATATGAAGCCATAGCCATATGATACTGTTTGAGATCTAAGTAGGGGTTTCTAGTACCATTGAAACATGAAAAGGTAGGCATGATAAAATCCTTAGGAAATGTTGAGTTATGAATATCCTTGTGGATAGGGTTTCCATGTAATGAATTGTTATCAATGGAAGCATAATATTTGTTTCTTTATAATGTGATTGATTGAACCTAAGATTTTAAGTGACCCGCATCATGCATTAGATACAAGACATCTTGTGAAGGAATAGTAGAGGATGGCAGTAATGTGTTAAGAAGTTATAATTTTCCATTGTGAGTAAGCATAGGGATATCAAAAGGAGAAAAAGGAGATTCCAATGCTAAGGGCACACTAAATGTAGGTTTTATAGAATGTATATGTGATGAAGGACATTAAATATACATATAAGTGGTATGACTAGCATCGAAAACATCCCTAGGAGATGGTGTGTCAGATGGAGATGCAATCATAGGAGGTGAAAAACTAATAGATAGAGATGATTCATGAATAGGAGTACATATAACCTTAGAAGAAGATTACAATGGAGTAGTAGATTCACACTCAATTGTATGTAAAGTAGTAGACTAATGACTATCAATTGTTTTGTTAAAATAAGAGAGAGAGACCCAGACATTAAAATGTAGTCAATTGGATCATCAACATAATGTGATTGAGAATATGAATGAGTATTTGATGGATCATGAGAAACATTATCTGAAATAGGATAAGCACTAGATGCAGCTATAGTAATTGTCTGATGAGGAGGAGAATCATTATGCACATGTGTACTAGTGTCAAAACCAAGTATGAAATCAACAAGAGATTCATCTAGAATTTCCTTGGAAATGTGAGAAGGGGGATATGGATAATAGTATAACAAGGTTGACAACTAGAAAAAATATTCAAATTTGACACAATTCTAAAATAATAATTTTCAGAGCTAGTAGGTATATTCGATTCGTTATCTAGGAGTTTTTTGTTGAATATCATCTGTTATAGGAACATCATGATATAAATCCATAATCTCAGCTATAGTTTCCTCATCATAGATAGGATTGATACTAACATGAGCCATGATGAGACAAGAAGGAGAAGAGCTATCCTTATCCATTAGGGTTTTAGTGAATCCTAGGAGAAAATGTTCTAAGCTACGAGTTCAATAAAATGGTTCTATAAAATCTGAATTTTATTAAGAATCTAAGAGTACAACAATGTAATAAATAAAATGTACTAAAATTTAAATGATAAGTAATTTATTTAGTAATTTAAAATGAAAGGGGAAGGAACTTACCTGAATTGAACTTACCTCACAGTGATCTGAGACTGATCAGAGTGATGAAATGACAGAGCAAAATGTCACAACAATCCTCATAAAATAGCAACAGGGGAAGATGTGGCTAGACTGGGGCACATGGAGAGGGATAGGGATACCTATGGGCATGTAGACACCAAATATCTACACCCTCACCACTCATTCAATTATCTGATTAAATGCATTCATTCACGACCAACAACAATTAAAACAAGCCATCACATTATTGTATCCCCTTTCATAACATCCCCCGGCCTAGGTAATCAACTATTGTCCTTTAATTAATTAATTTAATCAATTATTCTCACCTATCCTAAGTCATAACTCACCCCATTTTATTAAATTAATTAATTAATCTTATTTCATATATCTCCATTCATCTCCATGTGAAATCCCTCTTTCACACTAGTTAAGTATAGTTTAAAACCAATTAAGAAACCTTCTAAAAAGCATCCCATAATTATTATAAAAAAATCAATCCTAACCTAAAACCATATAACTAATCTAAACCTTAGCTTAGTCTGGCCCTTCAAAATCTCTAATCAAATCAAGTTAGAATTAGAAAGATAATCACCCTTATCACTTTTAAGCTTAAACTAACCAGAATCACCAGCAATTCCTTCAGTCATTGGTGATCTTTATAAACCATCTTATTCTCCCCTACCAAGGGATCATCCATGATAATACATGAGAATTATCACATTTTGAGTCTTTTGTTCAAGTCCATCAATGTCATTCTACATCAAGGAGAGCACGTTATCATCTAGCACTCTCATTCATGATCGTCAAGTACCTTGGATTTGTGTTGAATCCTATTCATCATTCAGCTGCAATCCATATTAGACTCTCATCTCTCATCATCAACCAAGGTCTGTTATCATTTTATAACTCTATTTTTTCATCTTATTATCCTTATCTAATCATTTCTAATTTCACATTTTCCTTCACAAGACCATATTTTCATATTAGTTAGTCAAATATTTCATTTTATTAGTCTGTTAAAAAATCTTATAAAATCATTTGTGATTCCTAGAATCACCTACAATTCCTAAAAATCACATGTGATTCCTTTGCATTCTATTTTCCCTCTAGTCAAATTTCATTCAATAATTCCTATCAATCATTTCTATCTCTTGTGTTGCAACATGTTGTCAAGAATGTCTTATGTTAGATGGACATATGTGGACCCAATCATCTAATTACAAGCATAAAATCTTTACCAATCATCTATCATCCACTTATTTTGGAGCAGTTGGATCTTTTGCATGACCTCAAGTTGTGTGCTATCCATTCAGCCCCTATTGAAAGATTAGGGAGAATTTTTTAATTCACCCAGAAGATCCATGAATCTACTGATGAATTTTGGGAGTTGTACTATGAGGTGTAATGAATCCGATCTGACCTTGCTTGGTTTGAGAATTTTTATGAGGATGGATTAGACATACTTGAAGGTTGCAACATTGAATCTGAATCATAATTTGAGAGTGAAGTTAGTTTTGAATACTCCAACTCAAACTTTTCACAACAATACGAGACCAAAGAAGAATTCTTGAAATTCTTCAAGGATGACTATATCAAGGAGCTTGATTTATAATTCTCCGAGGAGGATGGCCCAGAATATTTTATGGGTTCAAACTTCTCTGAGAATCTAGACATCGATTTTTATTTTGAATTTGAGCCTTAGTCATAGTTCTTTCTATGTCATCATCACTTTATCATCTGTGTGTCTATAATAATCTAAATAAATCATAAAAATCTTATCATGTATTTCACATGTCGTATGTTGTATTTCATTTCCATAAATAAAATTGAGTTTTCCAAAGTGGGTTGACATCCATACAAGGAATTCCTTTGACTTCTAGGAACTTTCCTTTATCAGGTAACTTGATTATCTATATTACTAATTCTCTTATGTTTAGTGTCGGTAATCTGAAGGTCTTATCGAGATAGAGGATTTGGTTTCATTTCTTCCATGGAGTGCAACAATCCAATTTTATTCCATCACATCCTCAAGTATCATGAAAACCCTGTCATATCAAGATTTGGTAAGTACTATTATCTTGCTTATTGAGTTAGAGGTAAGATTTATCTTACACATTTTGGCAGTCCCAGTGGGACCCCTTTTTCCTTGTTAATTATTTAATAGTTTCATCTCTCTTTTATTTTTCTGGTTATTTTTTTGTTAATTGCCAACAATCTCAGTAATCACATGTGATTTTACAAATCACCTGTGATTCCTCTAGTTGCTTCCTATTACCTCGTAGTTCACCTTTTCTTTCTAATTTAAATAATTTTACTTATGAAATTCCATTTCTTTGTCATCTTTTTATTCCTGATTTTACTTCTAAAAATTCTCTACTAAACACATGAAAAGAAAGAGAAAAAAAACAATCATCCATTTGTTTGGCTAGAAATAACTTTTTTTTTTCTAAGTGTCATTTTTATCTACTCCTCATATGTATCCCCTATCAATTTCTATTTTTCTATCTAAAGTTTAGGATAGAAAAAAAAATATTAGACATTTATATCATTGTTTTTCTAATATAAGGCATCTATTCAGTAATCGTCTGTGATTAGGGAAATCGTTAGGGTTTCTTGTAATCACTGGACATTTTATGAGTGCATTTGATTACTCAATAGTTGGCCTTTTTAATATCTATTTTTTGGCTTTTTGTCTTTGTTTTCTTCCTAACTTAGTTGCAGATTACTGATTTGCTAGATTTCTTTACTCTAAGATTAAAAATTTGCTAAAAAAAGGAGTGATTTCAAGGTGATTCCTAAAGCTTTCCTTTTTTCTTTCCATATTGCATCCTTGTTTATTTGTCTTCATCAAAAGAAAACTTTCATTTTGGGTTCTTAAAATAAATAAATTGTATTATGTTTGCTTCACATAGTCTAATTAGGAAGGAATCTTTTCTGCATTCACTTATTTCTTTCCCCACACACAACCAAATCACTTCAATATCAAAATGTGTTTAAAAAATTCCTACCCATGTGGATACCTACTTAGATTTGATCCCCAAGAGGAGAAGCTGACTTGGTATTCTGACCGAGTATAATATCCAATCTATTAATATATTGACAAAGTACCCGACACCCTTATTACTGCGGGACCATGAAGTGAGGGGGTAGGCTCTAATACCACACATGTACCAGAAGCTCTATACATTTGGGCCTCACATACCTTCAGGTATATCAAGGAATCCACCCTTAAGAATTCCTAAAACTTACCATAGACTACCATTTCCTAGGACCTTTGTTAACCATCAAACACATTTCACTCTTTCATAATTAATCAAGATAAATATAAAACAATATTTTTCTTTCTTTTGGTTGTTTTTTTTAAATCAACCTAATTAGTTATTTTTCATTTTCTAGGTGTTTGTGTGTTTGTTTACCATGGTAATTACCAGACAACAAGTTCATAACCAAACTTTTGAAAACATGTCCACCCCATTACCCATATCATTTTAGCAATATGTTCCACTTTATACTACATGATCTATACCATTCCCTACAACATTTTCTACACCTATGAAACAACAAATCCCATTTTATCAAACAATTACATCCAATCCTCTTTCTAATGCCCAACAGACTTGAAATGAATTAGAGGAAAGATATAATGAATAAATGATACAACAAATTTTGAATTCCAAACATTAATATCATGGTCAAATCCTTCATACATTTGAACTAGGAGAAGCAAAACAACCCTTTTCTCCTAGTTCTCAATTAGAGGCATCTAAACCTCCTTTCTATAATAGGGGAGACCCTATTTTTGAAGAAATTTTAGACTCAAATGTCATTTCTCTTAACACCTATCTAGTAGCTAGGTGTGCTCAACAACATCCACTCATGCCCCAACCAATTCCATACACCTACAATATTTCATCTACCATTACACGTCTCATCGAGTCAAATCAAGAGCCATCCATCCAACAATTATACTCATACACTTAAATAAGTCAGCCCAAAATATTAAATGTCGACTCTTCTATTCCTATTAACCCATTTGAAACATTGAATGATCAATATTCTACTAGTCAACCTGAGATATATGATGTCTCTTCAGTTCATATTTACGACCTTCATATGATTTCATCACAAAACACATTCGCCCAACAATTTACATCTTCACTAAACTCTTTAATAGGTTCCAAACCTCCCCTAAGTAGTATTTTTGCTTCCTCATCTACCCCTCTGGTATCTTCAGTAGTTTAAACACCTCCAGTAAGTTTTGTATCCTTTTCCACTGTCACATCTTCACAACCAATTATTAGCCCCATTCAAAGCATCACTATGTTTATTCCCACAACTACCCCACTAATCAATACTATTGTCATTACTAGCACTCACCCTATTTCACAACCATCACAGCCACTAATCTCCATGCCACAATCTACACCTCTATAAAACATTCCACGATATAATATCCTCCAAAAAAACATTTTGTAACAAGCACTATCCTCAGCTACTTCTACTATATCCCTCTAACATTCTATTACCTATTCACAACCACTCACCTATACATCAATTCCTTTCTAGTACCAATACATATAACCCTTGAAACCTTTACCATCTCAAAAAAACATTCCTTATCAACAAAATATCCCACAACAAAACATGTCATAGAAAAACATCCCACAATACAACATACATCAATAGTACATACCTCAACAAAACATTCCACAATACATTGTCCTACAAAAAAATATTCCCTACCAACAAAACATTCCTCAGCAGTATCAGGCATAATCACAACCTAGCCAATTTTCATTTCAACCTGGCTCATCCTCGCATCAACAAGCTCTACTTGATCCTCTCCAAGCCCTTATGAACTGCATATCCAGTCTCAAAATTACTTCTTATTCACCCAAGAATGTGTTATCCTATGACCAAATATGTAATGATCCCATTCGCCCTTCAATTCCATTTAAATCATAACCTCACTAGGAACTTACAAATTTTATTAAATATTACAGCAAGGAAGACCCTCAACAACACATTGGTTCCTTTCATCATACATGTTATCCAATAGCTCAATACCAGGATCTTATGCTGATGAATTTTCCCATGTCCCTTATCATTCCTACCCTAGATTGGTATAGTAGCATTCCACAATATCCCATGTTCTCCTTTGCACAAATCACCCAACTCTTCTAAGAACACTTTTCCATAAACATAGCTCATAATTTCACTATCAATGACATGTATGCCATCAAAAATTTTTAGGACGAATCTATCACTGATATTTTCACCTACTAGAGAGGTCTAATCAATCAAATATCCTTTTCATTACCACAAATAGAATTAATATATTTTTTATGTTGCTCATTCACTAAACATATCTCATCCACATTACAAATCTAATCATTTCAAAAATTTGATGAATATTTTACCATGGCCCATAAATTGAAATTAAGAGCTCTAGAAGATGGTTAGGTTAAGCTTCTTCCTAAGAAAATGAAATTCAAGCTTCCATCTAAGTCATCATGTAACCACGATAATTCTAAAACATATGCCAATGTTTTCGTAGCTAAATATGCTCCCAATTAAAAACCCAATACCGAGTGTTCCTGTCAACAACATAGCTATACACCTATAGGAGATACTTACAGTGTAGTTTTTTACAAACTGTTTGTCACCAACATGACATCTCTCCCACCTATTCAGCCCATCGACATTTTAGTATCTAAACCCATTTTTTATCGAGACAATTACTATTTCAAATACCATAGGGTTAAATTTCATGACATCGAGAGGTGTTGCATAACACCTTTGTAATTCTTCCATCTGTACTGTTTCATTATGAAGTGGATTACAACATTGACATGTGATTATTATTGAGTTGCTGCTCTGTAGAACTGATTAAATCATGTTTATATCAATTGATATTTTTGTAATTAATCTTCCATTTATTTGTAATATAATCTTGAATTTTGATGTTTATTTAATTGGTTCATGAAATTAACTGGATGTCTTCAACTTGTGGAAAGTTTGAATCCCGACTTGGAACTATTGGGTAAGATGTTAATTTGGAAAACTATTCTAAGTTGGGAATATTCATTTACTATTATTGAGAATTGATTAAGAAAGTACCTTGGATTAGTTTCGTTGATCCAAGGCATTCTCTTAATTCCATCTGTAATTATGATTGAATTTTAAAAAATTAGTTATTAATTTGTTTATGCATTATAAATTTTATACTAATTGATCTTGGTGACTTGTTCTAGTTTTTCCTATGATTTTAGTCCCGTATTGAGGGATGGAAAGTGTTTAAGAGTTGGTTTGTGTAGCACTTCTCTGTTTGAAAAAAAATCATTGCTCATCTGGTAAGGTCTCGGTTGTGGAAGTTATTAAAGGCCTAGTCTATAACTAATGTTTTGATAACACTTAAATTTTTCTAAGGGTCTAACCTAGACCTAATGTATATGAATTAATTTTGGTGGCTTGAGAACCTAATCTTAAACTTATGCCAAGTTGATATAAATTTCTAATTTATCAACTAAACCCTAACCTATGTTTGGGAAAGGGGTATGGAACCTAACTCTAAGCTAACCCTAGTCTGATTTTGTGGAAGCATGGTAAAGGGTCGAGTTAATGGTTTCCACCACCCTTGCATGTACTTGATATTTTAATGTTTTGTATTAATGGTAGAAACCACCACTCCTTAGTGGTAAGAAAATTTAAATTTAGCAAGTTGTTAAAAACTTGCACTAAGGTTGGAAACATTGAATTTTTAATATTTAGTGTTTTCACTAATGGAATTGGAGGATCTCGGTGGTTTGGTAGGATAGAAAAAGTGTCCTATATAAGAATTAATGACTTCGAAGAGTGTTCTAAGCTGCCTAGGGGAAAACATGTTAGATTCAGTGAAGGTAGTATTGTTGTTGGATTTCCACTGGGTCATTTTTCTTCTCCTTTCTCACTCTGCATATGGATATTGGGGTTTTTTGAACTAATTTTCAATTTTGTTAAAATATCTACTTCTCTATTTCTTGAAGAAACTGTTGGGGGAGATTCTAGTAGAAATGTGGAGAGGATTTTGTGAAGGTAAACTGCTTCGAGTATAGAATTTATCGTGGGAGTTGGAGGAAGAAACTTGGGAGCTGGAAGAATACTTTAGGAAGCTCTACCAGACATGATATGCTCTAATTCCTTGCAAAAACATGTTCTCTCTAATTAATTAATGAAATTAACTCTTCTTACAATAGAAATAATATTTTGGTTCTTGTTTTTTATTATTGCACAATAAAATGAAATCTCTTGCTTGGTAAGTAGCTTTGGAACTAATTTTGATCTTGAAACTGTATACTTGTTCTTATCATGGTTGAAATATTGATTTTATTTGCATAACTATTTTGGGTGTTTTAAAACAAATGTGAATGAATGTAGTGGAAATAATAAATGTGATATTTGAGTTATAGGAACATATACATTATAAATTGATTATTGCAATGGTGTTATCAATCTTTGTATGATTAATTTTTATGACTGTAGGACCGCATGTGCATATCTTTTTAGATAATGACCCTATTTTTATGGGTTGAGATGGAACTCGAGCACCTATTTGAGTTAGAATGGTGTTATTTAATGATATTATTATCTAATATTTTGGGTTTTTTTTGTATTCTCATTCGAATACTTGAACTTTTAACACAAAGTAACTGTGAGTTCAATGGGTTCTTGCTTCTTGATCACCCTCATTTAGGTGATTTTTTATTCTATCCTAGCTAGATATGGACTTGTCTGTATTATTATATGAATAGTTTATTGAGTTTTTTGTAAACCAGGTCAGGTTAGATCTTAACGAAAAAACTTATGGGTATTTTTTTACCCACTTTGATAGAATGCATTCACCATTGTGTGTAAGCTGGTCACAGGATTGTTCTTTGACTTAGTCATTCGTATTTTCTTCTCTGAACTGTGGAGGGTTTAAACGTTATTATGGTCGTTAGAATCTTGGGTTCTTATTCTTCATCATGGCGACTGTTACATATTTTAATGTTGTCAAGATCAATGGTATGGTGTAGCATTTAATAGAACAATAGGAAGCAGTCTTGTTGTAAGCTTGACCTGTAATTATGATTATTTTGAATTCAAGAAGCTTAGTGTTTACATGGGGGTTATCGTGGATCTTCCTATAAATTTTTTGGTCCTTTGGATAGAATTCTAGTGTATTAATGGTATGTTGAGCTATTTTACCTTCTTGTATGTTTAATTTTTGAACACTATTATTAATGATCTTTATAGGTTAGGTTGTCTAGTTAATAACCTTGACCTAGACTAGTTGGATGGTTTATTACACTCTCTTATGTGTTGATCGATTTAAAATTATATCAATCCTTCATCATACAAATATGATCAAGGGTATCATTTAGTTGGTTTGGAATTTTTTTTTATTATGAGACTTTTCTTCCTTGGTTGAATCATTCCATTCCTCAGCCTGAATGACATGTTTTTCTAGGTATGGTCATTTACCAATCATAGTATAAAATAATATTGTCTTATAAATATTTACATAGTGTATTCCAATGACTTGTATACATTTAAATTGGTTGGAGCCAAGTGGGTAAGGTATGGATTGCTTTATATGATAAGCTAAAATGGATTTTGGTCTTGAGATCTTGTGGTCATTAGTTTAGTCTCTCTACTCAATTGCATAAATCTTGTCAAACCTATAGGTTCAAGGTCTATTGGCATAAATTCATTATTGAATGAAATTATTTTTACTTGAGTATAATGTTTTAATCATGTAGTATGGGCTACATGATAAAGCCATTTCTACTCATGCTTTCCCTTCTACTGTTATGTATACTTGGCTTTACATTACTAGTATGATATTGCTTAAAGCGATAATGTATACTTGTATAGTTTTGGGTTTCTTGTTTGGATGAATGATGGATGAATGCTAAATCTATTTTTTGAATTTCTTCTAGTTGATAGGAGTCAGACTTGATTGGATTGTTAGATGCTAATATTATAGGGTTTTGTGATACACTTGAATAAGGTACTTCTGGAAGTGTTGAAATAGGAAAATATCTTTCTAAAACCTTGAATGATTTCATTTAGTAAGCAATGTTCCTTCTTGAATTTTTTAGTTAGAACATATGGTTTCGTGGATTTAGATCTTATCATGCTCAGTTCAAATGAACTGACTGATGATAACAATCTTACAGATAAATTTCATGAAAGATGAAAAGAGGAAGAATTATGGAAAGCTACATTTATTCTATTGATTGAAGAAATGTAGTTTGATGAAAATATTATGTTTCATTTACTGATTTATTCTTGTGAATAAATGTTTCAAGCCTAAGACCAGTTATGTAAACTACTAAAAGAATTTGATTACCTCTTGTCTACTTGAATTGACATCTTATTCTAGAAATAATAAAAGTTTTTTCTTGAATCATTCTCTCTTTACTGGTTCAGTTATGTGTTAATGATGTTTTCAGTTTAAGAATTCCTTCACTTGGAAAGTAAGCCTATAGGGAATCAATTTATATGAATTTATTTACTTCTTGACATTGATTAATAATATTAGGAAAGTTATATAAATTGTTACCAACTTCATGTTACTATTTTGAAGCAAGGAATATTATTGTTGATCTTTGAATACGTAGAAAAAGGGGATAGACATGAAGCATTATCTTTTGTGAATTGAATTGTATGAAAGGTATAAATGGAATGTATTAACTATGAAATAGTTATTGGTTGTTATAAATTTTAATTACTGAATTTGTTTAAATAAGACAATAATGTATAAGTTATATTCAAACAAGTTATATGTTGTGGAAAATAAGTTATGATTTACTATGCTTGATTACATCATTATGATACAATAATATTATGGTCATTTTATAAGGAATGTTATAAAAAAAGAAAAGGTTGCATGATTAAAAGTAAAGGGATTAGGAACTTGGGTATAATTCACAAAGAGTAATAAATCTCATTAAATACATATAAGAGTCTACCTTGAAAAAGGGATCTAAGTGTTTATACTATAATGCAATCTATCCATCCTAAATGACGAGTTAAGTACCATAATGAAATGGAATTGTACTTAAGAAAGGATAAGAATGATAAAATGGGGTTAGATGTATAACTTGAACTAACCCTTAAGGTATTAAGAACAATTTTCTTCTTGCTACATTCATGAAGTCATAAATATGATACCCTTTGAATAGGCTATGAGGTGGGTACAGAATAGCCTTCCATCATAGATGAGTTATACTTAGGGGATAATGATTAACTAAGATATAACAGTTCGAATTATTTAATGACTTAAATAAAAATGAATGTTAAGTCGAGAGAACTATTGTGAGTTGAAAGCATGGAACCCGTTTGGAGTCAATAAAATGAACTTTAAAATGATCCTAAAGTATATTTGGATGTATGTGGTTACTTCCCTTCAATATAATAATAAGATGTTTCTAAGATACTTAATAAACTAAAGGAAATTTCATACTTAAAAGAGAATAACTAATGAGAACAAATAAATATATAGATCCTTCTTATTGGTGTAGGTGGAAACATAACATTCTTTATTGGAATGCTGATAGAACTTGAGTTAGTCCTTAGGAATGACACCTAATGGAATAAAATAGCTAGGGTGGTAATAACAAGCTACGAATTAAATGGATTAATGAACTTATTAAAATAGGAGGATTCGTTTATAATAACTTAATGGGCTGTTGTAACATAATCACTATTGCATAGTACCCATCTATTAAAAGGGCTTAATAGATGGTTACTATGGAGCATCCGTTATGTCGCAATAATCCATTTGGTCCTCTAAGTGAGTTTGTTCTTGAGTGGGATCACAAATCATTGATAAACTCTAGGAATTGATACACTACGGTCTACTACTGATGTCAAATTATGTCGAATATGGGTGATGAAGTTTACTCAGAATGATGGGGGTTAATTAGAATACACTTGATGACCCTTAGTCACCATAAGTGGACTATCTCTTCTTAGTGTATAACACGGAAATGGGAAGGATTGACGTAAATCAAGAAAGTCTAATCAAAATAAAAATTTCAAGTGCAGTGAGAGACGTATTCGTTCATGATGATTATGTCATTTTGGAATATAGGTATGGAAAACATGTCTAAAACTTTGGCCAAAGTATCACAAGTTGTTGGTTGTGTTGTCTTAATTTCACCAAACTAAGGTGTGGGATATAGGATGGGTATTCGTAACAATTATGTAGATAAGCCCTTGGTTAGTTGCACTTGATGAAACCTTAAATGACAAAGGGAACCAAAAGTATATAGACTATATAATGAAATGAAATATGAGAGATCATTTTTATACTAAGTCATGATAGTTACATATGGTTACTGTTGTAGAATTTATTAGCAAATTATATAAGGTTCTAAATGTTGAATTTAGAACAATGAACATTGATATCAACAAAAAAATCCCTTGCTTTTATAATCATGAAATAGGGATGTTGCATGTTGCACATTTTGTAATGTACTTCATGACTTGATCGAAAAGGGTAAACTCCACTTAGACAATCCAAATGCACCCCCAAATCGAAACCTTGACATATTTAAGCAACCTTTTGTGAACCACCCCTCATCCTTAGATCAACCATAAACAAACGTTGCCCATACTCACCAAACCATCAATATAATAATAAAGAAAAATCCTATCCTTGGATCCACCTTGTTACCTACTAAATCAAAACCTGTAAAATCAACACCAACACTTGAATAGCCTAAAATTATGACTATCAAGTATCCATCTACTGAGAATATTACTAAAAAATACCCCCCTCTTCACAATCCATTACCGAATCTGTACCTCCATCCTCTACGCCTCCCAAAACCATGCCTAAAGTTGCATCAAACAAAATACCAAAAACTCTCTTTACCTCAAGGAAATATGGCTCTTTTGCATCCCCATCAACCACCCCAAGTTCATCTAAAACCACAAAAGTACTTCATAAACAAGGTGTTGTCAATGTCTTGAAAATCCCTTAATATGTTTTTCCATATCAAAACCTTTGCATGGACCTCGCTCCCTTATACCTATTAATCACCCAATTATTTCAGGGTCAAATTCCATCTACCAAGATCCTACATTGATTCTTTATCCTAAACCCATCACTTCACAACATACATCTATATTGGGTCCTCACCCCTCACCCCTTACACATTCCAACTACCCTTAGCCATGACCATCCATTACGACACCTAGAAATCCTTTGTAACCAAGAAATAAACAACATGTAACAAAAATTTTACACCCTCATGAGGAAAATATAGAAAAAATTTCATTACCATCCATATTTACACCTAAGGAGTGTTATTACACAATTTTAGACGATCTTATTTAGTGTTCACTTATTACATTACCACATCCATCTGATCATCGAGGATGGAAACCCACCTGATATGACTTCAATGTTTTCTAAAATTACCATAGAACACAAGGTCATTCCATATAATATTATAGGGCTTTTCATTTAAAAGTTTAGGAAATTGGTAGTCTGCTCTTCCTTCCTTCTCAATCAAACACAACACCGATGTCAACATCGTGATCATTAAAACTTGAAGAATCCATGCCTAAAACACTTTCTCATCAAGTTAACATCATGCAAATCACTACTCATTCACAAAATTATGACAAAGAGCCATTTAAGCCTAAGAAAAGTAACACTTTCATTGCTATATCTCCACCTTTTGAATTATCCACTTCATCCAATAAACCTAAGGTTTATATTTCCTTAGCTCCTAAAGTGTCTAATCAAACACCGTCACCCAAAGCCAAACTTTTGATACAAGCAACAACACCCCCTTTCACTATAGTACAAAAGGTTGTTATCAAACAATTACATCAATCCCCCATTAGGATGTCACTTTATGAACTAGTTCAAACATCTCCTTCTCAAAAATAAGCTATGATATAAGCCCTTTAAACCATAATCGTGTTGGATAATGATCTTTTTCCTTTCACAAATATTTTAGGTGCCCTTAAAGCATCCACTATTATATCATTCGAACAATATGAAATTCCCTCTATTAGACTAGAGGACCATGACCTGCCACTATCCATCATCACTTAAATCAATGACATCTCCATCAAGAGGGTCATGATTGATAGCGGTGCTTCTATTAACATTATATCATCCCTCTCCTTTGACCAACTTAAACTACCCAACATCGTTATCACTCAAACTCTAATTTTACTAATAGATTTTAATGACACTATTGCAACTATGATAGGCACTATTATTCTACCACTTAAATTCAAAATCAAAACCCTACCTGAGATATTCTACATTAAAGAAGGATAATTTAAATACAACATGTTATTAGGATGCCCTTGGATACGCACCATGCGTTGCATTCCTTCCACCCACCATCGTTGTCTCAAATATGAACACAAGGGTAAGAATTTCATTTTCCCCACTAATCGAAACCCATTCGTTGAGTGTTACATGATGTACCACCCAAATGACATCCTTGTACCTAAATCCACATATGAATCATTTGATGAACCATCTACTATCACATTTGTTCCCTCTTCCAAGCTACCAGATGAATCATCTCTCAGTGAGGCTGTAAAAAGTATTATGCTCAAGGAATATCATCTCCTTATGCTCAACTTCATCTCTTCACCTAAAACATATGGTCGCCCTGACAAACAACCCATGTATGAGCCAAACATACGATATATTATCTCTTACAGTCTTGATTATCTCAAAATAAACCTTGCCTATGGGGGACTTGATAATCCTTCATCTCATGTCATCAATCTACACCATGCCATGCCATTCACATTAGACTTCAAATCCCTTGACAATCCAAAATTTTCTCGTGTGTGTGTGTGTGTATATATATATATATATATATATATATATATTCATCATTATGCATGGAGAGGTTTTGGCATCGGACATTATGAACAAGGCACCCATGACTTGACTATCCAATGTTCTCTTAAGGCCTATGAGAAATATGGTTTAGGCTATAAGAATTCTAGCTCCAAAATATTTTAATCCACTACATTTGAACTCACTACATCCATGCTTATTCCTAAATTAGAGTTGTCATCACCAGTAAAATATGAATATCTTATGGACATAGATGACACTGTATCCACCCTCGATGTTAACTTAAGAACACATCAAAATTCTCACATAATTAAAGTTGGTCAATATTTAAATCCATAAGAATTGGATGATTTCACTTCATTATTATCAAAATATTACCAAGCCTTTTCCTGGTCATACAGTTATATGCTTGGAATCGATAACATCATCATACACAACATAGTCATGTATCCCGATGCTAAATTTTTTAAACAAAAAATCCATAAAATGCATCCCTATATAACTATCCTTGTTAAGGAAGAGTTACAATCCCTCTTAGATGCCAACTTTACCATACCCATTGACTATCCACAATGGGTCTCTAACATTGTCCCCATAAGAAAAGATTTAGGAAAGATATGAATTTGCATAGACTTCAGGGACTCAACCTCTCCTTTCCTAAAGAGGATTTCACTCTTCCAAACATAGATCATCTCATTAACCTAACAGCCGTCCATGAAATTCTTTCACTCATGGATGGATTTTATGGTTATAATCAAATACTTATTTCCCATGATGATCAACACAAAAATTCTTTCATCACCCCTTGGGTAACCTTTTGTTATCGTGGCATGCCATTTGGTCTTAAAAATGTAGGGGATACTTACCAACACACCATGACATACATTTTTCACGACCTTATCCACAAGACTATCAAATACTATGTTAATAACCTTTTAGGAAATTCCAAATCATAAAAACACCATCTTGACGTCATCAAATCATTCTTCATTCAGCTCATCTAGTATTGTCTTCATCTTAATCCTACAAAGTGTGTTTTTTGTGTCCTCACTGAAAAACTTTTAGGGTTCATTATATCTATCTGAGGCATTGAAGTTGATCTGGAAAAGGTTTGAGAAATCATTGAAATTCCTACACCATTTTATCTTAAACAATTGCGTAGCCTCCAAGGTAAGTTGGAATTAATTTGGCATTTCATATCACAACTTTATGACCATTTTCAACTATTTCACCATCTACTCTGCAAGGATGTAGAATTTCATTAGGATTCTGATTCTCAAAAATATTTTGACGAAATCAAATAGTATCTATTATCACCTCTTGTGCTTACTCCACCTTGTGAAGGGGAACCATTTTATCTATACATATCCACTTTAGAACATGCTCTAGGAGCTATGTTCACCCACCATGATAATAAAGGTCATGAATAGGCTGTATACTATATTATTCACACACTCCATGAGTATGAAACACACTACACCAAATTTGAAAAGTTATGTTGTGTGTTATATTTTTCCACCTCCAAAATTCAAAATTATCTCCTCAATAACAAGACATATGTTGTTACCAGCTTTAATCCTCTTAAAACCATGTAATCTAAACCTTATCATAACTCGATGGCTTATTCTCATGATTGAATTTGACCTCAAAATCATTTCTCAAAAAATATATTAAAGGTTAGGCCATTACAGATCAACTCACCGAGGAACCCCTTACAGATAACTGACCCCCTCATGAATACTTTCCTAACAAATCCATCAATAACGTTGATGAATCTGAATTTATCCCCATTACAATGACTCTCTTCCTTCATGCTTCTAAATGCCAAGCGGGAGGAGTCAGTGTCATTATCATCACCCCTAGAACATTCCACTTCCATTATCATTCAAACTTAACTTTTAATTTACTAATAACATGGAAAAATATGAAGCCTTAATCATGGGTCTAATTACTGTCAATCTCTTAGGTGTCCACATTCTATAAATATATGGATATTCACAACTTGTCATCAATAATGTTAAAGGATAATATCAATGTAAAAAGGAAATCCTCCAAAAATATAAATTTATTGTTGACTTTCTCCTTAGCGCATTCGATCATTATACCATTCAAACTATTCCATGATCTTCTAATATATTTACAGACACTATGGCATCTCTCTAATCCCTCATCCCTTTAGAAATGTAAAAATCAAAGGATAACATTAAAATTTTCATATTCATTCAATACTTGGACCATAATTCACATAAAAATGAGATTCCTCCTATTAATTTCATTGAAAATAATCCGACAAATATATGGTACACTCAGATATATGACTATCTCACAGAATATAAATTGCCATCAGAAGTATCACATGGTGCTATACGATCATTTCTTCAACGGGTCACCCACTTCGTCATTATATGTGGTATCCTTTATAAACATAGCTTTGATGGTATATTATTATGATTCCTTAAGTCACATGAATCAATCAAATAAATAGAAGAATTCCATGATGGCATATGTGGTGGTAATTTCAGTGGAAATTCCATCGGTAAACATGTCACACAGATAGGGTACTACTTTCCTACCATCATCAAATATTGTTGTGCATATGTAAATAAATGTGTTAAATTCCAAATCCACGGATATCTCATCCACGTCCCTATTCAAGCATTACAACCCACTCAAGACTTATGGCCTTTTTCTCAATGGGGGTTTATACCTCATTGGTGTTATTAATCCTAAATCATCCTACCATCACCATTCCATTATCACATAAGCCAAATACTTTACTAAGTAGGTTAAATCCATCCCTTTAAGCTTGAAAAAATTAGGGCCTATCACTAAATTCATATATCAATATATCATATGCCATTTTGGTGTCCCTCATAAAATCATCATGGATAATGGAAAATCCTTTAAAAATAAAGAGATTAAAAATCTCTATGATACGTTCAACATCAAACTCAGTTTCTCATCAGCATATTATCCTCAAGAAAATAGACAAGATGATGTCTCTAAAAAAACACTTAATAAAATCCTTATGAAAACAATAGATTATGCAGGCAAGAATTGGCATCTCCAAATCTTGTTTGCTCTTTGGGCTTTTCAAACTAGAATCCGCACACATACAAGTACTACACCCTATTCACTCATTTATGGCTTTGAGGTTATTCTAACTCTCGAGGTTCAAAATCCATCACTTCGTGTAGCTCTCAAAAATATCATTCTTAAAGAAGAATATCACCAAGACCACTTAGCACAACTTGAACTGTAAGATGATGAAATGTCAAAAAACCCTCGAACATCATCAAGTCTATCAAGAATGTGTTAATAGAGCTTATAAAAAACATGTCAAAGAGGGTTACTTTAAAATTATTGATATTATTATTTAAAAAAATCAAAATGTCACTACATTGGAATGGAGTAAATGTGGAAAAATTTCCCCCAATTGGATTGGTCCATACGTCATAACTCAAAAGTATGGGTCAGGAGTGTATTGTCTCACTTCTCTCGATGGAGAACCTAAAAAGGAACCTTTGAATGACTTGTACTTGTGGCATTTCTACTATTAAATTATTGATTATTATGACAATAGTTACATTTAAAATATTATCACTTCATTAAACTGTCCATTTTGCTACAATAATGATTTGAAAGCATATGGTTATCTGTCATTATCTTAAGTATACCTTAAAGATGAGCACTACAGATTTGTTCATCACATATTTCATTACAGAAAAGTTCCCCCTTTACATGAACCCCTTAAAATAATTACATACATCCATTCTCTACTAATAGAAAACATGACATGGGGTATATGTGTAATATATACATCTTCTCCCCTCCTTAATACAGTCTATTAGGGTTTATCCCTGAGCTCAAAAATTTATATCAATTTAATTGGATGCTTCTTATCAAAATATAGTAGATTGATACCTTGAAGGATAGCTACTACTCAAATTTATAGACTGATCCCTCAAAGGATGGCTATTTGTAAAAAGGACAAAAAGTTAAAAATGTAGACCATACCCTCGAAGGATGGCTACCCATGTTAAAGGTTTCCTGCATAGATTAGCCAAAAAGAATCCTAGGAAAGCTCCCACATTGATCATCCTTTCCATTAAGGAAGACTTCCCACATCGATCAATTTTCTTCAAAAATTAAAAATGTAAAAGCTGGGGCATTTCTCTATAAACCCATTGAAAAGGAGATCCCTTTCTCCCACATCGATCTATACATATGAAACCCCCCTTTTTATATCTTAAGAAATAATTTCACTCCATATCTTATTAATATTTTATAACCACCTATTAATAGTCTTATTTAACATTTTTTAAGGCTACAAGTGCAAGTGTTTTCACACTTTCAAAACTCATCACGTATATGTAAAATCCATAGTGGTGAAATCATTTCATTTTTACCTCGTTTGGATTAGTCACATTTTTTGATACACCATAAGTTAAGATCACACTTGAATATCATTTAAATCAATGAAAAATTGCAACCACATTTAACCATATGTAACCAAACATGTTTACAAACCATGCTTCTTAAAATCCATCAAAATCCATCTAATAATAACACATTTCAAATAAAAACATACAATATCGACACATGTAAAAAAAATGCAAAATATGTCATAAACCTCATCTTCATCATATATATAAATCAAATTCCAATATACATTATTATCAATGTCCAAAAAAATCAATATATATCATCATCATACAAAATTGGGCTTCCATGAGCCTATGTTATCAAATACATCAATATCAACTAGTAAACTCCACATCCCTGAGCACTGCACTAGCCTAAGTCATGTTCCCCTCTCTTCCTAGATAATGTATGCCTCCAACAACACCTTTATCTTTGGCCCCTCTAGTAGAAATTGTAGCCATAACCTCATCTATAGCTCATCCCTTACCACCATCTACTCTCTCTGGCTTCCGAGGTGGTTGACCCATGCTCACTCCAATCACAACAGGTCTTGTTACTGTTGTACTTGCCCCTTTGGTAGCTAAGTAATCTACATACAAGGTGGCATCAGGATAGTTCTTGGTGATCAAATAAACATAACAATTTCTCTCAACTCACACAGCCTCATAATGAGCCACTCAAACCATGCCAGATGAAGGAGATTTTTTAGGTGGCACTCTCTTCTTGCTAGATCAAGCCATCATTGATAACTTTGCTCTAGGTATAGAAGGAACTATAATCCCTATGACCCTTATACTTCTCTCTATCTGTAGATACCTATGTAAGTTGTATATATGAAGACCATCTCACTCCACCACCATTGTATCCCTCTCAACAATCATCCCATCCCTCTCTATAATAAGGGCACCCCACACACTAATAAGGTCATCATGCTCTCTTCAAGCCATGTCTCTCTCTCCCTACACTACGACCTTCTTGGCCATCACTAATACAATAGTTTCAGCTATGGCATCATCACTCTCATCCTCCTCATCCCTAGATCCTAAAACTACCTATGCTCCTCCCTCCATTTGAGAATATACTCGTCTCACCCTTTATGCTACTCGAGCTATATAAAAACTCCTTAAGGCTAGAACCCACCATGTAGTATACTCTAGGGTAACCCCAACATCATCAATCTGTACCATCCCTCCCACCTCATTCATACTTGTATCCACCAATATATCCTCAATAACAATGGTTCTTGGTAGTGCTGCCCACAGAATCTCTATATATGTATCCTCTCATATGTACTGAACGGGATCATCAATTACCCCCTGCACTAATCCAAACTATCTCTGAACATGGTTGAAATGGATTAATTCATGCTCACCTTCCCTATGTGCCTAAAGCCATATAATTTTTTGTAAGCCAAGTAAATCTTGAGGATACTCAGGCCATACATGTAAATCATAAAAATGCCTCCATATGATATCTCCCACCTATATTCCAGATAATAAATCTCTATAAAATCTTGTCCTCCTCTTCTTTGTATGACCTATGTCTGATCTCCATATCATACAGTTAAGGTTTTTATCATCAATACCCCATGGAAACCCTATTGGTTGAGAAATAACAATATGCTCTAAGGTCCAAGCCTGGAGGAGAAAAGAAACATCAATCCCAAACCGCTTGTGAGCCTTCTAGGCCCACAACTCTTGGAATATCTAAGCAAGTAGGTTAGGTCCCCACTCAAAAATAGTGTCTTGCTCCATCATCTCGGCTACTACCCCAGTCATCATCCATGAGAAGCGGCCACCTCCAGAATATGGTCATACATAACATGATTTTTATCATCATCATGTTCATCCATACAAAACCGTCTCTCTCAAATGAATAAACATGACCATAATAAAAATCCCCAGACTCATATCTAATATTGACAACATCCTCCCCATATAATTTGGTCATCACACCATATCTCTCCACCTCGGTAATGAAATACAACCCCTCCCCACAAATCAAAACTCTTAGGATATGGTGAACATCCTCTAAAGAGATCGTGATCTCTCTTGTGGGTAACCAGAAAGTGTTGGTGGAATAATTCCACCTCTCTAAAAATTATAGGATCAACTCAAAAATCTATGGATCTATCTATAATATCTCACAGCACCAAATCCAATAGCCTCTACATGCTCCCAGTTATCTGCAATCATGACCTCCCTCACCTCCTCCAAAATCAATAGAATATGGTCATAAATGGATAACTTTGCATCCACCTAGAAACATTAAAAAAATTTGACATTAATAACATCAAAATCATATCAAAGATACATAACATCAACATCAACATCAACATCAACAAAATAACACTAACAACATCTAAAACATTGAAATATCCCACTTCATTTTGAAAACTATTGAAAATCACTAATTAATTGCCAACGATTTACCTCAATCACCAATGATTTTACTGAATCATCAGCAATCACATGAATCAGCATCAATTTTGGCTAGGGAAACCATACACCCCAAAAATGGAAATAAAAATCTAAAACCACAAAAATCACACAAAAATGAAGAAAAATATTCTTACCTCTATTATGGGTTATTACCTCTTCCTTCCAAAGGTCGTCATCTTGATCGAATCGTACCAAATCACATAAAATTTCTTGAAGTCACTCAAATTCACTCCTAACTTCATTTTACCCCATAGTTAAAATAAATAACAAATCATAGGTCTTGGATATTGATATACCCAAACTTTTACCATGATCTAATATTCAGTCATTCATCAACAATCATGGGTGATTCTACTAATTGCTTGCGATTTGCCTCATTTTTAGTAAACATTACCGTTTGTACCCTTAAGCATAGCAAAACACCACGTTTGCATAGAGTGTGTCTCTTTCAAAGGACCCTAGTCCTTGTAACATTTCAATCAAATAAAAAAACCAATTTTGGGGACTCATCATATTTCTATGGGGTACATGCCCTTTGGCCCCTCATCACTTGACCTTCCCATCAAATCATCCTACCTAGCGAGGATCAATACATCTATAGGTATCAAACCCTTTAGTCACCCTATCATTTGATTCTTCAGTAGCATATTATATTTCGGTATCCCCTTAGACAGGGGAAACTTTTGGAAAAAAACACACTGGTGTTCACTATATTGTATTGTAATTGAGTCACCCATACGAACAAACTATTTCATTGCTTTATCTAACGATTTTCCAAACCATAAAAAAAGGAGCAAATGTAGACAATGAAAATAGAAAACCTCTTTTCCTCATTAAATTATCTGATTAAATACATTCATTCGCAACCATCAACAATTAAAACACACCATCACATTATTTTATCCCCTTTCATAACATCCCCTGACCTAGGAAATACACTAGTGCCCTTCAATTAATTAATTTAATCAATTACACCCACCTAACCTAAGTCATAACCCACCCCATTTTATCAAATTAATTAATTAATCTTATTTCCTATATCTTCATTCATCCCCATGTGAAATCCCTTTCACACTAGTTCAGTCTAGTTTAAAACCAATAAAGAAACCTTCTAAAAATCATCCCATAATTATTCTAACAAACTCAATCCTAACCTAAACCCATATAACTAATCTCAACCTTAGCTCATTATGACCCTTACAAATCCATAATCAAATCAAGTTCAAATTAGCAAGATAATCACCCTTATCACTCCTAAGCTCAAACTGACCAGAATCACCAGAAAATCCTTCGGTCGCCGGTGATCTATATAAACCAACTTCTCTTACCCTCTTATAGGATCATCCATGATAATCCACAAGCATTATTACTTTTTGAGTATTTTGTTTAAGTCCATCAATGTCATTCTTTATCAAGGAGAGAATGTTATCATCTAGCATTCTCATTTACGATAGTCAAGTACCTTTGATTCATGTTGAAGCATGTTTCTCATTCAGCTGCAATCCATGTCAACATTTCATCTCTCATCATCAGCCAAGGTATGTTATCTTCTTATAACTCTATGTTTTCATCTTATTATCCTTATCTGATCATTTATTATTTCACATTTGCCTTCGCAAGACCATAATTTCATATTAGTTATTCAAATATCTCACTTTATCAGTCTATTAAAAAAATCTTGTAGAATAACCTATGATTTCTGTGCATTCTATTTTCCCTGTAGTTAGATTTCATTCAATCATTTTTATCACTTTTGTTTCTAACATGTTGTAAATAATGGCTTTAGTTAGATGGCCATAAGTGAACCCAATCATCTAATTACAAGCACCAACTCTTTACCAATCATCTGTCATCCACTTCAATAGGAGCAGTACAATCTTTTGCATGACCTTGAGTTGTGTGATATCCATTCAGCCCCTGTCGAATGATTAGGAAGAATTTTTGAATTCACCTAGAAGATTCGTGAAGATACTGACAAATTTCTGGAGGTTTACTATGAGGCGTAATGAATATGATCTAACCTTGCTTTGTTTGAGCATTGTTACGAGGCTAGAATAGATATTCTTGAAGGATCCAACACTAAATTTGAATCTAAATTTGAAAGTGAATCCATTTTTAAATACTCCAACTCAAAATTTTCACAACAATATGAAACTGAAGAAGAATACTCATAATTTTTCAAGGACGACTATATCGAGGAGCCCGATTTATACTTCACCGAGAAGGACGGCCTAGACTACTCTGTGGGTTCAAACTTCTCTGAGAATTTGAACACCAATCTATATTATGAATTTGAGCCTAAGTCATATTTCCTTCTATTTCATCATCACTTTATTAGTTGTGTGTCAGTAATAATCTAAATAAATCATAAACATTTTATCACATATTTCATATGTCATATGTTGTATTTCATTTCCATAAATGAACTTGAGCGTTCAAAAGGGGCTTGACATCAACACAAGGAATTCCTTTGACTTCTCATAACTAGCCTTTTCTAGGAAACCTTACTATTTATATTACTAATTTTCCTTTGTTTAGTGTCGGTCATCTACAGGTATTATCACAATAGAGGATCTAGTTTCATTTCTTCCATGGAGCACAACAATCCAATTTTATTTCATTACATCCATGGGTATCACGAAAACCCCTCCATATCGAGGATTAATAAGTCTTGTTGTCTTTTTTATTGAGTTAGAGGTAAGATTTATCTTAAAAAGGGAGCCATGGTCTAAAATATGGGCACCATGGTCTACGAAATAGATTAGAAGTTGATCATGATAAGGTCACTAGGTATCTGTAGTAATTCTCCTTTGGTCAGGTGAATGTTGCACTTACTTCACTGATGTTGCCATAAACCTGTGATGAAAAATCACCTACAAAACCTCATACAAAGCATCAAACCCTAGAAAATTAAAGATAAAAATGAAGGGGTCTGACCATCCTCATCTATCAAATGGATGGACTTATGACGTAGCATTGCACTACATCTCAGACCCAATGTAGTTTTATGTTCTTGTGTATGAAATAATGTGCCTAGGTTTCATTAGTGCCAACATTGTAGAGATATCAGATAGTAGCTAGATAAAATCCAAACTGGTGGATGGAATAGAATGAATACCCCCCTTCCTATGTATCATGTGTGATGGAGAATAGTTCCAAAATTTAGTCCCTTAATCAATGTAGATAGCTAGCCCTTGATATTTTTTTATTATTGGCAAATAATTTTGATGGGACTATACCCTATTATAAAAAGGTTCAACAACCAGATATAAAGGGGATAGAATCAAAAAAAGGGATCAAAATCCAAATATTACAATAAGCTAGCCCTTGATATTAATAGTTAGCCATAAGGTAGTATGTATGTTGTGTTTATATAGGGATATCTTGTTCAAATTTTTACACTAATGACCCAACATGCCGACTAGTACCTAGGGAGATCAGAGGGAAAACCGTAAATATCGAACTCAAATATCTCAGACAAAACCAAGTGTGATAGGGACCTATTAGAAAGAAAATTTGTCTTGTGGAAAAATTGGTGGGTTTCAAGCCAATGCTATGGGAATCTAAGTCCCTCTACTTGAACGGTGTAGCTTCCATAGGTGCATGCAAAAAGGTGGATTTCAATGGTGGCCTTTCAACCAAAGATCCAACAGGAGCACTCCACTGACCCTGTGGCAAAGCTAGCAATGTCTCACTAGAGAAGAAAAAAATTTCTTGGAAAGGGGAAGGGGAATGGAAATGGAGGTAGGAGAAAACTAATATTGTGAGTAGAATATCAAATGCCTACACACATTAATCAAAAATTTCATTTACATGCATTTATAGTTAGAAGAACAAAAATCCACAGGAGAATCTACAAGACCGAGTAAAATTCATTGGTCATAATGTACCAATCAATCGTTCAATCAAAAAGGTGAAAATTCCTTCTTTTATTATTGAAGCTAAAGCAGAGTTTGTACAGAGATTTGAGAATAAAGGAAATTCTAAGGAGAAGGGAAAATAGAAGAAGTATGGCATTTTCTATCTTTTCCAGGTATAGAGCACTCTGGTCTTTTTTGAAATCAATCGCTAGCCATTGGAATGATGTCGAGAAGTCATTATATTATTTACAAGAAACCGTTACAACTTCACAAATCCTCAACACATTCTCAAATTCCTCTGTTGTGAAGAAAACACTCATGGTGGGTTAAAAACTAGATCTTAAAAAGCAACCATTATATTTGATTTGCTTCTCTAACTCTAAAATTGGGCCATCCACGTGGCAGGAAGGGATTGGAGTGGTTACGAGGGAAGCCATTCACATTTTGTGATTTTTCATGAGATTTGGCAATTTGGAGCAAATTGGCCCACAAGCCCACTTTGAATTTTTAACTTAGACATGTGGCACATTCTTATTGGAAATGGGATCATGGAACTTTTCTCAACATTTTAACCTTTTTTGGAAAAAGGCTCAAAAACTCAAAGTTCTCCGCCATTCCACTCTCCCACTTTGACGTTTCAACTTAGACACGTGGTATGTTCTTATCGGAAATGGGATCGTAGCCCTTTTCTCAACATATTATCCTTTTTTGGAAAAAGGCTAAAAAACTTAAAGTTCTTCATCATTCTACTCTCCCACTTTGACTTTTCAACGGCGGGCTTCACCTTTGAATTTCTCCCTGCGGACTTCAACTTTGACTTTTTCCCTTTAAAGCCTAATCGAGGATGCGGGTCACTTTGTAAATTTTCACCTTTTTTGCAAAGAGGCTCAAAAACACAAATTTTTCTGCCGACCCATTGCTCTGATTGAACTCTTGACATGTGGCATCTTCTGATTGGAAATGGGGTCGCGGCTTTTTTCTAAACATTTAACCTTTTTTGGAAAAAGGCTCAAAAACTCAATTTCCTCCACTGGCTCACTCTCACACTTTTGAATTTTTTGGCTTTAGCTTTTTAGGTCCCAAGTGTCCCAATTGAACTTGTGCAGCCTGGGACAAAAACTTCCACTTTTTCTGCAATGAACCAAAATTGGCAACTTCAAAATTTCCGGAGCCACAGGGTAAATTTACCATTTTTGACAAAAGTGACCAAATGTGTTAAGTTCACCAAAAATCCCATTCCTCCCCATCCAATAGGATCTAACCACGTACCTACATTCATTAGGGTCAAAATT
This sequence comes from Taxus chinensis, assembly GCA_019776745.2. Taxonomy (NCBI): domain Eukaryota; kingdom Viridiplantae; phylum Streptophyta; class Pinopsida; order Cupressales; family Taxaceae; genus Taxus; species Taxus chinensis. The sequence continues at coordinate 102,240,865 of CM034148.1, read as the reverse complement.
TCACAGGGAAAAGATGCCCATCATCACGAATGTGGAAAATATGCAGAGGAAGAAAACTTCATCATTTTGAGTCCAATTTTTGAATTTCCTTCATGAACCAGAGGCATGGAGGCAAAGAAATGATTTGAAAACCTAGGCCATAGAACAAGTGAACAATTTTGATCAAAAATGGAGGTTACAAAGAGGATATTATGTACACAGACCAGGAAATGGAGAATTTCTAAAAATGAGAAAAACAAAAGGTTTAAACAGCTATAGGGCATGACTTTTGCTAATTTCTTGAATCTCAAACTTGGCTTAAAAACCAACGAAGGGCATGAGCTCAAAAAAATTGAATTTGGCTATGAAAATGTAGATTAGTTTTCAGGAGACAACAGCTGGCTCTAGCTTGGGGACATGGCGTGAATTGGGCATGGCTAGGGTATGACATGAGGATCTAAAATCTCAAGTTTCAAAATATATTATGTTGACCAGTGCCTTATCCATTTGGCCTTACAGATTCATGTACAATTTTGAGAAAGAAAGGAGGAAGGAGGAAACACACAAGACAAACCACACACAACAAAAACCAAATAAAACTAAACCAAAAACACACAACAGAAAAGGGAAAAACACACCTATGAAATCACCTATGGTACAAGGCAAGGGACAATATGCTTTCACTGATGATACAATTTCAAGTATTTCCTACTTCGAGGCAATTCCAATGGCATTCCATCCAAGTATGAGAGGAGAAAAACATTCTCACCACAAGCTCCATGATTTTGGAATGGGCTAAGCCATAATGAATCAAACTTTCCATGGCTACCCTTTGGTTCTCTTCTCTTGTCCCATAGCAGGAAAAAGTCTCCAACCTTGAATTCTCTTTCCTTCTCCCTCTTGTCAAAGATATTCTTCACTATCAATTAGTGTATTTAATTCTATCCCCCACTTGGCATCTTCTTTCCTCTAGCTTCTCTAAGAAGAAGATCCTCTTGTCAATGGGGTCTTTGTATTGACCATCTTCTATTTCTTGCAACAATGTGAGAGTTGACATCTCAATTGTGAGAGGAATATCTACCTCAACTCCATACAAAATTTTGAAAGGTGACACACCTATTTCCTTCTTAGGAGTTATCCTATCAGCCCATAATGCATCATATAACTTCTTGTGCCAGTTCCTTTTATTCTCATCTACCAGCTTGCGAATAATGGTCACAATGTTCTTGTTGCTTGACTCAGCTTAACCATTTCCTTGTGGATAGTAGTCAGAAGAGTGAGATAAGGAGATTCAAAAACCATAACAAAACTCTGTGAGCTCCTTTGAAGAGAAATAGGTGGAATTGTCTACAATAATCTTTTGTGGTACTCCAAAACAAAAAATGATATTCTCCTTAATGAAGTTGCAAACTGTTTCAGAGTTGGCTTGCTTGGTTGGAATGGCTTCCACCCATTTAGTGAAGTAATTAGTTACAGTGAGTACATAAGTATGCCCTACACTATAATGGGGATTCAAAACACCAATGAAATCCAGCCCCCTTTACTGAAATGGTTCCTTAATCACTACAGGCCTGAGTGGTAATGCAGCTAGCTATGGTTTTCCAACAAATTTTTGGCATGCTTTACATTTGGAAACCCAATCTTGAGTGTCTGCAAAGATGGAGGGCCAATAATATCTCCCCATGAGAATCTTATGTGTAGTTACCATTGTTGAGAAATTTCCACCACAAAATTGATCATGATATGCCATGAGCAACTTTTGTTGTTACTCCTTATCCACACACCTGAGGAAATAACAATCTAGGCCTCTCTTGTAAAGTGCATAATTCAAAATAAAAAAATTGGTTGACTTTATCCTGAGTGTCCTTATTTGCTTGTAGTCAAGATGAGGAGGTCATTCTAAATAATTGAGGTAGTAGCAATGTCAGCATACCACTCATCAGTAGTGGTGAAAAAGAGTTCCTGTGGACTGTCTCCTGAACAAGTTAAGCAAACATCATCTTTTTCTCCCTGCTGAGCCTTGAGAGCATCATCTTAAGAAATCAGCTTTCACAAACCATTTCCTCTTACCATATTAGAGGGTATAATCTCCAAGTCATACTCTTGGGTCTTTGCAATCCAACTTCCTCTCTTAGCCCCAGGATCATGTTGAGTCAAAATGGACTTGATTGTACTTTCAGGGACCACCACCACTGTATGGGAATTGAGAATGTAGAATCTAAAACTTTTAATAGCTTTGACCACTTTGTAGGCATGTTTCTCCAATTGGCTATACTTTAGCTCATGATTTTTCAAAGGACAACTCATAAAATCAATGGGTGCTTCCAAACCTTCATCATTTTTTTTTAATAAGGATAGCAGAGAGGGTATGTTCTGATGCATAGCAATACATGATGAACTCCTTGTTGAAATCTAGAGAAACAAGAGTTGGATATTTGGCAATGGCTTTCTTGATCTCCTCAAATGTTGTTTTTCCTTACTTATTCTACTTGAAACTTGCTTGAGGATTCATCATGGAAGTTATATGCTTATTCAGTTCAAAAAACTCAAGCACAAAGAGATGAAGGAAGTTTACCTTTCCAAAGAATGAATGAACTCCCTTATTGTTGGTTGGTAAGGCTAGTGCTTGGATAGCTCTTATCCTCTTAGGATCAATGTGTGTTCCATGTTTGTTCACAATGTGTCCTAGAAACTTACCTTCTATGACTCCAAAAATTTGTTTCTTTGGATTTAGATAAATGACATGTTTCCTACACCTTGCAAGGACTTCCTCCAAATGGAAGATATAATCTCCCCTCCTATTTGAAAAAATTGTGAGGTCATCAAGGTAAATGACAATACAATGTTTCAAATCTTTGAAGTCCAAGTCCATTGCTCTCTTGAAAGTGGCTCCAACATTGATCAAGCCAAAAGGCATTCTATTGTAGGCAAAAGTGCCCCAAGGTGTTGTGAAGGCTATTTTGTTGCAATCCTCTTCTTCCACCTTGATTTGGTTGTACCCTAAGAATCCATCAAGCAAAGAGAGAATTTCAAATCCAGTGACTGCTTGCAAAATATGATCCATGATTAGAAGAGGGTAGTTTTCCTTGAGAGATGTCTGGTTTATATTTTAGAAGTCTACACAAATCCTTATTTCCCCATTCTTCTTCCTTACTAGCACAATGTTAGCCACCCATGTTGAATGGTGGATGGGGAAGATGATTCTAGCATTGAGCATCTTTGTCACCTATTTTTTGATAACATCGGTAATCTTTGGATTATAGGGCCTTTGTTTTTTCCTGAAGGGCTTAGCTCCTTGCTTCAAAGAAATAGAATGATGCATTTCATTTGACTGAAAAGATTTGAGTTCATAATAGGAATAGGCCAGGACCTCTGAGTACTTTTTAGCAGAGCAACAAACTTTCTCTTCTCTTATGGTGAGTAGCATTTACCAATGTTAACCATCCTTGGATTCTCTAAAGTTCCAATGTTTTCTTGATCAAAATTAGATGGACACCGAGAAGACTATTTTTCTTTCTCTTTGATGAACCTTTCATGCTTGTCAAAGAGGTATTCCAAAGAAACTAGGCCTTTGGGTATTTTGTTTCCTGTTAGTTTGATTACTCCCTCTTCATTAATTCCCTCAATTCCTTCCTTCTCTTCTTTGGGGATTGATTCATGATGTGGGTTTTCACTTCCTTCAAAGAAAATATTATTGAAGCTATCCCTTTGTTCTAATAAGGCTAGGATCTGATTGTCATCATTGAAGACCTGCCAATGATTTCCATTGTCTGGTACGTTGGGTCTGAACACCATCTCAATGGTCAATTTATCCTTTCCAAAAGAAGGATGAGGTTTCACTAAGGAAGATGAAACTGTTAGAGAATCATCCTTTTCATTCTGCTCCCTAGGGTTAGCTTCAATGGAGAATACATCAAAGGATTCAATATAGTCCCATACTCTATTTCTATAGTGCCTGAGTCTGTGGTTCTTCACCTGATATTGCTGGCAGACCTACTTTACCACAACCTTTGCATCTAAACTTCTTGATTCCCATGTCCTCTTTTGTATTCATGCCTAAGATTAATGCTTCATACTCTATTGTATTATTTGTATTGTCAAATTGTAGCTTGTAGGCAAAAGGATATACCTCATTGGAGGGACAGTATAATACTCCACTAGCTCCTGAACCTAATATGGAATGACTACCATCAAAATCCATTGTCCAGATTCAGTCTTCTTCTTCCTCCATGAGAAGTGGCAAGTCCTCTTCCTTTTGTGTTGTAAGGAGGTAATTTCCAAGCCCACAATCTTGAAAAATTATATCAACTCTTGGATCATCAGACTTCCTTACTGTGAACTTCATTTTTCTAACTGGTAACAACTTCTTCATTTCTCCTTTCATTGGGATAGTTGCAAATGACCAATCCATTTTATTTCTCCACCTAGATCTCTACAAAAAATTCTACTCAACAACATACCAAAAGATGTTGGGATGTCTGGCACCAAAATGGTCAAGAGTATCTACCTGTCAGGATAATCAGTTAGTGCAACCTGAGCATCCTTAATCCTTCATACCAATGGAAATTGTTTGGATTCCATTAAGTAGCATGTGCCATTTACCCAAGTCAAAGTGAGGCCAAGATAATTTACAACTTTTGTTCGCATCACATTATCTATGGATCCAGAATCTATAATGTAATTGTTCAGTTGGAAAACTTTCATGAGAAGTGACATGTAAAAATGCTCAACTCTATTGGTGGTGGAGGCACTGAGGGCTAGCATGTTTTGAGAATACGGTGTGGATGGTGTGGGAATTAAGACTTTAGAATTAGAGATTGGGGATGTAGAGTTACCGCCCCAGACTTCCTTAATGAATATGTCAAATTGGGCATGATGTGTTTGTAGGTATTCAATTTCAGAGAGCTAGACTTTGGTTTTGCTAGCATGCTCTACAAAGTCAAATGAAGTTATGGTAGATGAGGAATAGGTTCCAGTAGTGGATGAGGACTTAAATGGAAGATGCATCATTACTTTTGGCATTGGTTTCTCATTTTCAAATGTAGCAATTGGCTTAGAAGGAGATGGGGGTGTAGCCCTTGATTGAAATTTATATGTTCTTACAGAACCAATATTTAGAAGAGAATTAATCTTAACAACTTTTGAGTTGGGAGAAGAATCAGATAACTTACTTGGCACAACAGTGTGATCCTTGAAAACTGGTGAATCTGATTTCTCTCTAGCTAATTCCATGGAAGGTGGTAATGGTTATCCCCTATTGATGATATTTTTTAGTGGAGGCTTTAGAGAGCTATCTTCTTTGTTCTTCATACTCTCCATTGTAACTGTTGAGGCTGAAACACCATTCTTGGATTGTGCACGAGTGAAAATAGAACATGAAAAACTTGGAGCTTCTTCATCACTTTCCTCCTGATCAACAACGTATTCAATTAGGCCATTATGTATGCTAACCTCTTCAATTTCAAGATAGTTTTCATAGTCATCCATGCTTTCTTCTTCAGTTTCCTCAATGTCTACTCCTTCTTATGATTCCCTAGTGTCATAGATGGTATTGACTTGTGGTGCTTCAAGAGAAATCCTATGAGGAGGTGGAGCAATTTCTAGTCTATCAGGAAGATTTGGTCTCCTTAGAGCATTCCTCATTTTGATCTATGACAGCTGCTACTTCAAAGCAACTAGGTCATTTGCCATTTTTTGGAACATTGGATTAGTGGTGACTGAATTTGAACTCTGACCTTTTTTCTTCCCATTTGGTCCTTTCACTTTGCTAGAAATAATTAGATCATCATCAGTCTCAATTGTAAAGTCTTTAGTTTCCCTCAATATTCTTGGTTGGTCTCTTTTGAGGAAGAAACAAAATTTTGATGGCAAAGAACTAATGAAGAACCTTTTCAAGTTGTTTTCAGAGGGTACCACATCTTTTGGGATGATTCTTGTCAACCTATCATACCTTGCTAAAAAATCTCTCATTGATTTGGAGGTCTCCTTCTTCATTTGAACTAATTAGACTAGAAGATCCTAAAAATATTCTATGCTCTTGAACCTATGTTCAAATGCACTTCTTATATCTTCCCAGCATGTGACAGATCTTAGGGGTGAAATGTAGAACCATTCAGTAACTTTTTCTTAGAGTGACTCCACAAAGAGTCTAACTAAAACATCTTCATCTTCAACTCCCAACACTCCACAAGTAGTGATGAATGCTGCTACATGTTCTTCTGGGAGCTAAGAACCATCCCCTTGGAATTTTGGGAAGTTCTATCTTGATCCTCTTGGGAGCTCATGAAGTGGTTATAGAATAGCAAGTGGACCATTATTTCTTCCTCATGGTACGTTAGGCCTGCATACTTCATGCTCATGATCACCCATTCTATTCTTGTTTCTAGCCTCTAGTCTTGCTAAGGTTGCTTTTGTTGCTGCTCTTTCTTCTTCTTCAATTTGGAGTCTTTCTATTTCTTCAAGTTGAGCCCTTATCTCCTCTTCATCTATTGCCTCTCTTTCAATCTCTTCAAATTTGGGATCAACTTGTCCTCCTTGTCTCAGTTGTTAGGTATATCTTCTATCGGCCAGCTTGAAATTTTATGCTCTTCTCTAGGGTGCTAGAATTTGTCTCTACATTTCCAATTTGATAACATGTTCCTCTTCCAGCTCCAGAATCCTTATGGCAATGAAGTAATGATTAAAACTTCATCTATTATGCCAAATAGCTTCTCTCATATCATAAGCAATGTCTTCTTGGATGTGACAGAGTAAATCAGACCTCTCAACAGGAGGATTTCCTAGAATAGCCATGATTTACATCCATGTAGTTTGTGTGATTATTCAATCTCCAGAAACTTTTCTTTTAGAATATTTTTTAAATTTATGAACTTGAGGTTATTTTTAGGCGTAGATTCTACAAAATCTGCCCCATAATGGGTGCCAAAAAATTTTGGAAAGAAAATTTGTCTTTTGGAAAAATTAGTGGGTTTCAAGCCAACACTATGGGAATCTATGTCATTCTACTTGAATAGTGAAGCTTCCATAGGTGCATGCAAAAAGGTGGATTTCAATGGTGGCCTTTCAACCAGAGATCTAACAGGGGCACTCCACTGACCCTATGGAAAAGATAGCAATGTTTCAATAGAGAAGAAAATTTTTCTTGTAAAGGGGAAGGGAAGTGGAAATGGAGGTAGAAGAAAAATAACATTGTGAGTAGAATATCAAATGCCCACACACATTAATCAGAAATTTCATTTACATGCATTTATAGTTAAAAGAAAAACAAATCTGTAAGAGAAGCTACAAGACTGAATAGAATTCATTGGTCTCAAGGTACCAATCAATCCTTTAATTAAAAAGGCAAAAATTCCTTCTTTTATTATTGAAGCTAAAGTAGAGTTTGTACAGAGCTTTGAGAATAGAGGAAATTCTAAGGAGAAGGGACAATAGAAGAAGGATGGTGTTTTCTATCTTTTCTAGGTATAGAGCACCCTGGCATTTTTAAAATAAATCACTAGCCATTATATTCTTCACAAGAAATTGTTACAACTTCACAAATCCTCAACACCTTTTCAAATTCCTCTATTGTGAAGAAAGTGCTTAGGGTGGGTTAAAAACCAGATCTTGCAAAGAAACTATTACATTCGATTTGCCAGTTTAAATATAGACCATTCAATTTCCTCCTCTAACTTTGAAATTGGGCCATCCACATGGCAGGAATGGATTGGAGTGGTTACAGGGGAATCTTTTCACATTTTGTTATTTTTCATGACATTTGGCAATTTGGAAAAAATTGGCCCGCAACCCTGCTTTGACTTTTCAACTTAGACACGTGGCACATTCTTATTAGAAATGGGATCGTGGCCCTTTTCTCAACATTTTAACCTTTTTTAGAAAATGGCTCAAAAACTCAAAGTTCTTCGTCATTGTGCTCTCCCGCTTTGACTTTTCAAATAGACACATGGCACATTCTTATTGGAAATGGGATCGCGGCCCTTTTCTCAACATTTAAACCTTTTTTGGAAAAAGTATCAAAAACTCAAAGTTCTCTGTCGTTCCACTCTCCCACTTTGACTTTTCAATGGTAGGTTTCACCTTTGACTTTCTCCCTACGGGCTTCAACTTTGAATTTTTCCCTTTAAAGCCTGATCTGGGGTGCGGGTTACTTTTTAAATTTTCACCTTTTTTGCAAAGAGGCTCAAAAACACAAATTTCTCTGCTGAACCGCTACTATGATCAAACTCTTAACACATGGCATCTTCTGATTGGAAATGGGGTCACGGATATTTTCTAAACATTTTAACCTTTATTGGAAAAAGGCTCAAAAACTCAATTTCCTCCATCGGCCCGCTCTCACGCTTTTGAAATTTTTAGCCGATTCGGCTTTTTGGGTCCCAAGTGTTCTAATTGAACTTATGTAGCCTGGGACAAAAACTTCCACTTTTTCCACAATGAACCGAAATCGACAACTTCAAAATTTCTAGGGTTGTAGGGAAAATTTACCATTTTTGCCACAAGTGACCAAAGGTGTTAAGTTCACCAAAAATCCTGTTCCTCCCCATCCAATAGGATCTGACCATGTACTTGCATTCATTGGGGTCAAATTTTGATAGGGAAAAGACGCCCATCATCTTGACTTTGGAAAATATGCAGAGGAAGAAAACTTCATCGTTTTGAGTCCATTTTTTGAATTTCCTTCACGAACTAGAGCCATGGAGGCAAGACAATGATTTGATGATCCAGACCATAGAACAAGTGAACAATTTTGATCAAAAATGGAGGTTGCAAAGAGTATATTACATGCACAGACTAGGAAATGGAGGATTTCTAAAATCGAGGAAAACAGAGGTTTAAACAGCTCTAGGGCATGAATTTTGCTAATTTCTTGAATCTCCAACTTGGCTTAAACACCAATGAAGGGCATGAGCTCAAAAAAATTTAATTTGGCTATGAAAACATAGAGTAGTTTTTAGGAGACAACATGACCATATCACCTAGAAATAGGGACCATGGCACCCCAAGTTCCCTAATCCCTATCTAGGTGCTCTATTAAAAGACTAGTGATGACACCGAGTGAGTACTTACAAATAAGACTCCCTTAGACCTGACCAGAATCATGTGAGTGAATGAAAAATGTGAGAGACAAACAAAGGAAAATACCAACAAGATAGATGACTAGACAATGGAATGGGTCATCAGTGAATACTTTTCTTATTCAAAATCCATATTTGGTGGTATAATAATAGTAATAAGTGTGTGATTTTGTGACTACAAGAGACAATCATTAGTTCGATTGAAAATTGGAGGAGCTTTCTCCTTGATAAGCATGGCCTCTTTAACTGACCAATCAATTAAGGGAAGCACATTTTTTCCAACTTCATTTACTCATAAATTGGATCTAACATATCCTTATCATCAATTTTATCTGAAGGAATATCGAAAATATTGTACTTGGTTTCCTCATCTAGATTCTGTCGACAATAATATCTCTTCTTTATGGCTATCTCATCCCTAAAATTGATCAATACATTTTAAATTTTAGGGACATAAAACTATAGTGTTTTGAGGCTCCTCAATACTCACTGGTAATCAAAGCTATGCATTTGGTGGAAAGGCTTGGTATTTACTCCTTACATTTCTTTGATAAGGTTTGTTTCCTTGATTACCAAAGTGCATTTGTATTGACCAATAGATATAGGGAAATAAATTCCCACCTTATACTTACTATGTCAAAACTTGTGAAGATTCAACACTTTCTTTACCATCTATATTAAAATCCAATTGTCACTTGAAAACATTGGCAATAGGTATGTAGACCCCTAAAATTCTCTAACTCGGATGTAGGTGAACATTGGAAATTGGAGGAAAATACACCCCCACTAGGATATGGAATCTCAAGATGCATTCATGCACCGACACATGGAAATATCTTGGTCCAACTTACAGATAGTGCTATAGAGAAGGCATCGTTCACCCTTTGAAAATGACTTAAACTCTGGTTTACAGAAAATTGGGGATATAATGCATAGATGTAAACTAAACTTATAGATATTTATGTGTTCAACCCAAGGTATTTCCTCATCCCTTCCACTACATAGTTGACATATGAAGTGATATAAAATTTTCCTGTTATGTGCCCTTCTTTAAATTTTTTGTCTAAGGTGTCACTTATGAATTCATCCTATTTAAAGAATTTTTTATTCCTCAAAGTGATAATAAATTAATACATCCATGATTGGAACTATTTTTCCTTAGGGAGGCCAAAAATGTTTCTTAGGATTGTGATAATGTCATTGATTTCTGGGATGAAATCACTCCAAGGAAAGATATTTAGAAATCTATTGACTATAGACTTGGGTTTCAAGAGATAAATGTTATTAATATGCTTGATGCAATCTATTGAATTTTCATCCCAATCCTTTTAAGATGACTTTGGATCGGTATTAACATACTCACTGAGGTATAAAAATTTGAGGAGTTCATAAAAAAAATTGTGTCCAGGAATATTACCACTTGTCCTTATTAATTTTTTACCTCTCTAGACTCATCATCATAGTGACTGGATGTTGTAAGAATAAACTCTGAAAACTATGCAGAGATAGGGAAGGATGCAACAACAGGAAATATACTATCGTACTACACATTGCATCCACATTTCCTTTAAAGGATTCTTGATTTTTTTCTAAAATTCATCCATATCTATATGCCCAAGTTTTGTGTCCCTAATATCAATATTGGAATTGATGTTGGAATGGGGAACAACCTTTTGATATTTTTAATTCATCTCTTTATCACTCGTAGATGATTCCTCTTTAGATTTTTCTATCCCTGAGTTAGACATGGAAGATGAATTTTATACCTGAGATATCCTCTGGTTGTTTATAAATGGCAACAGGAACTTCCACCTTGAGTCACACATCAGAAATTATGAAAAAACCCCTATTGGGTTTTCCTCCTCATTGAGAACCTTGAAAATTTTGATAGCTTATCGGAACTTTGAGCATGTTTTACATCTTGAAAATCCCAAATAATTGGTCAAGGATTTGAACTTCTTATACATTGTGAGAAACCCAACACACTATTTAGGAACTTCTTGATGTTTTTACACAAGATTTTTGACACACTAGAATAAAACATAACATGTTCAAAACCTTAAAAATTCTAAATAAAATGAGTTATATTTCAAGGATTTTTGGGTTTTTTTAAATTTGAAACACTAAGTCAATTTTTTCATATGGTAGAAAATTTCAAAATCTCGACTTGTTTATGTTAGAGTTTTGAACATGACTGTCATTGTGAAAAAACCCCACTTATATGCAAAACATGAGCTTTAGGGTAAGATTTTATTTTCTTATCATGACAATGAATCGAAATTTGGTGGAAAACCTTTCAAACTAATCAAAAATAGAAAGAAATAAAGTAGAAACCCTAAGATCTCATATCAAACAGACAAGGAAAGGGAGAAAGTCCAAAATCATCTTTAAACCCCACTAAATCACCTGGGACAGATAGGACACACCTGAATCCAAATATTAGAAGAAGAATTGAAAGGCCCTTGTATCTATAGTTTTTTTTTCATCGACATGGGTCATAGATTCTAGTGCCTCAAACCACATGGGTTCTTTAGACGTTGATTTTTCTGACATTGAACAGTGTGGTATGTCCTAAATCACTTTTGGTGATGACACTTCTATGTCATTTTTTGGTAGTGGATTGATAGAAATATGTGGTGTAAACTTTAACAATGTTTTAAGTGTTCCTAATATCTCTATAAATCTCTTATCAGTTTACCAAATAACTCATATTGGTGAAGGAATATGAGTTTAATTTAATCCTAACTAAGTAATTATTCATGAGCTTTACACTGAGTCTACAGTGGTTGAGGGAAAGGCAGATCACCAGTCTTGGTTGTATACCTTCTCCCAATTTATTTTTGATTATTTACCCACTACCTTTATCACTTGTGTATATGAGATTAATAAGCTATGGCATGAGCATTTTGGTCATCTAAAATATCATTACCTTGAACAATTGATCCACATGAGATGTTCAATAGGTTACCTCGAGTAAAATTTTCAAAGGGTATTTGTAAGGGTTGTACCCTCTGGAAGGACCCTAAAGAATTTTTTGACTAGGGAAGAGCTTGGAGAGCTTCTCATCTATTAGATCTTGTTTATAGTGGCATTTCTTTCCACTTTCCAATTCCTTCATTCACTAGAGATCTATATATAGTTACCTTCATTGATGAATTTTCATGTTAGACATGGGTGTATTTTCTCAAAAATAAATCTAATTTTTTTTATCACTTTCGAGACTTCAAGGCTCTTGTTGAGAACAAGATGAAAGGTATTTCAAGGTTATTCAAACTAAAAATGGTGGTGAGTACGTGAGAAGTAGGTTTGATGATTTCTACACCTCTGAAGGGACTACACTTAAGGAGATGGCCACATGTATGGTTCATTCTAAATCCCTTCCTCCGTAGTATTAGGTGAAATTCGTGAACTATACTTGTTACATTTAGAATTTAATTTTGCACCTAGAAAAAAAAAGGATGACACCCTTTGATTCTTGGTATAGACACAAACCTGATGTCGAGCACTTTCACATCTTCAGATCAACTATTATGGCTCATATTCCCAAAAAGAGATGTAACGCCTTGGAACCATAATCTATACCTTGTATCTTTTTAGGGTATCTTGATAGCATGAAGTGATATATATTATTAAATCCTACCACTCATAAGCTTTATATTTAGAGAAGTGTGAATTTTGATGATTCATCTTCTATCTCCACTTCTCTACCCAATTAGGTCATTTTCCCTCTCTCTGACTCTGATTCTGATTCTTTTGATGATGATCATATAGATTCTCCCCCTTTTTATCCTCATGTTCCTCCGTCTCCTCATAATTAAAAATATTTTTATTCCTACAATAGTTATGATGATGACTATTTCCCCTCTCACTTCAGTGCATAATCTACTTATTCTAATCCTGACTCTCCTCATGGTCCTCGTTGGGCTAGGTAGACCTTACCGAGTGCTACAGAATGGATATGTGATCCTTCAGATGAGAGATAGATTTTTTTAGAGTTTAGTACACCCCATGCCTTCATCCCCTCCACTTTTGACCCTCAGTATTTCTAGGAGGCTATAAGGATTCGTAAGTGGGATTATACCATGGATGAAGAATATTCCTCTCTCATGAAGAAGATTACTTAAGAACTCACTCCTCTTCAGAAAGGAACAAAAGTTGTTTAGTTTAAGTGGTTGTATAAAAGAAAGTATAGTGCCAATGGGAATATCAAAAATTATAAAGTGCGTCTTGTAGCTAATGGTTTGTCCTAGGTTTTTAGGGTTGATTATTTAGAGACCTTTTCTCGCATTACGAAGATGACTTCTATTTGACTAACCCTTACTATCACTTCCGATAACATATGGGAAGTCCATCAAATGGACACCAATAGTTCCTTCCTTCATATGGACCTATAGGAATAAATCTATCTAAAACAACCTTCAACTTATTTCCATGATTCATCCCTTATTCACAGATTAAATAAGTCTCTCTACATCGTTAAACAAACCCCTTGATCTTGGTATGCAAAGACGGATTCCTTTCTTCTTGCATTAGGGTTCACTAGGTGTCACTCTAAGCCTAATTTTTTACATTCTACGGTAATAGGAATCCATAGTTATCCTCATTTTATATGTTTATGACTTGTTTATTATGGGTATCTCTTCCTCGATCATTGATTTTTTGCAAACTTCCTTAACCAACAAGTTCTCCATGATTGATTTGGGTTTGTTTCACTACTTCCTTCAGATATAGATTACCCAATTCAACTTAGGAATTTTGATTTCTCAACCTAAGTATGCTCTTGATTTTCTATCTAGGTTTCATGTCTGATTGTAATCCATATCCCATTCCCTTGCTTTCTAGGGTTAAGTTAGTTATTTATTACTCAACTCCCTTATTCGATGGTACCCTTTATTTCCAGTTGGTGGGGAGATTGATCTACCTTACACTCATTAAAAAAAAATTGATGTTGGCACCGTGTCTAGATTTATGCAAGAGCCTCATGATATACATTGGAGAATAGTAAAGAAGACCCTTCACAATGTTCGTCGCACTCATACCACTAGAATACTCTACTTAGGAGGGACATATATTAATTTAGCTGGATTTATATTTTTTGATTAGGTCGGTTATCTTGATCATCAGAAGTATACCTCATGATACAACTTTTCTCTTGGTTCAGGTCTTGTCAGTTAGTTGAGTAATAAGTATAATGTGATTGTGATATCTACTATAGAGGAAGAATAAAGGGGAGTAGTAAATTCTACCATGGAATTTATTTAGTTATAAGGTATATTGACTGAGTTTTTCATTAAATTTTGGTGGCCTACCATCATATATTATGACAACATGAGCATAAAATTGATTTACCAAAATCCAGTTTAACATCAACTGATGAATCATATTGAGATTCACTTGTACTTCATACAAGAGTTATTCCATGGAGATATCATTGACTTACAATATTTTCAGACTTCAAATCAGTTTGGAGACATCTTTACTAAACCATTCATTGTATCCATTTTCCTCCATGTGTGCTCTCTTCTTAGGGTGAGGTCCATTGTAGCTGTTTATTTTATTCAGGTTTTTTATTCCTCTTCTTCAATAAATATTGCACTTGTTACATGGTTACCTCATCAAGCCTTTAGTTATTAAGACCCATATGACACATCTTTATTAGTTGTCCAGGGGAGTCCTCTTTCTCTTTCTGGATTTCCATGACTCTACCAAAGCTTTGATAAAGCGGGTGTTGATGTGAGGTATTTTTTCCATATTTTATTTATTTTTTAGGTATTTTTCAACCTCACACATGGCGAGTCATCTAACTTAGGTGAAATAAATATATTTTAGGGAGTTATATGACATATGGCATATTATTTCATATTATCATATGTGTCATTGCCATATGGGATTTATATGTTATTCCTAACATTATAGCTCCTCACTCAACATGGGAGTATGACTTGTACAGGCATGGGAGTTACACAACACTCTTATTTATACCTCTCTTTTTGATCTTTGAGAATGAGTAGACATATTTTTTATTCATGAACAATTTAGTGTGTGATAAATATCTTGTTCATTACTTAGAGCACATTCTTGTTTGCATTGGATTATAACAACCTTGATGTTCACAGCCTCTATTTGATGCTGATGGTTAAATCTCACAATCCCATATATGGATAGAAGAAGGATCCAGATGCATATATCATTGTAATGTTTTTCCTTTGAAATATGAGGCTAAGAGCCTAACCACTACATCATCTTTTGTGATAATATGAATTGAAAAAAATATATCAACATATAAGATGTACTCTATAGGGGTGGTTGAATTTTCTCTAGTAAGAAATGGAATTATATTTAGGTAATATATTGGTATGTCATGTTGGGTATTCAAATCTAAGTAACTTCCACCATTAAAGGTCATAAAAGGTTGATTTCTCTAATGGGCCATGAGAGGAATGGGTCTCAGGTTCCTAAGATGATGAGAGAAAGTCCTATCAAAGGGGGATTTAAGTGAACCCTAGGTGGTGGGCATGGAATTTTTTTAATAAGTCTTAATCTTCTCCTTTGTGAAAGATACAAATATTCAAATGGTTCCCCTCTTGCTATGTTTTGTCTTGTATATACTCTTCTCATGAAATTGAAACACTTGACTACTAAAAAAATAGATCTGAAGTTAAGAGTCACCAGATGTGTCACTTGTTTCCTCAAAAGGTAAATTACCACTAAAAAACAAATTTTAGTTTAGTATATCAAAACTAAGTTGTAGATGGCTCAAATTGGTCCCACCGAGAGTGATAAAGAATCTTGTAATGATGCAAGTTCTTGGTTGTAAATGGGTTTCATGTTTCTAATTGGGATGCGTAGAGTAACATGAACAATGGTGACATTTATATTGAATGTAGCAATGTTATTTATAGAAAGAATCAATATTAGGGGGAATTCCAAATTACATATGATGTTAGTTCATGTCTAAGGAAACAAATTAAGTATGATTTTCCCATTCTTATATTCCCATGGACTATCATTCTCAATGGCGGCATGGAGGTGTTGTGGATAAAGTGGGACATGACAATGTCAAATACAAGGTGTTATTTAGTGGAAAAATTAGCAATTGCACCAGTGAAGGTAGAATATACAGGGATTTAAAAATGTCCTATGTCCTTAGGATTCAAATATATGAAAGAGATGGATTAAAATTAGCTTATGATACTGACATTCAAAATGTATGAATAATCAAAATAATGATTCTCAAAAACGTGCAAAAGAACGATTCCATGAGAACTGTCAAGGTCTCTATGCTCCACTGAATTGGATCATATGATTTCGAGATAGTAGTTGTTCACTCATTTTATTGTCTAGGATTATGTTTCCCTTCTATAACTTCATCAAACAGATACTTGTCATCACCTCAACATGGTGACATCAAAATAAATCCAAATTGGTAAAATGCAGATATGTAACTATAGAGCAAACTTGCAATGGTGGAAGAGGTGTGCGACAACTTTTAGAGTTTACCAAAAGATCCTGAAATTCCTGGAAAGGAGCTGCTCATAAAATCTATTAGTTTGATAACTACCATGTTATCATGCATTACATAAGTTCATGGACTAGAGACCTTCAACAAAACCCAATTTTCCTTTATAAGTAGTACTGGAGTCACGATTGTGTGGTCATGAATAGTGTGAGATGTTATTTTTGCAATAATGGTGAGGTCCAAAGAGTGGTTAGATTACCGCCTGGTGAGGAAACTAGGTTGTAATCCCCTTCTTAGTGTGTCAGTGAGATAGTGATGAGGAGAAGAAAAAGCAGTGGAATGAAGAAACAGGTGGCTCAAGGGGAATGCATGGGAGGAATGTAACATTTCCCTGAAGGAATTGCTCATCAACTTGGTCTCCTAGCCAACATCAGTTGCTAGGAAGGAATGAGCTACTTGAATATTGGTACATCAGTTGTGTCCCCCGTCCAAAATAACTAGTGGAAGCCATAGTTGAAAACTCCCTTTTTCTAATGAGTCGAAGGCCTAAAGGTAAAATGTTGAAGGGTTTATGAAGGAATAATGCTAATTGTCGACACCAAGAGAATTGAGTCCACTTTTCATCTTGGAAGGAACGTGCCGGTCCACATGAAAAAGGAAACCTGTGCCTTTATTTCACCCTGCTGACTCATGTAGGGGAAGCGTGGAGAGTGCAAATCTAGAGCATAAGATGTCAAAATAAATGACAAATGTGGAAGAGAGATCCACAGATAAGATCTGAGCTTCGAGATCTTCTAGCATAAGCGGAATAGGTTCACGAAAAGAGTGTACAAAAGAAGCATCCAAAGTGTGACGATACAACCACACAATATCATAGTTCCAAATAAATAAAGGTCAAAATTCAAGCAGTAGAGGCAGGAATTACACAAAATAATAAAGGATATCACAGGAGAGAGTTGAAGCTCTCTAATAAAGTTTCCAGGAATATGGATTCACAGACTTCAAAACTCTATTTTCAAAGATCTCATATGATGATACACCAAATCCAAGAGACATGTAGTGGTTAATTAGGTGGGATAGAATCACAATGGAGGAGAGTTCTATCAGATAGAAGTAGTTCACTAATCCATGCGAGGACCAATAAGAGGCCTGAGATGATAATAATGTAGTTGGTAGTGTGGAAATTGGAGTGACCCATTTTTAGAACCACAAATAGTAGAACGGATGGTCACATGATCACGTTGGATGATTTTTATTCTTGACGATCAGCACATGGTCAATAAGTGAGGAGTGGAACCACTGGTGTGATGTGGCATGAGAGGATATGAACTCAGAGGGGCATACTAGATTGCATAGTATTCCCATGTAATAATGGGAGATGCTTCTACTATTATCCATTATGAGATATTCCACAAGGAATGATGATTGTCTAGTCAGTTCACTACTCCTTCAATGGAAAGAACGCAGAGAGAACATGTATTAAATCTTGCAGTAACTATTTTATAGATGTGACACTACACATGAAATGGCGGGGCCTGTGAAAGTTTATTGATCGATCACTGTCCATGAAGACAGAGAGGAAACCAGGTCTGTCACGTGAATTTGTGTCTTAAATATATTTATACAAACTCCGTAAGTGCTCTAAAGGATTAAAAAAATGACACCATGGTCAGAATGGAAATGGAGGTATTAAGGAGTGTTATCACGAACCAAAGGCTCGATAGAGACAAGTTCATCTATGGAACTTGTTCGAACTCATTCAGGTTTTCAAAATCAGTTATCAGCACGAGTGCCCCAAGAATTTTTCTTACACATATTTTGGAAAGGGGCATAAGGTGGAAGATTAGCCATATTTCAGTACGGCGAACTTGTGTAAAGTTAAAATCAAAAAGGAGAGGGGTGTGGCTATGATACAAGTTAACCACCAAGTGCCTGGAAGTGTCCAATCTCAGAAAGGAGTTGCAGTAGTCAGTTAAGAATAGTCAATCACTATTGGTTACCACAAGCATGGAGGCTTCACGCGCATGAGAGATACTAACACTTGAGAGAACAAGCGTCAAGGATTCGAGAGAGATTAGAGACATAAAGAACTATCTGAAAAGGATTGTCAAGTCAAATTAGGGAAGTCCCCAGGTCAAGAGCTTAGCCAGGAGAACAAGATAAAGACTGTTAGCCAAAATGGTTTCACATGAGATAGGCCGCAACTTCATAGAAAATGACAAGGGATAAATAGATATTACAGCGTGAATCTACCACCACAACACAAAGCCAATATGATATGAAGATCACCTTTGATCGGAGTTAATAGACTGCTAGCTAGTGAAAAACATCATGATTGACATAGGTGTCAGAGGTCAATGTTCTTACTTTAGATGCATGGAACAAGATGTGAATACCACCACTATCCCCAGCCTTCTTCAAAGAGTGTTCTTTACGTATACCTAATAAGAGCAAGGGTGTTTCCCATCAGGGTCCTAAAGAGTTTTGCAAGAATCACTATACTGAGGGATAAGTTTAGGGGGTCATTTAGAGGTGTTAGAATTACAGTACCCGCTGAACCCCAATTTCCTTGCCCTATTACTGGCTGTCAACCTGTGGTGTTAATCAAATAATGTAGATCTACACTTTAATCAAACTGTTATATATCACCCATTACTCATAATGAAGATCGATAAATGTATTAATTCGGATGGATGGTACTGAAATTGATCCATACATAAGGCTCCAATATAGTGAGCAGATCTGACACCGTTGGAAGCATATATGCACATATTGTGTAGGATCCATAATGGAAAGAGCCTACAAATCATTTTTTTGGAGAGCTCTAGTATGGTGAAAAGATGCACTCAATAATGTATTCGTGCATTTAATGCAACATCTTCTTATGATAATTCAGGAACACAGAACCAATATCGATATCGGTTTTTTGGGAATGTCATGGACCAGAAGTAACCAGAGTGATTGTGACCATGGATTTCCAGACAAGGCATTCAAGGATTACTTCACTTCTAAGGTAAACTAGAGATAAGAGGGATTTGATGTATATCTCGTATGTGGTCATGGAAGAAGGATTCAATGCAATGAAGGCAATTGAAGAAACATCTCTGGTTATTCTTCACTATAGATTGTATAGAAGTCTCATAGTGGGCTGCACATAAGGAGATACATTTACTGAGCATGGAGACTGTCTATCCAAAATAAGCCCATGCTCAATGCCATTTTTGAGCTAACTCCTCCTCCTTTTCCTTTGCTGGTACTGGAAAATGAATTTGTTGCATGCTATTCCAGGGACTCAAAATTATCTAGGTGCACCTTCTAAATCAGATAGAGAAATGTGTTCCACCTTTCCAGAAAGGTAAAGAAGTCCTCCTAACTCCTTTGCAGTCATTTTGTTGTTTATGGCTTGCCTCTCCCTTCCATATGGAGGGAAAAATTTCCCTGGGCGGGCCCGCGAAGGTAAGGAGGAAGACATTTGCCAGGTGCAGGATGTTGGGATGGCAGAGTGGAGTTGGAAAATGTTTCCAAGGAAGATCTGGGGGGTCGGCGGAGGTAGGGAGAAAATTCTGTCTGACCTCCCTCATCTCCATTTTTGTGGAAAAGGGGCGCAAAGGAACATTTCTGGCCCATGGGCCCGACAAAGGAAGGAAGCGGACGCGTTGGGCTAGGGAGAAAAGTGTATCACCACTTTAGTGTAGGCTCTATTTTAGCTAAAAACTCAAAGTGAAGAATTGGTTCCGTGGATGGTTAGCATTAGGTTAGCTTGGTCAAGGCTTGCCAGCTCTGGAGTCAGAATCGTGGCAGGTACATTAGGAAGCAAAAACCGGCTTTCTCCATGAGGATCAACTCAGGTTTTGCAAGCCCCACATCTTGAGAGATGATCCCATGTTGTGCAAATCACACCAAATTCCTGCCATTTTACAAAAGTATATCTGAAGGTCACTCATTTGGGGGTGCTTATGATTTTGTCACTAACAGTTTTGGCACGCCCAGTGGGACCCAGGTAAGGTCCTTCCACTTCATTTCAGTTGCAGGTTGATGTGTTCTTGTTTAAATTCAGCCTTTTGAGGCACATGCAAGCACATCTAGCATGACTCCATCTAATCAAAAAACCCATCCTCTAAGTTACAAACCATTTCGGTCCATTTCCACTCATTTTCATCCATTTTCTTCTTCCATCTCTCTCATTTTCTCCCATTCCATGAGGTTGTGCAATCATGACTTCATTCCCTTCATGGAACTCACACTTACAAAATTACAATCCACCTCCAATAAATTTCCCAACTCCTCCAAATCAGCATTATAATCTGATCTAGGACCATTATGCTGTACCCATATGAGCAAGGTCAAAGTCATTTTGGCCATGAAGCTTATCAAGAACAAGGGGATGCATACAATGGTAACAATTACATGTAAGATACTTGTCTGCTGGAGAAGATTCAAAAAATGGAGGTTGGTATGGTTCAGTCAAGGGCCATAGCACAAATGAAGGCATTCAAGATTGGTTTCAGGGCACCTTATCCATGGGAAGGCCCTTTTCCAAGACATTACATCCCTCAAGAGAAGTTGGACTTCTTGGTTAGAATGCTACCTCTACTTGCACAATGGACTGAGGAGATTGATGCTTATGATTTGGAAATTCAAGACAACCTTGTCAATGGGTAAGTCCAACATCTCATAGCTTTTCTTTTTCAACTTTCTCAAGTAGCACCATCTCAACCCAAGCTCAAATTTCCAAGCTTCCCAGTTGCTGCCCCAAGTGTTATTCCATTTCTCCATCCCCTAGTCTTCCACCTCATCTCAATTTCTTCTGCCCTTTTCTCTTCCAAAGTAGTCATTCCCTCTAAATAAACAAGAAGTTCCATCTCCTCCCTCACACACCAAAAATAATTGCAAAACTGGTTGAACCCCAACCTACCACTCCTCTTTCTTTCCCAAGTCCATGTTGGGAAGAGACTCAAGAATCCAGCCAAGGAGAACATAGCAAGATAGAGGAACCCAACAGAGAAGATATGACAGAAAATATGAAGAGTTGGGATGCTATTTTTGAGTTTTCAAAGGTTCCCTTGTTGGTTAAGCCTATAGAGGAGATCAAGGTTGAAGAGCCAATGGTGGCTAAGGCTGAATTTTTAGCAAAGGAGGAGAACCATACGGTTTCAGAGGCCCCAAGTGTAGAGTAGGATATAGAAGAACCTTCAGTTCTTCCTCCCACTTCATCCTCTTCGAGTTCTAATGTTAAAGAAGAGTTTTATCTTTCAAACTTCATCTCTAAGAATGAAGAGAACCATGGTGACTGAGTTGCAGATCAGGAAGAACATCATGGAGGAGGTTGAACACATGCAGTATGACAACAACAAGGTAGATTATCTGTCTGATTTGGAGGATTGCTTTGATGGAGAAAATACCATGGAGATCACATCATTTTCTCTTCCATCATCCATCTTCCAATCATATGAGCCTGCTGCCATGAAGGAGGGAATTCAAGATCAGTAGCCTAAGTCTCACAACGTATCTCTAGAAGTAAGGTTGGAAGATATGAGCCTTCCATGTTCTTCACAAGAGAAGGAAGAATAACAACCAGCTCTAAGCCCAGTTAAAAAGGAGCATATGGAGGTGACCAAGACAAATTCAGAGGCATTGAATCATGATATGGTTGCATAAGAAAATACATCTTCCTCTCCCATTAAACCTCTCCATAAGTCTGATCTTCTAGAGGAGCCTAAACTCATTAGCTTCATGTTTGAAGATGAAGCTTCATATGGTGAAGATAACAAAGATTTTAAGATCACCATGCAAAAGGGAGAGACCTTGTTATAGCAGGATAGTAAAGATTTTGATTTCCTACCAGACTTAAAAGAATGTTTTGATAAGAGGGAGCCATTTGAAATTGCAATATTTTCTCCCCCATCATTCATTCTTCAATCACAAGATCCTGGTGTCATGGAAGAGAGTGTGCAAGAAAACCTGTAGTTTGTAACATGCCTCTTGAATCAAAGTTGGAAAATTTTGATTTTCCAAAAGTCACACCTTCTACAAAGGAAGAGATAGAGTATGAGGCTATCATTCCTCCCACACCATCCATCCATGCGGGTCAGCAAGAAGGCTCCATTCTTGGAGTTTGAGTTCATAACCATGGGTAGATTTAAAGGACCATACCTTGCCCAATCAGATATTTGGCTTCATTGGAGCCAAGGGAGAAGCCAAAACCAGTCATGCCTACTTACAGGCATGAGGATGAGTATTAAAGCACCAAGGGTCACCATCAACACCTCCAGGGTTCCAATGTAAATCAGCTTGAGGAGGTATTTTCCATTAATGTTGATACCTTGCTGATATGGGTGGAGGATCAGCTTAAAGTCAATTTTTCACTCATACAAGAAGCCATATTTAGTGTCAAATCATTTTCATGGCTGCCTCTCTTAAGAACGGGAAGCTAATTCTCCCTACTTATAGTAGGCTTTGTTTACCCCTATTCTCTTTGGCTAGTTTAGGAGTAGGAGTAGACTTTGTTTCCAGCAGAAGAAGTGCTTGTGCACACTCTACATGTCTCATTTAAGGCATGTATGATTTTGTATTTATACATAAGTTTTGTTCATATTTCTCTAGAGCTACTGAGGCCAGGCCCTTCACTATTCATGGCAAAAGACTCATAGTTTCCTGTAATAGTTGTTATCTTCAAAATAAAACAAATGCAGAGCAACTAAAATAGTCATCCTAGAAATAGTCCATTAAGGGATAGATGAAAGCCCTGGGTCAAAATAATCTTCTACTCTCAGAAGCCTTGTTTTAGGATTTCTTATGAAAATTGAGAGTGCAAACGGTCAGGATAATGGATCACAAGTAGGATCAGTATTAGGCCATCATTCTCGATTCCATGCCCAATGGATATAACAAGGCAACTGGTCCTTTCATCTAGCAGTCAAATACCCCTGTGAGTCACCAAATTGTTATCCATATTTTCCCCCCTGGAAACATTGGATCAGCCACAACCCCACACAAAAGAAACCATAGAAATCATGTTCAAATCCTACAAACATGTTACAGAGGGACTCTACAATGGAGTGGTGGGGCCTACGGAAGATCGAATGACCCCGTGTAAGAAGAAATTCAAGAAATGGCTATGTCAAGTGAATCCGTGCCTTAAATCCATTAAACAAATTATAGGTGGGCTCAAAAATGGAATAGTAGGGTCAATGAAGAATAAAATAGTGTCGAAAGAGGATAGAGGCTCAATGAGAAGAAATGGCAAAGGTTTGAAGTCTTCAAGCTCCAAAATAGTTCAAAACAAGCTCAAAATCGACTAAGTATGGAGGAGACAACGAACAATGCCAAGTGTCCAAATGGTGCATCTTAAAAGTTGAATCCAAAAAGGAATGCTTGAACAAATGCCAGGCCTCTATATGTCCCAGGCCTAAAACAGAAGCAAATTCAAAGCTATAAGTCAAAAGGCAGGTAGGGTGAGCCTCAAATGGGGCCAAGTATTAGCTGTAAGCCATGCGTCAACTTGGTGCATCTCCAAATGTTAGTCCAAAAATAGAGACCCAAATGACCATGGTCTCGCCATGTAGTCCAAGGTCCAAAAAGGTAAGAGGGGCCATTGAAAAGTCTAAGAGCCTGTAGAGGTTTCCATGTGTCGACCTGACACTCCTTCAGAGGAAAAATCCTAAGCGGGTTTCTAAGTAAGCGTGGAGCCTCCACATGTCCCATTTCAAAAAGGGACAGGGTCAGGTTGAATAGTCAAATCACTGAGATAGACTAGCAAAGTGTTCCAAGTGTCAGTACAGTGTTAATTCAAGATCAGAATTAAGGCAGGGTTTTCAGACAAGTGCCAGGCTGCTGCATGTGCCCGGTCAAATATATGACCCTGTTGAGTAAAGAAATTAGCCAAAAACATTAGGAAATCAAGAAATTCATAGAATAATCCACTTATCAACCTGATGCTCCTTCAAAAATCAAAATACAGAGGCTGCCCTCAGACATGCGCCAGCCCTCCATGTGTCTTGTTTCAAAAGGGGGCCTATTTTTGAACCATTTTTCCCACTATTTTATACAGACCTGATCCAAATTTCAAATGGGAATATCTTTTGACTCTGAACTCGAAATCTAGAAAATTTGACACCATTGGAAATATATTAGCATCGTCTACACCATAGAGATCTAGAACTTTAATTTTGGATAGGTTAGGAGGGATAAAAATGGAGAAACATCTTTAGGCCATTAATACAGGAACTATTTGCCCCAACAACCAGATCAGATTCGATCTAATCTGCTATTTCCTCCTCTTTCGAGGTTCTGAACAAGTAATTGATGCAGTCAAGAAAGATTTGGGGTGGATTTGAGAAAGGCATTGATTGATAGTGATTGATCTTTCAAAACAAGATTCAATGCGTATCTCTAGGTGGTTGTTGCAAGATTCTCATTCTTCCCTCTTCTCTCTCTTATTATTCCTATATATTGTAATGAATGGGCATATTCAAAGGGTTGGTCATTGATTCTCTCCTTCCCCCCTCACTCTTTCTTCCTTAGGGTAGAATGCAGAGTCTAA
Source organism: Taxus chinensis (assembly GCA_019776745.2). Taxonomy (NCBI): domain Eukaryota; kingdom Viridiplantae; phylum Streptophyta; class Pinopsida; order Cupressales; family Taxaceae; genus Taxus; species Taxus chinensis. Next base: position 102,215,811 of record CM034148.1, on the reverse strand, counting down.
ACCCCCTCCCATGGCTCTATAATGGTGTTTTCTTGCCTCTTTCCCACTGATGATGTACTATGTAACATTTTGGAGCAATAAAATATGTTTCATGATGCATCTGTCCATCCTTGGCTTATTTTGTTGTCTCTTCTTGCCTCTCATCGTTTCATGGTATACTATGCATATTTTGATGTTCGTTACAGGTCCTAAGAGCTATGTTTAATGGGTTTCACAGTGGTGTCTATTTGAAATCTATCTTTGGTCTATGGTGCATTCTGTCCACCCTCTCCTCTGCTTGCCTCTCTCCACTTCAGGTGGTTGGGTCTGTGATTCAACCACTTCCTTTTCTGGTGTATCACCACTTTAATGTAGGATCTTTCACCCTCTCTCTCTATCTTTGTCCCCTTGGAATGGTTAGATTATGATAGAATATTCTCTTCCTGCACTGGAGTAGCTTGTGGCAGGTAGATTAGGAAGAAAGAACCAGCTTTCTTCGGAGGTCCATCTCAAGTTTTGCAAGTCCCACATCTTGAGAGATGGTCCCATGTTTTGCAATCACACTAAATGCCCCACACCAGTTACAAGCCATTCAAGGGTGCTGTGATTTTGCACTAACATTCAATTTTACTAATTTTTTACAAATGTCATAAACTAAAACAAAAAATTTGTCTAAATTTAAATTTGACTGATTAAATGCAGAAAATAAATTAGAAATCAAAATAAAGATGACACCAAAAGTTTTAGTAGAGTTCAAAAATTTCCTAAATATTTAGGTTCATTTGAATCGATATATTTCAAATGTTCCAACTGTGAGTACATTCAAACTTACAATAAAAATTAATAGATCCAAAACTTGTAATTTCATGACCTTAGACCTTCAAAATACTTTAGTAATGCTCATTGTTTGTCATCCACCTTCCCGAAACACTTGTAGGCTCTTTTCCCTTCATTCTCTATCAACCAGTGATTTATGTGCTTCAAAAAGACATCAAAATAACTCTAAATTAGGAAATTAAAAGGTGCAATAGGAGTGTCTTAGAATTATAGACAACTTTATAATGTACACCAATTGCTAAAAATGCTTCTAATTTTCTCAAAAATTTATTTTTACAAAACTTCTTTGTTATGAAGAATACACGGTTTTCCAGTTAACCTTTAATAAAAACCAAGTCACTTATTTACAAGTTTGATCCATAGCTATGGTGTAATGGCTAGTATTACTTTTGGTATACGTAAGGTTAGGGGTTCAAACCACCAAAATGTCTCATTGCTTGCTTTTTTACCAAGTTTGGGATGTTAAAACCACATTTCCTGTACATCATTAGAGAAGTGGGTTTAAAATTGGAGTGTTTTTTTGTGTTGAGTGGTCACATGTCACTTTTTCTTCCGCCATGTTGGACTATTTTGGATTTGATGTTCAATGGATTGTTTTTGTATGCCAAATATGGTGAGTTGGGTTGGCATGTTGTTGAACTAGCCCTTTGAGTTGGTGGGCTCGATCGCCAAGGCTGGCATGGAGCTGGGATGTGACTGAACTATACATGGAGAGTTTTCCTGGTCAGTGGGAAATTTATTTGATTTAGTTTATGCTCTTAACATTGAATGTGGTGTTTGAAGGTATTATGGTGGCAGGCCACGTGGTATCCTGAGGACCCCCTGTTAGGAATAAACTTAGGTTAATTCATCATTTACTAAGTTGTAATGTTAAAGTAATTAAATTTTATTACTTTAACTTAGTTAACTGTTAGTTAGCTATTATCTAGTTGTCACATCCCTAGATAAGTGGGGACTATACTATTGTTAGTTTACTGCTTTGGAATGTCCCAAGATGTGATTAGTTAGGGGCAATATGTTATTTCTGCATATTTACCATAGTTAGTATATTTGATCCACTTTTCGTGGATGTTGTTATAGTTGTTCAATGTCTATAAACATTGCATCTTCTTCATTTGATAATATAAAGGGTTTCCATAATATTGCATTCTCAAGATTTGGTATCAAAGCATTATTTTGATCTAGAGAGTGTAAGAAATTTTAGGGAATTTTAGGGAGATCTGGTGAAATTTCAGAGCTTGGAGGTGCTATAGATGCCCCTGGCCATTTCACAACCCCTACCCAGCTCTACATCCCGAATCATGGTTGATTTTCAATTGAAGATCACCTGGAGAATTAAATATTTTTTCTGCAAGAGCACTAGGCGACATTGTTCTTTTGTATTTTTTTTCCAAAAGAAAAAATTACCTATAGTTATCAAGTTACTTATACCTATAATTTTTTTAAATTGGAAGCATTTTAAATATATATATATACAATATTTTTATATTGTGGGGACCCAAGCTTTTCAAGCTCCCCACATTAATTTTTCTTCCTCTTCTTTGTACTTTGTCTTCTCCTTCCTATCTTTGTCAGAAGAATTTTAAGCCACAAAAAGGAGATCCAATCCAATGTGGAAGCTTCTCTAAGAACCTGCAGCTACCAGAGGAGAAGAAGATATGATATTTCAACGATATCCAACATGACTACATAAAAAAAACAAATTCAACGTGGACAAGATTTGCAACCTACAAGTTTTTATCTTAGCTGTGGGAGAAAAATTCTCCTCATAATTAATGCTTTATTTTTTAGCATATCCCTTAGCAACTAGTTTGGCCTTATGTTTATCAATTTTTCCATCTACTTTGTACTTCGTTTTGAAGATCCATCTGCATCCAATCAACTTTTCCCCTTGTGGAATATTTGTAAGTTGCCGTGTATTATTTTTCATAAGTGACTTACATTCTGCATCCATAACATCTTTCCAAGGTTTAGACTATAGGGCTTCTGAAAATGAGGATGGCTCAATAGTTTCAAAAACTTTACAAAATTTCCATTTTTGGAAAGGAGCCTAGAAAGATGTTGAAATTGTAAGTTTAAAAAGTCATAACTTTCAACTGGCACCTTGTATTGAGGTGTCGTTTTTTTTAAAGTGTATGGTTTTTCAATTTCTGCGTCTTGGTCTAGTTTTTAATAAATTTTGTTTTGTAAAAAATTGCAAAAAATATAATTTTTTATTTGAAAAAAGGCCAAAGAGCCCAAAAATTAAAAATTACCTAGAAAAAAGGGTAAAATTTGTAATTTTATACTCATAATGCTTCCAAAATGGGAAATTTTCCATAGAAGAAGAGATGGAATTGTAAATGCACTATCATTATAAAATTCCAAAAAAACTCATTCTCATGGAGCTAGTTTTATTCACTTTTCACTCAGAATTTAGGGGGAAAAGATGAAACACTTGTAAATTCTTCATTGATCACTCAACAGTGGTATTCCTTGTGGATTAGAGAAAGTGAATGGAGGGTAATTTTTCATGTCAGTTACAATTTCAAGCTATGAGCCAACCTAGAAGAGGTTTTATTGAGCCAAGAGCTAACCCAACAGAGGTTTTTAAAATGTTCAGAGCTATTCATTTATTTTTCGAGCACATGTGCCAACCCAAAAGAGGTTCCAAACATCTAGAGACAGTTCCTAAGCATATTTCATCTCTTGCACATTGTTAAGAGGAAGTACCTTCATCTAGAAACTCCTATTTAAATGAGATCTAGAGAGACCATACTGAATTAAGTAGGGGATGATAAATTCATTTGATTCACCTTAGAATAGGTTTATTTTAGCATGTGTGTACTAATAAATGTTTACCTCATGTAAACATATTTTGTTTTAGAGTTTTTTCTCTCCTATTCACTTTAGACCATGATGAATTAAGGGGGGGATGTTAGGAACAAACTTAGGTTAATTCATCATTTACTAAGTTGTAATGCTAAAATAATTAAATTTTATTACTTGACCTTGGTTAGTTGTTAGTTAGTATTATCTAGTTGTCACATCCCTAGATTAGTGGGGACTATACTATTGTTAGTTTATTTCTTTGTAATGTTCTTGGATGTGATTAGTTAGGGGAAATATGTTATTTCTACATATTTTTTGTAGTTAGTATATTTGATCCACTTTCTGTGGATGTTGTTATATTTGTTTAATGTCTATAAACAGTGCATCTTCTCCATTTGATAATATGAAGGGTTTCCAAAATATTGCACTCTCAAGACCCACCACGTGGAGCTTTACCTATAAACTACAAAATAATCCCACACACACCATATAATTACATTTTGTGGAATTTAAATATCAAATTGTGACAATGGTAATATGAAGTCACAAAGGAAAAGGCACCCATCTATAAAAAGAGTTTTTTGACCCTAGCTAAGGTCCCCTAGCCAGTAAATAGTAGGGCCCACCTGTACGAACTCAAGATTCGAAGACCAGAGGAAAAAAAATAAAATAACTAGTATCCATATTTTTCCCCCCAGAAAAATATTGGATCAGCCACAACCCTGCATAAAAAGAACCTGATAAATCATGTTTGGATGCTGTAAACAGGTTGTAGAGGGAGTCTACAATGGAGTGGTGGGGGCATGTAAAAGATCAAATGACCCTGTGCAGTAATAAATTTGAGAAACAACTCTATCGAGCAAATTTGTGCTTCAAATCTAGCAAATAGACTCAGGCAGGCTCTAAAATGAAATAGCATAGTTGGTGCATGAGGTCAAGTGGTGTCAAATGAGCTAAAGTCTCAAAGAAAATAAATGGTGAAGGTTCAAAGCCATTGGGCTCTCAAACAACTCAGAACAAGCCTCAAAATGACTATGGAGGAGACAATGGAAACTACCAAGTGTCAAAGCGGTGCACCTCCAAATATTAAATCCCAAGAGTAAGACTCAAACAAGCACCAGGCCACCATGTCAGGCCCCCACAAGTCCCAGGTCCAAAATGGAGGTAGAGTGAAAGCTAAAAGTCAAAAGGAGGATAAGGCGGGCCTCAAAAAAGACTAAGTACAAAAGTGCTAGCAGAAGCTGCCAAGCGTCATCTCGGCACATCCCGAAAGGAAAAATCCTGAGTGAAGACTTAAACTTGCACCATCCCTCCACGTAGCTAATGGTAAACAAAGGTCAAAAGGAAAGCAATCCAAAAATTGGTTAAGTCTCTGACCCTGCGGAGGCCTCCATGTGTCTCACCGATGCATTGTCAAAAGAAAAGTCTGGAGGTAGTTTTAAAATGAGCGCAGGCTCGCCGCGTGTCCCAAATTTTTTAAAAGGGACAGATTCAGGGTTTTAATATTCAAAGTAGAGGCAGGCTGATGGAAGGTGCCAAGTTTCATCACTGTGCCATTTCAAAGGTAAAATTAGGGGTAGGTTCTCAAACAAGTGCTAAGCATCCACGTGTCCAAGGTCAGATTTTTGGCCCACCAAGTAAAAGACTCAGAAAAAATACAAGGGACCACAAGGAGCTCACAGAAGCTACCACATGTCATTCTAGTGCTATTTTAAGAGTGAATGGTAGGGGCCAAATCTCCAAGGTGCGCGAGGCCGCCATGTGGACCCTACAGGGGCAACCTCTTTAAATATTGTACCCTACAACCCTAATATTCAAATGGCATTATATTTCGACTGGAGAATCATATTTGGGTGAGAGAAGACTTTCTGGAAACATCTTGATTCCCTCTACATCTTGGGAACATACAAATATAATTTTGGGAAGTCTCTAGTAGGTGAAAACTTAGAAAAACTCTTCTAGGCCATTAATACAGAATCTGATCTCTTCAACTACTAGATCTAATTCGATTTGATCCGTCGGGGAACCAGAAGTGACATATTGTGGGTGGATTTATAGAAGGCATCGATATTCAGTGGTTGAGATTTGAAAATGAGATTCAATGCATATCTCAGGGCGGTTGGAGCATGATTCGAAATCTTCCTTCTTCTCTCTCCCATTCTTCCTATATATTGTAATAGAGGGGCACATTCAAATGATTGGTCATTGTTTCTCTTTTGTCCCCTCTCTCTTCCTTCCTTAAGCTCAAATGTAAAGTCTAAGCCTCCTCTCATGGCTTTATAATGGCATTTTCTTTCCTCTTGCCCAGTGATAGTGCACTGTGTAACATTTTGGAGCAATAAAATATGTTTTGTGATGCATTTATCCATCCTTGGCTTATTTTCTTGTCTCTCCTTACCTCTCATTGTCGCAGGGTATAATGTGCATACTTTTGATGTCTATTGTAGGTCTTGGGAGCTATGTTTAATGGGTTTTGAAGTGGTGTTCTGTGTGAAATATATCTCTTATCTGTGGTGTGTTCTGTCCACCCTCTCCTCTGCTCACCTCTCTCTATTTTAGGAAGTCGGTTCTGTGATCATCCACTTCCTTTTCTGGTGTATCATCGCTTAGTGTAGGCTCTTTCACCTCTCTCTCTCTCTCTCTCTCTCTCTCTCTCTCTCTCTCTCTCTCTCTCCCCCCCCCCCTTGGAAAGGTTAGATTAGGATAGAATAGGTTCTTTCTACACTGGAGTAGCTTGTGGCATGTAGATTAGGAAACAAGAACTGGCTTTCTCCAGAGGTCCATCTCAAGTTTTGCAAGTCCCATAGCTTGAGAGATGGTCCCATTTTGTGCAATCACACTAAATTCCCCACCTTATAGCAAGGCCATTTAGGGGTGCTATGATTTTTCATCAACATTTTTGGCACGCCTGGTGGGAGACTGAGGTTAGATCTTCCATCTTTCCAAGGTGTCTCATTACAAATATAAAATCATAAGCCACTGTGGGACCACACTAATAGTTTTGGCATGCTCATTGGGACAGGTCTGAAGTACCTTACCACTTCATCTTAGTAGGTTGATGTGTTCCTATTAAGCATCATCCTTTTAAGACACTTTCAAGCACATCTAGTGATTCCATATTGGTCAATAACTCATCCTCTAAGTTGCAAACCTTTTCCATCCATTTTCATTCATTTACTTCTTCCATATCTTCCATTTCCCCCCACATTCCATGAAGTTTTGCAATCATGACTTCATTTCCTTAATGGAATTCACACTTATAGCGGCAATGCAGTTCACCTCCAATGCATTTTTCAACTCCTCCAAATCAATACTATGATCAAATCCAAAGTAACTATGCTTACCCATATGAGCAAGGTCAAATTCAGTTTGGCCATGGAGCTTATCAAGAACAAGGGTATGCATACAATGACAATAGTCAAATGGAGAATGCTAGTTTGCTAGAGAAGATTCAAAAAATGAAGGCTGGCATGGTTCAATCAAGGGCCATAGCACAAATGAAGGCATGTAAGATTGGTTATAGGGCACCTTGTCCATGGGAAGTCTCTTTTCCAATACACTATAGCCCTCAAGAGAAGCTTGACCTCATGGTTGAAATACTGCCTCAACTTACACAATGGATTGAGGACATTGAAGCTTATGAGCAAAGTGCAAGACAACCTTATCAATGGGTGAGTCAATCACAAGATCCCTATCCTTCATTTCCTTTTTCTCAAACTTTATCATTTCAGCATGGTCTAGATTCAAGCCCCTCAGTTTCTTCCCCAAGTGTTTGTTTCTCTTCTCCATCCCTTGATCTTCCACCTCATCTCAGTTCTATTGTCCTTTTCCCTTCCAAATATTCATCCCCTCCAAAAAAACAAGAATTTCCACCTCCCTTTCCACCACAAAAAATTACAAAGCTAGTTGAACCCCAAATTTCCACTCCTCTTGCTTTCCCAAGTCCATGTTGGGAAGAGACTCAAGAATCCAGTTAGGGAGAACAACAAGAAGAGGATCCCAATAGAAAATAAATGATAGACAATCTAAAGAGTTGGGATGACAAATTTGAGTTTACAAAGATCCCCTTGATGGTCAAGCCAATAGAGGAGGTCAAGGTTAAAGAGCCAGTGGTGGCTGAGGCTGAGTTTGCAGCAGAAGAATAACAAGAACAAGAGGAATAAGATCAGTAGTCTGTTTACTCTGAATGCAATGTACCTAATGGCACTCTGTCTGAGGAGAATGCTGATCAAATCCAAGCTACACAACTAGTTAAAGAGGAGGAATAATCAGCTATAAGCACCATTGAATAGGAGCAGCTAGGAGAGATCAAATCAGTGTTGAGGCCACTCAATGAAGAAAGCATCATTGAAGATTTTTTGCTTTCATTTCAAGGGCCTGATTTGATTGATGAACCTATGATTGAGGAGGACCATACAGTTTCAGAGGCTCCAAGTGTGGAGAAATCTACATAATAACCTTCGTTTCTTCCTCCCACTTCATCCCCTTCAAGCTCTGATGTTGAAGAAGTGTTTGATCTTTCAAACTTCATGTTTGAGAGTGAAGGGAGCCATGGTGATCAAGTTACAAATCAGGAGGACACCATGGAGGAGGTAGAGCACATGTAACATGACAAAAAGGAGGCAAACTACTTGTCAGAATTGGAATATTGCTTTAATGAAGAGTAGCCTAAGGAGATAACATCAATTTTTCCTCCATCTTCCACCTTCCAAGCACATGAACCTACTGCCATGAAAGAGAACATCCAAGTGCAACAACATGCATTCCATAATGGCCCTCTGGAACAAAGGTTGGAAGATCTTGATCTTCCATGTTCTTTAAAGGAGGAGGAAGGAAAAAAGAAAGAGAATATCCCTATCCCTCTCACATCATTCATCCAAGAGGTTCTACAAGAAAAATCCATTCTTGGAGTTAAAATTCAGAACTCAGAATGACAGGCACATTCAAAGGATCAGACTATGCACAATCAAGTACTTGGCTTCATTGCAGCCAAGGGAGTAGCTAAAACCATTCATGCCTACTTCAGGGCATGAGGATGAGCATCAAAGTGCCAAGGGTCACCATCAATACCTCCAGGAGTCCAATGTAAATCAGCTTGAAGAGTTATTTTCCATTAATGTTGATACCTTGATTATTTGGGTGCAGGGCCAACTTATTGTCATATTTTCACTCATACAAGAAGCTATATTTAGTGTCAAGTCATTTGCATAGCTTCTCCTTTTGATAAATGAAAGATAATTCTCCATTCCTGTAGCAGGATTTGTTTATAATTTTCTCTCTCTCGTTAGTTTAGGAGTAGGAGTAGAATTTGTTTCCAGCAAAAGAAGTGCTTATACACACTCTACATGTCTCATTTGAGGCATGTATGATTTTGTCTTTGTACATAAGTTTTGTATTTCTCCGAAGGTGAATAAGGGAAATCTCTTTAGTATTCATGGCAAGAAGACTCATGGCTATCTGTAATAGTTTCTAGTTCCAAAAGAACCAAATGTAGAGCAACTAAAAGTTGTCTTTGAAATAGTCCATTTGGGGACAGTCAAAAGCCCTAGGTCGAATCAATTTTCTACTTTTAGAAATCATTGTCTCAAGTTTTCTTATGAAAATTGAGACTGTAGATGGCTGAGCTTGTGGATCAGAAGTAAGATCATTACTAGGCCATCATTCTCGACTCCATCCTAAAGGACATAACAAGGAAACTGGTCCCTCTCATCTAGTAGGTAGGTACCCTTGCGAGTCACCAAAATTGTTATCCATATTTTGCCCCTAGAAAAATATTAGATCAGCCACAACCCCACATAGAATAACATGATAAATCACATTTAAATCCTACAACAGGTTGTAGAGGGACTCTACAATGGAGTGGTGGGGGCCTGTGAAAGATCAAATGACCTTGTGCAGTAAAAAATTCTAGAAACAGCTCTGTTGAGTGACTCCATGCTTCAAATCCAAAAAATAGACTCAGGAAAGCTCTAAAATGAATAGTAGAGTTGGTGCGTGATTCCAAGTAGTGTTAAAGGATTCAAAGGCTCAAAGAAAGAAATGGTGAAGGTTCAAATCTGTCAAGCTCTCAAATGACTCAGAACGAGCCACAAAATAAACTAAGTATGGAGGAGACAACAAACACTGTCAAGTGTCAAAGTGGCGTACCTCCAAATATTAAATCCAAAGAGGTAGAATCAAACAAGCGCTAGGCCCCCATGTGTCCTAGGTCCAAAATAGAGGTAGATTCAAAGCTAAAAATCAAAAGGTGGATAGGGAAGGCCTCAAAAAGACTTAAGTATAGAAGTGCTAGTAGAAGCTACCACGCATCAGCTCGATGCATTCCCAAAGGAAAAATCCTAAGCGGATACTCAAACTTGTTCCAGCCCTCCATGTAGCTAATGGTCAAAAAAGGTCAAAAGGATAGAGGGCCCAAAATTAGTTAAGTCTCTGACCCCGCAAAGGCCTAAACATGTCTCACCAGTGCATTTTTAAAAGAAAAGTCTTGAGGTACTTTTCAAATGAGCACGGCCTCGCCACGTGTCCCAGATTTTTTAAAAGGAACGGATTCAAGGTTTGAATAGTAAAAGTAGAGGAATGCTGGAGAAAGGTACCAAGTGTCAGCATGGCACCATTTCAGAGGTAAAATTGGGGGTAGGTTCTCAAACAAGTGCCAAGCCTCCACGTGTCCAAGGTCATATTTTTGGCCTGCCAAGTAAAAGACTCAGAATAAATACAAGGGACCCCAAGAGCTCGTGGAGGCTACCACATGTCAGTTTGGTGCTATTTCAAGAGAAAATGGTAGGGTCCAAATCTCCAAGGTATGTAAGGCCGCCACGTGGACCCTATAGTGGCAATCTCTTTAAATATTGTGCCCCGCAACCCTAATATTCAAATGGCCATATCTTTCGACTAGAGAATCAAATTTGGGCGGGATAAGACTTTCTAGAAATGTCTCGATGCCCTCTATGCCATGGGAACATAAAATATCATTTTGGGAAGGATATAGTACGTGAAATTTGGGAAAAATCCTTCTAAGACATTAACATAGAATTTGATCTCTTCAACTACTAGATCTGAATTGATTTGATCCATCGGGGAACCAGAAGTAACATATTGTGGGTGGATTTATAGAAGGCATCGATATTCAGTGGTTGATATTTCAAAATGGGATTCAATGTGTATCTTAGGGTGGTTGAAGAAGGATTAAAATTCTTCCCTCTTCTCTCTCTCATTCTTCCTATATATTGTAATAGAGGAGCACATTCAAATGGTCGGTCATTGTTTATCTTCTGCCCCCCTCTCTCTACCTTCCTTAGGTCAAATACATAGTCTAAGCCTCCTCTCATGGCTTTGTAATGGTATTTTCTTGCCTCTTGCCCACTGATGGTGCAATGTGTAACATTTGGAGCAATAAAATTTGTTTTGTGATGCATCTGTCCATCCTTGGCTTATTTTGTTGTCTCTCCTTACCTCATTGTCGTAGGGTATACTGTGCATACTTTTGATGTCTATCACAAGTCTTGGGAGATGTTTTTTATGGGTTTCAAAGTGGTGTTCTTTGTGAAATATATCTCTGGTTTGTGGTGCGTTTTGTGCACCCTCTCCTCTACTCACCTCTCTCTGTTTCAAGCAGTTAGGTCTGTGATCATCCACTTCCTTTTCTGGTGTACCATTGCTTAGTGTAGTCTCTTTCACCCTCTCTCTCTATCTCTCTGTCCCCTTGGAAAGGTTAGATTTAGGATTAGAATAGGTTCTTCCTACACTGGAGTAGCTTTGTGGTAGGTAGATTAGGAAGCAAGAACCACCTTTCTCCGAAGGTCCATCTCAAGTTTTGCAAAGTCCCACAGCTTGACATATGGTCCCATGTTGTGCAATCACATCGAATGCCCCACCTCACAGCCAGGCCATTCGGGTGGTGCTGTGATTTTGCACTAACAATAACCTTTTTACCATTTTTATCAGTTTTGCCACTATCATGTGTCACAATCCCAATTGATTTGCTACTCCTATTTTTTCTCCTCGAATTGGGAACTTCTACTGATGCTATCATGCTCAAACGGAGTCCATTTTTCACATTTGAATAGGTGGACAAAAATATCTCTTTATTATTATATTGTAGTGTAATGATTTTGGGATATTTAAGGAAACTATTTCTAATGAATTGATCTCCATATCACTTCATTCCTCATAAGTTTTCGCTATGCATCCTGTCTAGAAATTGACTACGTTGTCAAAATAAGCATGAGTACTTATTTTACAACATGCCTAAATATCCAAAACATCAAATATCCCTCAACTTTTAAAAAAACATTCAAAATGCCTAAAATATATTAAAAAATTCAAATATCCCTAAAAATTCAAAAACATTTAAATATATACAAACATCAAAAATATTTGCGTTACTCTTGCTTTGTTGTTTATATTGCATGTTTATATTATTCATAGTGCCGCTTTACTATCATGTTAGCTTGACAATAGTATGTTATATCCTATTTTTTTTTCTATACACATGTACTTTCCACATGGTACTTTGAGGTTTAACGTAGGATACATATATATTATTATAAGATGTAGGATGTTTGACACTACTCTCTATTAGTTCTTCCATAGTTACTAGGGCCCCATAATACACTTTCTCACATAAAGGGTGTTAATATTTCAATCTTCCTACTTTAATTTCTCTTACCTCATTCATCCTCTTACATTACATTTTGTCATACTATTTATTTCTCTAACATTTTAATGGGTGCTTCATGTTTAGTATTTATTGTGAAGGTTACTTCCAAACTAGAATCATAATCATATTTCGTGTCTTTCTTGTTAGCAAACATTTCCCTACATTACTTTATTATTACTTTTTGGACTTCAATTCCTCGATTTTCTTGTGACATATTGAGTGGTTTCCTATGTATGCAGAATATTATTTTCCATGTTGTTCTATTTGTGTGTCCTTGTATGATTTTTCTTACATCTATTATGTTGTTTTCCCATTTTTTGTTACATTTTTTTTTATATTTTTTATATTATATTACTATATATATGCCATGGTATACACCATGAAAACTCCCCTATTTCTCCTTTCAATAATCCTAAAAACATGTGCACATCAGCTACATGTCCTCATGTTGGGCCATTCTCACATTATTCCATCTCACGCACCCTAAACAAGGGGGGGCAACCATTCAAATTATATCTCACCCCTTATGGAAGTTGAGATCAGGAAATAGAATAACAAGTACAAAATTAGACATTTCAGAGGTTTAGAAAATGGCTTAGAAACTAATTTGGTTCATAAAATACATAGGGATAAAACCATATAGAAAAAACCATATTGTTTGGACGCTATGGCCCATTCCATTATACTTTTGTCCTAGGCAAAGATTTAATCATTTTCTTATCTGATATAGTTCTTAGAGACATTTATAGGATTTTCACTCAATTTCAATGACAAGATGCATGGTACAATTTAGATTATGGTCGCACCTAGGGACCTAAAAGCTAGTATTTCCCTACTACATTACGGTCATCATTTACAAATTAATTGGGTTCATGTTCATGTGTAGTGGCACTTATTTGTGGGTCTTAGGAAATGTCGAGGTGACTATATCCTAATAAGCTTGACTTCTCCTTTCCTATATTTTTTGGAGTTATGTAGAGTGAGTAGAACACTCCTCATATAATTTTTTCACCATGTGGGGTGCATTTACACGTATTATATTCTTTGGGCACCATTCCACTTAAGGATTGATCACCCCCAAGTCCTTCCAACCCGATCAACACAAATTTAGTGAATCTCCATGAAATGGTAGTGGGAGTATCTCTCGCCCTCTCTCACAAAACAATCAGTTTACTCTTCCTTTTTTGATTTTCTTACATAATATTTCTATTTACACACCAAGTTCAGATTTCATGTCAATTTCAATTTCCTTATACTATGGAATTGAAAACAATTTTCTCTGTAGGTAACATCTTGGAAAAAATACAACAAAAACAAATACAAAGTCCACGCACTAAGCACAAGGTGCTCGGAGTAAAGAAAAAAAACTTCTACACAATCAGGTGAATTCCCTTGAGCACAAAATTTTTTAATTCCTACTTAAAGGGGGGGGAAATGTAGATACTATTTTGGTAATTTATGTCTTACATAAATGTAAATTTTACAACACTCTTGCAATAGCCCACACTTTCTCAATTTGACCAATTATACTATCCCTAGCTATATCTCACTAATTTTCCTTGCTCACTCAACCTAGTTGTTCCCATAATGATCATATCAATGCATAAAATCAATTTATACCCTCACATATTCCAATTCCAAAATTCAAATTACTCACACATGCCTCTAGGACCATAGCATCAGGAAGGGCCATAACACCCCATACAATATGGGTTGTTCCAGAAAATTTGGTCCCTCTTCCGATAATGATAATTTCTTAATTTTAATTCCTTCGTATACTTCTAGTTGGAATTATCAAAGTTTTTCAAATCCAAAACATATATATAAGCTAGTATTCATCTACCCATTAAGGGGGGAATCTTGTTTTCTTGACTCCTAAAATTCCAATGAGAAAATATTAAGAGCAATCATTAAGAAAGATACTCCAAGAATCCCTTGAGATTCATATAATCTACATATCATTCATGTAAATCCTCTACACATATTTTACAAGCACAAAGAGCACATCCTTTCAATTCAATCTACGAAAAAGGTCAAGTACAATCACATTATTACAATTTAATGATTATAATTTGGTGGGCATACATTCTATATATTACATACTAGATGAGAACGCCATGCAGTTGATCCTCTGCAGAGTAGTGGAGATGTAGGTTGTGTATAGGGGTGCCCACAACCCCAACTAATGTTTTTTTGTAGGACTTCTTCACCAGTACTTTGAATATTTAATCAGTATAAAGTGAGAATCGCATACTGTTCAAAGTTCCATATGTATGTAGGCATAGATCATGAAGTAGTGAAAATACCCAGACAGTTTCAAAAGGTGAAATTGTAGATTGAGAAGACCATATAAAAAAGGCAATACCATACCCCCAATATGGTATGGGTTTTTATGTTATAGTTTGATATATTTTTTAAGGCATGGTTTTAAAGAAAAATCTTTATCAAACCCCTTTTCTTATCCCCTTTCCTTTCATCAACCCTAACATGGATCAGTGTATAATGCATTAATACTAGTTAAGTCCTCTTCTATTTATCATTTCTGGTTCTTTATTAAATTATCCATCATTGTTTATCTTTGTTCATTGATTTTTTTTTATGTTGCAGTTAGCCTTGGAAAACTAATTGATTAGAACAATATACCAACTGGTTACTACCCCCTAAATAATTACCATTTAGTTTGGATCACCTATCTATCATCATTGATTAATCATTATCTCTTATATAATCTTTGTCTTCAACCTAGGGGTTATCAATTATATGTAATTGGGATCTATTACTCCCCTTATGTCATATACATTATAGCACCCATGACACCTACTCTAGGATCCTATTATATAGCTAATAGATTTTATAATACTATTTTTACCATTAATGTTCCTATCCAAGGTGTAAGGTTCCAATAAAAAAACCCTCTATTCAATCTCATGCTCTTTCCAAAGATGAATTACAACACCTTAACACACTTCTTACAAAATGATCTACTCATTATTTATCTCTCCCTCTACACTAAAAGAGCTCATCTAAGAATTGTACACACTAATCACGCACATTTAGGTAACTATCTAGTACTGATTGCATACTACTATTGATATGATCATAAGTTCGAAAGGTACTAGCTAACCCCTGTCTTTGGGCAACCTTTCGTTTCTTTTGTTGCTAATTTCAGTCTTTCACCCTTACTTTCTCAATATTCCTTTTATCACTTCATAATTTTTCATCTTGACACTGTTCCCATAGCTAGGATGCCAACATTCGGAACCCTCATCCCTTCTAAGTGCATCTACCCCTTGTACTTATCACATTTTTTTGTCATTTCAAACGTGTTGGAGCATAGATTATTTCTTATCATCCTTTTCAGATAAGGAAGGATTGCAAGAAAAAATAGCAGAGCAAATAGAAGGGAGGGGAACATAATAAGGAGCACACACTAAGCAGTGGCTACACCACTAATTTTACATCCATCTAGCACCATCCAGGGACAGCAAGGGGTGTCAGCGGCAAGATAGGGGAGAGGAGAGAAGTTCATTCTATTCCATGCACACAACTATTACATTAGGTACATCTAAGGCGGAAAAGAGAAGAAGGGGCAAAAGGGAAAAAAAGAAAAAAACAGGGGGACAAAAGGAGGCATCAAGACACGAACTACATGTATTCTAGAGGTATTGCACACTTAGTCGATAAGTTCGTTGGCAGCGGGAGTGGGTAGGAGGAGGGCGAGTTATGGTTGGTTGTAGGTTCATTCTTCATTGCAGTTTTCATTACCTTTGTTGATCCATGGTGACCCACGGAGAAAAATAAAGAGAAAAAGACGAAAACGTGGGACATCTTAGAGAGGTTTCCTGAATATTTCCTCAACCCAGTAGCTAGAAATAGGGATAGGGGCCCACAGACATCCTGGACAGACAAAGTTCCCCCAATCCACCTCATTTCTAGATCTACATGTTTTTGAGTTTAGGGTGATGGGGAAGGCTGAGGCAAGGGGGGGTAAGGAAGTGGTTTGCCCTTCTAGATTCCTACAATCAGCTAAGGCTTCTTACCCCCCTCTCGGTACCCGGAGTGGAATATGTACTAGAGTAATGGCTTGGGTAAGTTAGGTAATTAATTATTTATTCATTTACTGGCTACTATAGCATTGGATTAGGAGGAAGGGGACAGGGGACGGAATAAAAAAAAGAAAGGCACTCCGCATATGGAGACATCTCATATTCCTATGTCTTTGATTCTACCTCATTGGAGACAAATCCTTCAAGACGAATTCGTGCCATGAAGCCGGCCGACATTACTTAGTTTACTAACATCCTACATGCACTCCTCGTAGTTTTACTACTCTCAGAGAAGAAAAAGAGGAACGAAAACGAGGGGTCCAGACCTACAAGATCAAATATTAAATTACCCACAAGATAAATTTTCCTTCGACACTGATAGTTATTATACTCAGGCTACAACACAATCCCTGTTCCTGAGTTGGTTTCTTACTCTTTTCCAAAGAAGGGTTGGGGGAGACGAAACCGGACTTATGATGGTAAGATGACCCTATCCAGTATATTTTTTCCCCTGGCACTTAATTATTTGGAGGACACCTCTCATGATGCTTACTCACAATATCTTTCCTCGAGTCTTTTAAGAACTTGTACGACATGGGGGGGGGGGGGGGGTGAGGAGAGAAAAAAAGGGGGGGGCACGCTTTTATCATGTTGGAAAAACTATTTTAGCACAATTCTCTATTATTTGAGGAAATATTTCTTACGCTGGAGATAAAGTGCAACAAGTATCCCCGAAACCTAACAAAAATATGTCTACAATATGAGACCATACAGGATCGAAGTAAGAGAGTAAAAAAACAAAGAAGAGGGGGGTAAAGAGGAGGGAGGCATAAATCAATGCACTTAAAAATTTTACTTATCTGATTCATACTAATATTGAGAACTGCGTGAGGGAAAGAAAGACGAAAGTAAGCACATATGTTGGCCATCTTGTTTATTTTATTTCATATTTGACCTATTGCACCCATAGGCCCATCCCATGGGAAAAGGAAAGCGGGCGGAGTTAGCATCCATTGGGGTCCCACATTTAGTACTGGGGCACCCTGGGTCCCCACTTGTGGGTGCCTTGATCCTTCGAGAAAGGGACCAAAAAGAAGGTGGGGGCCTATTGCTTGGTTCTTTTTCAGCTTTATCATTCTTGTGGTCATATGGTCCAGGGAATACAAATTAGAGCTGAGAACCCTAAAATATAATTTTATGAACCATAATGGAGGGCCTAGTGTCATCCGACGATCAGACAAGAGAGGGAAGACAGCAGTAAAGGGGACAGAAAAAGAGAACAAATCATCAAGTAAAGCTAGGATTCTCATCACCCGAATAGGGGGAAGAGATTATATTCCTAGGTCGGACAGGAGAAAGTGAGAGGGTCTATATTTTAGAGCCTATTTTTTGCTACTTCACAAGTTGACTGGCACAAGATAACCTAGGGAACAACATGAAAAACCACCCACACCAGAACTACTCTAGTCTAAAAATAGAGGGGCAACGCTCAGTAGGAACACGGACGAGGGCGACATTGAGGGCAGGCTAACCCATTCATTTTTTATCTTTTTTTTTTATGTTGATACTTCCTTTTGGTCTTTGGAAGGTGGTTATGAAGAGGGGAGAAGAAAGGGGGAGTAGGAACGCATGTTAAAAATTAAATCGACCAGAAGTCAGAGTTTCAGATCAACCTTCCAACCCTGTGAAAACCATTTTTGGACTTGTTTCTAGACTATGGCACCAATATTCCTACCAAGTTCAATGTGGGTGGAAACGGGAACGGAAAAGGAAAACCTGGAAGGTAACACCAGAGAAGATATCCATTTTGCACCCTTCATAGTCGTTTTTGCCGTCTGATTTATTGCATCATTGCGACACATAGGACACCAGCCCATTATCACTGATTTTTTTTCTTTCCCTTCGTGCACATTATGGTTTTTACTTTCATTAGTGGGAGGGAAAGGAAGCCAGGGACAGATGGGGGGGGCAGTACTTACTGGGTTATAGTCCTCCCGATTAGATTAACTATCTTTTACTACGGAGGATAGTCATGGGAGTTAATTGTTTTTTAGTGAACTACCTTTGAATAACCATGGGGAGAAAAAAGGGGAAGGGGAGGAGATGGGGCTTTATGGCTCCCCAAGTTTCTCAAGTCTCTTATAGACTTGAAGGAGAGAGGATCCACATTGTCAAGATACTTTGCAAAAACACTCGACACATAATCTGGAGAGAAGAAAGGACAAACAAAAAGATTCCTGTTTAGCCCAAAATTCACCCCCGGGGTAAAGTGTGGATAAAAGGCGCAGAATATTCAAGTCCTAGGCACATTTATTGATTCAGAGCAACCATCATGAGTCGGGGGTCCGACCGAGATGGGGACGAACTCCCCTATCCAAGAAGAATGGAGGCAAGCTCTAGACAACGCTGAAAAAGTTACAAAAACAAGGTAGTTGATCTAGAAAAGTGGGAAAGGCTAAGTCCAAGTCTAGGGGGCAGTCATTACATTTGGGAACAAAAAGGCGGCGAGGGGCAAAAAAGGAGCAAAGGGCAAGGACAAAAAGAGAACAGGGACATCTTGTGAAAAAAGTACCTGCGTTCGCGTAAGCCGATCCGGCCAAAGGAGGGAGAAAAGCGACGACTTCTCAAGGGACGTTCTGGACAATCTGGCCTAAACAGGTGCAACGGCCGAACCGGCGAAAAGGGTAAAGACAGGAAAAGCAAAAAGGGAAAAGCGACAAAAGGTGCGAACTCGGCCGAACCGGGTGAAAAAGGTCAAAACTCCGGAGGCAACGGGACAAGCGGGACAAATTTATGCTAACTGGCCGGTTCACACAAAATCAGCACAAGGAGCAACTAAGCATTTTGGGACTCTGGGATGAAAGACGCGAAGGGTGCGAAAAGAGATGGCAGGGCCGAGAAACCAAAGAACCCACCAGATCACGCCACGGGTCTCAGGAAAAAAAAGAAAAGTCAAAAGGGCAAGTTTAAAGGGTCAGCGCGAAAACCAATGAAAAATGGCCCACGTGTCAGTTAAGGGCCCCACAAGGAAATTTCACAGGAAATCCCGCGGAAAGTGGAGGAGAGAGAATTCTCGTCCACCTAGGCACCTGCCACGTGGTCATCAAGTGACAGAGCGCGGGGGGCAAGGTTTCAAAAACGCGGTCGCCTGTTTTGTGCCCTAGATCCTTCAAATCGCAATAACTTCGAACGAGCTCTGATTGGCATGTTCTTTAGATCAACGGAAAGCTGTAAAATCTCTACACGATTTTCCAGATTAATCTTGCGTTTTGGAGCAGTATGGCGGAAGAAACTCGAGAAATGCCTGGCACGTGGGCATGGCCAGAATGAATTCCAGCGACCAGATTTAATGCAGAATGGGTCAGCATTCTCCTTGGTAAATCGATCAAAATACAGGGTAGGTATGGGGTTTGTAAGGTCCTCCATGCAGTGGTGATACACTGCAGTTTAAAGAATGGGTCCCATTGCCTGGTACGCTTCCTGTTCCCGGGTTCGACCCTTGCATTTTAAAAGCCAGTTTTGGCTCATTTCAAAGAGAGGAACATTTTGGCATAGCAGACTTCTTCTTTTACCTCCAGCAAGTGAATTGATGAAGGATTCAGACCTTCTCCAAGGATTGTAATAGTTTTATTTACTCTCGAGGGTGTAAGTTGTAATGTGTGTTGTGACATGAAATGAAATGAAATGCAAAGCTCTGTGAATGGGTTTCAATCCTCTGTTGTATATTTGGTTGATTTCAGAAATAGGATTATCATTAATCAGTCGTGTATGTCTTATGGATGAAACTGTGGTCTGTGGTTCTATTTGCATGAAAAATATGGTTCACCACTCCTTTTGGCGCCCATCACCATTCGTTAGTTAGTTTCAATTTTTGCACTCTACCCATGTCTCCTTGCAAGTATAGAATAGGGATTAGGATCTCAAACCTTGTTTAGTTTTTGTTCAAACAAACAAAAAATAGATCTAAAATAGAGGAGGTTCAAAGGAACCAGCTCTAATCTGGAGATTCCTCTCTCAGTTTACAAGTCCCCCACACTTGGAGCAGGTTCCATGGTGTGCAAATCAAACTGGAGCGCAGAATATCAACTAGAAGCATGGAGTCGTCCAGGGGGGCTTTGATTGTGCTACTAAACAGTTTTGGGCACGCCGTGGACAGAGGTCTCATTTTTATTGCAGCAAAGTTGATGTGATCATGCTGCAATTATGCTTAAAAATAGCATATTATTTGAATATCTGGCGACTCCAAGGGGAGCATTTCAATGGTTCGAAGTACAGGCCTTAAAAGCTTATGAGAAGAATCACAAGGTCAAGAGTTTAGAGAAGAGGATTGGAATTAGTGACTATTTGGATTACGTAATTATCCTCAACGAAGAGGCAAGAGGAAGAAGGATTCAAAGGGTCTCCATCTTCCACCAAACAGAAACTCTCTCCAAAACCCCCCATCCTCAACCGGACAGCGCCTTTCTTTCATAAACAAGGGTTTTACGACCAATCAGAATGGGCAACCAGAGTAGAACCCTATGTAAACTTCACAGCACCAGCCCACTTGCTCTCAATGCACAAAATCCAATCCATGTGCCAGTACATTGAAGAACATTCCTACGTTATTGGAGAAAAGCAGGACCACTACTGGTGATCATGTCAAAGACAGTGCTCACATTGTGCAAAATTCCTGAGATTAATGAATGCATAGTTAGCTGGTCAAATTGCTGGCATTCCTAATTCAAGGGAGGACAAAGCATTGCAAATGGTTGGTTAGGAGCCTTGAAGCGGTGGCTCTATATCACAAACTGGAATCAGCTGTGTATGCACTTCACATCCAATTTGGGAGAGAAGGGAGACAACTTGGTCTCTTTGGAGCAGCTGACAAAACCATCAAGAGAGCTTCCAGATGAGCAGCTAACTGCCTTAACTTCAGATTTCAAAGTCTGGGATAGGATTCCAGTTAGCAGTCAGGCCAACAGAAGAGCAAGGTGAGTTTCTAATTACCGTAAAGCTTTAAATTCTGATTATGTTTCTATGGTTGTCAATATGGGAGGGCACAACTATACTGCTGCTGATAGTATTGCCATTAGAGCTGAAAATTGTCGATTTTAAGCTGGCAAGCAGCTCTAGGCCTCAATGCCATTATATTATATCCAGTGTAGCGAGCCCAAGTTACAGTCAAAAGCACCTGTCTGAGCTCCTATTCCCACTCCTAGGAATTCAGAGTTCAAATGAGCTTAACTTATCTCAGTGCCCCCAATGAGGTTCAAGAGGTCAGAAGCAACGCAAAATTTGGGTATGAGCTAGGACTATCAAAGACAGCAAGCTCAAAGTGCTAGACCGTACCAACCAAAAAGCACCGACCAAGCTAGGCCCCCCATCCACAAAATAAACCACCACCTCAGGATGCAAATCAAACCCAAAAACCAAGGACAACCTCAAGCTTCCAGGCCATTTCGACCGTATGATCCAAAATGCAAATAACGTCCTCAAGAGCTTTGGTCCACCAACACAAAAAACATGCAGGAGTACGACTGGTGTGCTACCCTTGCAATCTACTAATTGAATTAGTCGCATGTTTCAATGGTGCACTTAAATCAGGCCTTGATGGTGCCAAACCCATTTTTTTGGGTGTCTCAAGATCAAGTAGGAGGATAATCAAACAGCAATCAAGCATACAGAAGGACCGCCAACAGAAACACATTGTTAAATTGGCAAGCAGCGGATTCTTCTTGTGCATGAATCAAGCAGTTTTCAGGGTTGTTGCAAGCCAACACAAGGTCCAAAAAGGAGAAATTTGGGGAAGAAACCATTAACCCAGCCACTCCACAACCCCTTCATGGCTCCACAAATGATGGGCACGTAAAACCCAGTTCCAAAGCACAAGGGCAGCCAAGAACAGCACCCTAGGCACCAACTCCAAATTGCCAGTGTTTGCTGCCCACATACAAGCGAAACTGTGCAAAAAAACCAAGGGGGACTAGCGAGAGATCCTTCATCACCTCAGTATATTGATCAGATGAAAAGACACGTTCAATATATTGTGGGAATCCTATCAATCCCCGTCAGGCCAAAGAATCTGCTGCAAGCTGCCATAAAGGACCTTGGCCACAACTTCGAATCAGCCGATCAAAGTCGGGAAGAAAAGAAAGAGGAAATACTCACAAAGCAGACCAGCCCTGAAGGAAATCAGGAGCACAACAAGGTTTAGAATGCTGAAGTCCTCCCCTTTTTAGTTTCGTTAATCATTGGAAATCAGTAGTGCATAATTGCAGATAGGGACAAGCAAATAGCGGATCAACTGGGTCTGAAGTATGAGCCAGTGTGCTGAAAGGAGTAGTGCACAGCTAGATGGAACAGCAGTAGTAGGGAACAGTTGGGGTCATCAAGGGGTTAAGCCTAACACTACATTCATGTCCTAATGTTACAGTTTGCAAGATGTGTCTGTGATTGACCTTCCGCCACTCTTTGCGTTGTGTCTATCAAGAGACTTCACTGCAAAAATCGGTGGATATTTATCTGCAGATTGGTCACACATGATTTTTAGGACAAGGTATGGAGCCAAAGCAACAATCAGGTCAGAACCAATTGCCAATTTCCATATTGAGCCTCATGTACCAAATCCTATCAATGCAAAAATTGCTCAGCTTTTTGATCAGGAGGAGTGTTCAAGTGATCTAGAAACAGGTACTAATCGAGGGAAGGGGGAATTCCTGATTTGACTTTGGATGAATGGGCAAACAAGAGTCATGAATTTGACCCACAAGGAAATTGAAGAATCTGAATTGGGCGTGTATTGTATACACGAAGAAAATTCACCCATTCCCGACATCATTCAGCCTGAACAAAAGGATGAAAACAAAGTTTGGAAATTATTTTTCGATGGTTCGAGAAGCAGACAAGGTGCTGGAGGTGGGTGCAATGTTTGATTTCACCACAAGACATCAAATATTTTTCAGCTTTTCGTTTTTCCAGTTTTCCCTGTTCAAACAACACGGCTGAATATGAAGCCTTGATTCATGGACTTCATTGGGCCAAGAAAAAGGGCATAAAGAACTTGCAGGTGTTTGGAGATAGCGAGCTAATCGTCAACCAAGTTAGGGGACAACATGCTACAAAGAACGACCTGCTAAGGAGCTACAAGAAAGAAGGGTATGGGACCTCATTGAGGATTTCAAGCTTTCAACATTGTGTCCATACCCAGGAAGAAAAATGAAGCCGCAGATAGGCTCGCAGCAGTTGAGAGCAACGTTGATGTGGTTGACAACATCAGAGAGAAAAAACACAGCCACATATCCATGTGTGTTGTGAGGCCAGCAGTTCCAGATAATAACACAAGCTGGCAGGTGTTTGAGAACGATCAACAGATCGTCAATTTCTTACAAGAAGAGGCTGAATTCTTCTTCAGCTAGGAATCAGGACAGATTAGAGCAGCAGTATGGGGATCAAGTAGTGCAGCTGCGGACAAACAAGCTTCCTAAGGGTTTAGTAACATTGGAGTCTATCTTCAACCCTAACGACCAGTTTCCGTAAGGAAAAGGCTAACATACAGGTCAAGAGAGAAGATTTCAGAGCCAATTCCAGTTGGGGGAAGGCAAAACACTTCAAATTGGTAAAAGTGGCCACTGAGCAGGAGAGAAATCAGATTTCATACACACTTTGCCAAGAATTTCCAGATGTCTTCGCTTGGAGCTATGAAGACTTGAGAGGATTCGATCCAAATTTGGCACACACATACCATAGAATTGGATCCAGATGCTAAGCCCATCAGGCAGAAGCAGAGACCAGTCAACCCTCACATTGAGCCTCTAATGAAGAAAGAGCTAAATAAGCTAATAGAGGCAAGCATTATATTCCCGATCAAGCACTCAAGCTGGGTTGCAAACTTGGTTCCGGTCAGGAAGAAGAGAGGAGAAATCATCAGGTTGTGTGTGGACTTCGAGACCTCAACAGGGCATCTCTCAAAGACCATTACCCACTTCCTTCAATGGAACAAATATTGCAAGTAGTATCCGGTTCAGAGAGAGTTCTCTCTCCTAGATGGCTACTCAGGGTATAATCAGGTATGGTGAAAGAAGATGACCAGTTCAAGACAGCTTTCACCACCAAATGGGGGACCTATGCCTACAAAGAAGCCATTTGGGCTATCAAATGCTGGGGCCACTTTCCAAAGGGCAATGGATATGGCATTCAAGGGGTTGATCAATAAAATAGTTTTGATATATCTTGACGACATCACTGTATTCTCAAAAAATGCAGCGGATCACCTCTTTCATTTGAGGCAAGTATTTCAGAGGTGTAGAAAATTTGGGGTATCATTGAATCCCAAAAAATGCATATTCTTGGCTCACGAGGGAAAACTTCTAGGCCATATTTTTTCAAAGGAGGGGTTGACAATTGACCCAGAAAGAGTTGAAACAATTCAAGCGTTGCCACTGCCAAGTCACAAGAAGGCTCTTCAAAGCTTTCTTGGGAAGGATCAATTTTGTCCGCAGGTTTGTTCCAAACTTTGCAGCTCTCGTAAAGCCAATAACACTGATGTTAAAGAAGAGCATGGCATTTAAGTGGACATCTGAAGGCAAGGCAAGTTTTGAGGCAATAAAAGAGGCTATATCTCAAGCCCCAACTCTCGTCAATCCAGACTTCTCTAAGGACTTCATGCTATATGCCTTTGGTGGGTGACACACAATTCTGCAAAAGGAGGCAACTACTAATGTCAGAATTGGAATATTGCTTTAATGAAGAGTAGCCTAAGGTAGATAACATCAATTTTTCCTCCATCTTGCCACCTTCCAAGCACATGAACCTACTGCCATGAAAGAGAACATCCAAGTGCAACAACATGCATCCATAATGGCCCTCTGGAACAAAGGTTGGAAGATCTTGATCTTCCATGTTCTTTAAAGGAGGAGGAAGGAAAAAGAAAGAGAATATCCCTATCCCTCTCACATCAGTCATCCAAGAGGTTCTACAAGAAAAACTCCATTCTTGGAGTTAAAATTCAGAACTCAGAATGACAGGCACATCAAAGTATCATGACTATGCACAATCAAGTACTTGGCTTCATTGCAGCCAAGGGAGTAGCTAAAACCATTCATGCCTACTTCCGGCATGAGGATGAGCATCAAAGTGCCAAGGGTCACCATCAATACCTCCAGGAGTCCAATGTAAATCAGCTTGAAGAGTTATTTTCCATTAATGTTGATACCTTGATTATTTGGGTGCAGGGCCAACTTATTGTCATATTTTCACTCATACAAGAAGCTATATTTAGTGTCAAGTCATTTGCATAGCTTCTCCTTTTGATAAATGAAAGATAATTCTCCATTCCTGTAGCAGGATTTGTTTATAATTTTCTCTCTCTCGTTAGTTTAGGAGTAGGAGTAGAATTTGTTTCCAGCAAAAGAAGTGCTTATACACACTCTACATGTCTCATTTGAGGCATGTATGATTTTGTCTTTGTACATAAGTTTTGTATTTCTCCGAAGGTGAATAAGGGAAATCTCTTTAGTATTCATGGCAAGAAGACTCATGGCTATCTGTAATAGTTGCTAGTTCCAAAAGAACCAAATGTAGAGCAACTAAAAGTTGTCTTTGAAACAGTCCATTTGGGGACAGTCAAAAGCCCTAGGTCGAATCAATTTTCTACTTTTAGAAATCATTGTCTCAAGTTTTCTTATGAAAATTGAGACTGTAGATGGCTGAGCTTGTGGATCAGAAGTAAGATCATTACTAGGCCATCATTCTCGACTCCATTCCTAAAGGACATAACAAGGAAACTGGTCCTCTCATCTAGTAGGTAGGTACCCTTGCGAGTCACCAAAATTGTTATCCATATTTTGCCCCTAGAAAAATATTAGATCAGCCACAACCCCACATAGAAATAACATGATAAATCACATTTAAATCCTACAAACAGGTTGTAGAGGGACTCTACAATGGAGTGGTGGGGGCCTGTGAAAGATCAAATGACCTTGTGCAGTAAAAAATTCTAGAAACAGCTCTGTTGAGTGACTCCATGCTTCAAATCCAAAAAATAGACTCAGGAAAGCTCTAAAATGAAATAGTAGAGTTGGTGCGTGATTCCAAGTAGTGTTAAAGGATTCAAAGGCTCAAAGAAAAGAAATGGTGAAGGTTCAAATCTGTCAAGCTCTCAAATGACTCAGAACGAGCCACAAAATAACTAAGTATGGAGGAGACAACAAACACTGTCAAGTGTCAAAGTGGCGTACCTCCAAATATTAAATCCAAAGAGGTAGAATCAAACAAGCGCTAGGCCCCCATGTGTCCTAGGTCCAAAATAGAGGTAGATTCAAAGCTAAAAATCAAAAGGTGGATAGGGAAGGCCTCAAAAAGACTTAAGTATAGAAGTGCTAGTAGAAGCTACCACGCATCAGCTCGATGCATTCCCAAAGGAAAAATCCTAAGCGGATACTCAAACTTGTTCCAAGCCCTCCAATGTAGCTAATGGTCAAAAAAGGTCAAAAGGATAGAGGGCCCAAAATTAGTTAAGTCTCTGACCCCGCAAAGGCCTAGAACATGTCTCACCAGTCGCATTTTTAAAAGAAAAGTCTTGAGGTAGTTTTTAAATGAGCACGGCCTCGCCGACGTTGTTTGTCCCAGATTTTTTAAAAGGAACAGATTCAAGGTTTGAATAGTTAAAGTAGAGGAAGGCTGGAGAAAGGTACCAAGTGTCAGCATGGCACCATTTCAGAGGTAAAATTGGGGGTAGGTTCTCAAACAAGTGCCAAGCCTCCACGTGTCCAAGGTCATATTTTTGGCCTGCCAAGTAAAAGACTCAGAATAAATACAAGGGACCCCAAGAGCTCGTGGAGGCTACCACATGTCAGTTTGGTGCTATTTCAAGAGAAAATGGTAGGGTCCAAATCTCCAAGGTATGTAAGGCCACCACGTGGACCCTATAGTGGCAATCTCTTTAAATATTGCGCCCCACAACTGAAATATTAAAATGGCCATATCTTTCGACTAGAGAATCAAATTTGGGCAGGAGAAGACTTTCTAGAAATGTCTCGATGCCCTCTCTACCATGGGAACATAAAATATCATTTTGGGAAGGATATAGTACGTGAAATTTGGGAAAAATCCTTCTAAGACATTAACATAGAATTTGATCTCTTCAACTTCTAGATCTGATTTGATTTGATCCATCGGGGGGGGAACCAGGAAAGTAACATATTGTGGGTGGATTTATAGAAGGCATCGATATTCAGTGGTTGATATTTCAAAATGGGATTCAATGTGTATCTTAGGGTGGTTGAAGAAGGATTAAAATTCTTCCCTCTTCTCTCTCTCATTCTTCCTATATATTGTAATAGAGGAGCACATTCAAATGGTCGGTCATTGTTTATCTTCTGCCCCCCTCTCTCTACCTTCCTTAGGGTCAAATACATAGTCTAAGCCTCCTCTCATGGCTTTGTAATGGTATTTCCTTGCCTCTTGCCCACTGATGGTGCAATGTGTAACATTTTGGAGCAATAAAATTTGTTTTGTGATGCATCTGTCCATCCTTGGCTTATTTTGTTGTCTCTCCTTACCTCATTGTCGTAGGGTATACTGTGCATACTTTTGATGTCTATCACAAGTCTTGGGAGATGTTTTTTATGGGTTTCAAAGTGGTGTTCTTTGTGAAATATATCTCTGGTTTGTGGTGCGTTTTGTGCACCCTCTCCTCTACTCACCTCTCTCTGTTTCAAGCAGTTAGGTCTGTGATCATCCACTTCCTTTTCTGGTGTACCATTGCTTAGTGTAGTCTCTTTCACCCTCTCTCTCTATCTCTCTGTCCCCTTGGAAAGGTTAGATTAGGATAGAATAGGTTCTTCCTACACTGGAGTAGCTTGTGGTAGGTAGATTAGGAAGCAAGAACCAACTTTCTCCGAAGGTCCATCTCAAGTTTTGCAAGTCCCACAGCTTGACATATGGTCCCATGTTGTGCAATCACATCGAATGCCCCACCTCACAGCCAGGCCATTCGGGGGTGCTGTGATTTTGCACTAACAATAACCTTTTTACCATTTTTATCAGTTTTGCACTATCATGTGTCACAATCCAATTGATTTGCTACTCCTATTTTTTCTCCTCGAATTGGGAACTTCTACTGATGCTATCATGCTCAAACGGAGTCCATTTTTCACATTTGAATAGGTGACAAAAATATCTCTTATTATTATATTGTAGTGTAATGATTTTGGGATATTTAAGGAAACTATTTCTAATGAATTGATCTCCATATCACTTCATTCCTCATAAGTTTTCGCTATGCATCCTGGTCTAGAAATTGACTACGTTGTCAAAATAAGCATGAGTACTTATTTTACAACATGCCTAAATATCCAAAAACATCAAAATATCCCTCAAATTTTAAAAAACATTCAAATATGCCTAAAATATATTAAAAAATTCAAATATCCCTAAAAATTCAAAAACATTTAAATATATACAAACATCCAAAAATATTTGCGTTACTCTTGCTTTGTTGTTTATATTGCATGTTTATATTATTCATAGTGCGCTTTACTTATCATGTTAGCTTGACAATAGTATGTTATATCCTATTTTTTTCTATACACATGTACTTTCACATGGTACTTTGAGTTTAACGTAGGATACATATATATTATTATAAGATGTAGGATGTTTGACACTACTCTCTATTAGTTCTTCCATAGTTACTAGGGCACCCATAATACACTTTCTCACATAAAGGTGTTAATATTTCAATCTTTCCTACTTTAATTTCTCTTACCTCATTCACTCATTACATACATTTTGTCATACTATTTATTTCTCTAACATTTTAATGGGTGCTTCATGTTTAGTATTTATTGTGAAGGTTACTTCCAAACTAGAATCATAATCATATTTCGTGTCTTTCTTGTTAGCAAACATTTCCCTACATTACTTTATTATTACTTTTTGGACTTCAATTCCTCGATTTTCTTGTGACATATTGAGTGGTTTCCTATGTATGCAGAATATTATTTTCCATGTTGTTCTATTTGTGTGTCCTTGTATGATTTTTCTTACATCTATTATGTTGTTTTCCCATTTTTTGTTACATTTTTTTTTATATTTTTTATATTATATTACTATATATATGCCATGGTATACACCATGAAAACTCCCCTATTTCTCCTTTCAATAATCCTAAAAAACATGTGCACATCAGCTACATGTCCTCATGTTTGGGCCATTCTCACATTATTCCATCTCACGCACCCTAAACAAGGGGGGCAACCATTCAAATTATATCTCACCCTTATGGAAGTTGAGAATCAGGAAATAGAATAACAAGTACAAAATTAGACATTTCAGAGGTTTAGAAAATGGCTTAGAAACTAATTTGGTTCATAAAATACATAGGGATAAAACCATATAGAAAAAACCATATTGTTTGGACGCTATGGCCCATTCCATATACTTTTGTCCTAGGCAAAGATTTAATCATTTTCTTATCTGATATAGTTTCTTAGAGACATTTATAGGATTTTCACTCAATTTCAATGACAAGATGCATGGTACAATTTAGATTATGGTCGCACCTAGGGTACCTAAAAGCTAGTATTTCCCTACTACATTACGTCATCATTTACAAATTAATTGGGTTCATGTTCATGTGTAGTGGCACTTATTTGTGGGTCTTAGGAAATGTCGAGGTGACTATTATCCTAATAAGCTTGACTTCTCCTTTCCTATATTTTTTTGGAGTTATGTAGAGTGAGTAGAACACTCCTCATATAATTTTTTTCACCATGTGGGGTGCATTTACACGTATTTATATTCTCTTGGGCACATTCCACTTAAGGATTGATCACCCCCAAGTCCTTCCAACCAGCATCAACACAAATTTTAGTGAATCTCCATGAAAATGGTAGTGGGAGTAATCTCTCGCCCTCTCTCACAAAACAATCAGGTTTACTCTTTCCTTTTTTGATTTTCTACATAAATATTTCTATTTACACACCAAGTTCAAGATTTTCATGTCAAATTTCAATTTCCTATACTATGGAAATTGAAAACAATTTTCTCTGTAGGTACACATCTTGGAAAAAATACAACAAAAACAAATACAAAGTCCAAGCATAAGCACAAGGTGCTCTGAGTAAAGAAAAAAAAATTCTACACAATCAGGTGAATTTCCCTTTGAGCACAAATTTTTTAATTCCATACTTAAAGGGGGGGAAATGTAGATACTCATTTTGGTAATTTATGTCTTACATAAATGTAAATTTTACAACACTCTTGCAATAGCCCACACTTTCTCAATTTGACCAATTATACTATCCCTAGCTATATCTCACTAATTTTTCCTTGCTCACTCAACCTAGTTGTTCCCATAATGATCATATCAATGCATAAAATCAATTTATACCCTCACATATTCCAATTCCAAAATTCAAATTACTCACACATGCCTCTAGGACCATAGCATCCAGGAAGGGCCATAACACCCATACAATATGGGTTGTTCCAGAAAATTTGGTCCCTCTTCCGATAATGATAATTTTCTTAATTTTAATTCCTTTCGTATACTTCTAGTTGGAATTATCAAAGTTTTTCAAATCCAAAACATATATATAAGCTAGTTATTCATCTCCCATTAAGGGGGGAATCTTGTTTTCTTGACTCCTAAAATTCCAATGAGAAAATATTAAGAGCAATCATAAGAAAAGATACTCCAAGAATCCCTTGAGCTTCATATACTCTACATATTCATTCATGTAAATCCTCTACACATATTTACAAGCACAAAGAGCACATCCTTTCAATTCAATCTACGAAAAAGGTCAAGTACAATCACATTATTACAATTTAATGATTATTAATTTGGTGGCATACATTCTATATATTACATACTAGATGAGAACGCCATGCAGTTTGATCCCTCTGCAGAGTAGTGGAGATGTAGGTTGTGTATAGGGGTGCCCACAACCCAACTAATGTTTTTTGTAGGACTTCTTCACCAGTACTTTGAATATTTAATCAGCTATAAAGTGAGAATCGCATAATGTCAAAGTTCCATATTGTATGTAGGAATAGATCATGAAGTAGTGAAAATACCCAGACAGTTTCAAAAGGTGAAATTGTAGATTGAGAAGACCATATAAAAAAGGCAATACCATACCCCCAATATGGTATGGGTTTTATGTTATAGTTTGATTATATTTTTAAGGCATGGTTTTAAAGAAAAATCTTTATCAAACCATTTCTATCCCTTTCCTTTCATCAACCTAACATGGATCAGTGTATAATGCATAATACTAGTTAAGTCCTCTTCTATTTATCATTTCTGGTTCTTTATTAAATTATCCATCATTGTTTATCTTTGTTCATTGATTTTTTTTATTGTTGCAGTTAGCCTTGGAAACTAATTGATTAGAACAATATACCACTGGTTACTACCCCCTAAAGAATTAACCATTTAGTTTTGATCACCTATCTATCATCATGATTAATCATTATCTCTTATATAATCTTTGTCTTCAACCTAGGGGTTATCAATTATATGTAATTGGGATCTATTACTCCCCTTATGTCATTATACATTATAGCACCATGACACCTACTCTAGGATCCTATTATATAGCTAATAGATTTTATAATACTATTTTTACCATTAATGTTCCTATCCAAGGTGAAGGTTCCAATAAAAAAACCCTTCTATTCAATCTCATGCTCTTTCCAAAGATGAATTACAACACCTTACACACTTCTTACAAAATGATCCTACTCATATTTATCTTCTCCTCTACACTAAAAGAGATCATCTTAAGAATTGTACACACTAAATCACGCACTTTAGGTAACTATCTAGTACTGATTGCATACTACTATTGATATGATTCATAAGTTAGAAAGGTACTAGCTAACCCATGTCTTTGGCAACCTTTCGTTTCTTTTTGTTGCTAATTTCAGTCTTTCACCCTTACTTTCTCAATATTCCTTTTTATACTTCATAATTTTTCATCCTTGACACTGTTCCCTAGCTAGGATGCCAACATTAGGAACCCTCATCCCTTCTAAGTGCATCTACCCCCTTGTACTTTAATCACATTTTTTGGTCATTTCTAAACGTTTGAGCATATTATATTTCTGGTAGTCATCCTTTTCAGTGATAATTATGAAATTCAAGAAAATGAATCATATAAATATAAAGTTATGTGAACATAATAAAGGAGCAAACACTAAGCATTGGCTATCACCACCTAAGGTTACATCCATCTAGCACCATCCAAGGGACATCAAGGTTTGGTCATTCTGCATATAGTTGATAGGAGAGAAGTTCATTCTATTCCATGCACACAACTATTACATTTATTTACATCTAGCTTACTGACTCGCTATCAAGTGCAACGTGCACAAGAGCCACCTAGGGCACAATTATGCACATAGACACAGAACTACATTGTATTCTAGATGTAGTGCAACACTTAGTCATAAGTTCGTTTTTCATCTTTATTTTTTAGGATTTTATTTCTATTTAAGGTTTTTGTAGGTTCATTCTTCATTGCAGTTTTCCAATGACCTTTGTGATCCATGTGTGACCACGGAGCAATCAAAGGAGACCAACTACGAACAACTTGTGACACCTTAGAGGAGGTTTCCTGAATATTTCCATAAACCCAGATAGCTAGAAATAGGTATAGGGTGCCCACATACACTCCTTTCCCTCTCCAAGTTCCCCAATCCACCTCATTCTTCTAGATCTACATGTTTTTGAGTTTTAGTGTGATGGTCAATGCTTCGTAATTTTAATTTTTCCATCTTTTTGCACCTTCTAGATTCCTACAAATCAGCTAAGGCTTCTTACCCTCTCTTTACACTTAGGTTTTCATATTTACTAGCTTAAATTGCTTGGGTATATTTATGTAATTAATTATTTATTCATTTACTGCTACTATAGCATTTGAATTAGGCTTACATTTTACATTTTAGCTTAATCAAACATACTTCACTCTCTCATATTGAGACATCTCATATTCCTATGTCTTTGATTCCTACCTCATTGGAGGAACCTAATCCTTCAATACATAATTCTTCCATGAATCTTCCTACAATTACTATTTCTACTACACATCCTACATGCACTCCTCGTAGTTTACTTACTTCTTCATCTAGCACATAGGCCCTTAAAACTATTTTCCATACCTTACAAGATCAAATATTAAAATTACAACAAGATAAATTTTCTTCTACACATGATATTTATTATACTCAGCTACAACACAATCCTCTTGTTCCTGATGTGGTTTCTTACTCTTTTCCCACTAGTTTTGTTTCTCCTAAACTCCCTACTTATGATGGTAAGAATGACCCTATCAAGTATATTTTCCCCTTTCACATTAATTATTTTTATTACACCTCTCATGATATCTTACTCACCAATATCTTTCCTTCGAGTCTTAAGAACTTTGTACTAAATTGGTTTTATTATCTCCCCACACATTTTGTGCACTCTTTTATCATGTTGGAAAAACTATTTTTAGCACAATTCTCTATTAATGTTGAGGAAAATATTTCTTACGTACTAGTATATAAATTGCAACAAGTATCCACTAAACCTAACAAAAAATATGTCTTACAATATGAGACCATACTTATCGAGTAATATATTACAATACTACATTAAATCTTGTTACAATATTTATGTAGTCATAAAATCATGCACTTTAGAAATTTTACTTATCCTGATATCATACTACTATTTAGAACGTTCTTGAGTAAAGAAAGTACTAATTAAGCCTCATATTTTGGCCATCTTGTTTATTTTATTTCATAATTTGTGACCTATTGCACCCATATGCCCATCCATTTCCAGACATCTTGCATTAGTTTAGCATCCATTGGGGTTCCCACATTTAGTACTGGGGCACCCTGGTCCCACTTGGGGGTGCCTTGATCCTTCTAGCAATTTCCCACCACTTTTTGGGCCTCTTCTTGTTCTTTTTCATCTTTATCATTCTTGTGGTCATCCTTTTCAGGGTTAATAACAAAATTAGAGCAAGAGAACCCTATAAATATAATGTTATGAAACCATAATGAGGGACCTAGTGTCATACACTACTATCAATCCATCTAGAGTTGCATCCATCTATTACATTGACATCCACATAGCTCCATCATCAAGGTAAAAGCTAGGAAATTCTCATCACACTGAATAGGGGGAGAGATTATATTCTATTTCATGCACACATTCTATTAGATTGTCTATATTTAGCTATTGTTTGCTACTTCACAAAGTGTGACTGGCACAAGATAACCTAGGGAACAACATGCACACACACACCCACACCAGAACTACATCTAGGTCTAAAATATAGTGCAACGCTCAGTTAGTAAGCCCATTACTATGGCAATTGAGGTCAGTCTAACCCATTCATTTTGTATCTTTTTTTTTTTATGTTTTTGATACTTCCTTTTGGTCTTTTGCAGGTTATTTATTCCTCTTGGAATATTTGGAGTATTCAGCGCAATGTTGAAAAATTAAAGCGACAAGAAGTCAGAGTTTCAGATCACCTTCCAACCCTGTGA
The DNA here is from genome assembly GCA_019776745.2 of Taxus chinensis. Lineage (NCBI taxonomy): Eukaryota > Viridiplantae > Streptophyta > Pinopsida > Cupressales > Taxaceae > Taxus > Taxus chinensis. The sequence continues at coordinate 102,180,945 of CM034148.1, read as the reverse complement.
AAACCAGTTTTGGACATTTTTTCTAGACTAGGGCACCAATATTCCTTACCAAAGTTCCTGTGGGTGCCCTAGTCCTCTTCAAGGAACCCCATTTTAGGCACAACATCTAGATATATCCATTTTTGCACCCCTTCATAGTCGTTTGTGCCTTCTGATTTTATGTGCATCATTGCGACACAATCTGACAGCCATCCATTATCAACTGATTTTTTTCCTTTCCCTTCGTGCACATTATGGTTTTTACTTTCATTAGTTTATTTACTTATCTCATTTACATATTGTTTTAGTGCATTTACTTACTGTGTTATATGTCCTCCTAGATTAGATTAACTATCTTTTACTACATTAGTATAGTCAATTTTAGTTAATTGTTTTTAGTGAACTCGACCTTTGAATCCACCATTTTTCTAGGGATTTTCTTATCTTTTCTTTCATGGCTCCCCAAGTTTCTCAAGTCTCTTTATCTACTTTACTTAAGAGATATCCCCATTGTCAAGATACTTTGCAAAAACAGCTCGACTACATATATCTGGATGATGATACACGGCCACACCAAATAAGTCCTGTTATCCAAAATTCACCCCCCAGGGTAAATTTTGATAACATGCATCAGAATATTCAAGTCCTAGGCACATTGATTGATTCAGAGCAAACATCATGATTCGGAGGTTCTCTCAGATATTTTTCTAACTCCCCTGGCCAAAGAAGAAAGGAGCAAGCTCTGAGAAAACGCGGAAAAAAGTTACAGAAAGCAAGTAGGTTGATCCAGAAAAATTTGTGGAAATTGGCTAAGTCCTAGTCCTAGGGGGCAGTCAGGACATTTGGGACAAAAAGGCGCGGATTGGCCAAAATGAGCACAGGCAGTCCAAAATAGCAACAGGGACATCTGGGAAAAAAGTACGCGGCGGGCGCGAAAAGCCGATCCGGCCAAAGGAGGGAGAAAATCGACTAACTGCTAAGAGGGACAGTTCGGGACAAGCGGGCCGAAAAGGTGCGAACCGGCCGAACCGGGCGAAAAGGGTCAAGACAGTCCAAAGCAAAATGGGACAAGCGGGCCGAAAAGGTGCGAACCGGCCGAACCGGGTGAAAAAGGTCAAAACAGTCCGGAGGCAACTGGGACAAGCGGGACAAATGGATGCGAACCGGCCGGTTCACGCAAAATCAGCACAAGGAGCACTAAGCATTTGGGACATCTGGGATGAAAAGACGCGAAGGGTGCGAAAGAGCCGGCAGGGCCGAGAACCAACCAGATCACGCCACGTGTCTCAGGGAAAAAAGTCAAAAGTCAAAGGGCAAGTTTTAAAGGGTCAGCGCGAACCAATGAAATGGCGCCACGTGTCCAGTTAAGGGCCCCACAAGGAAATTTCAAAGGAAATCCCGCGAAAGATGGAGGAGAGAGAATTTCTCGTCCACTCAGCACCTGCCACGTGTCATCCAGGTGGCAGAGCGCGGGAAAGGTTTCAAAACACGCTGTCGCCTGTTTTGTGCCCTAGATCTTCAAATCGCCATAACTTTCGATCCAGAGCTCGGATTTGCACGTTCTTTATATCAACGGAAAGCTGGTAAAATTCTCTACACGATTCCAGGATTAATCTTGCGTTTTGGAGCAGTATGGAGGAAGAAAATCGAGAAATGGCTCTGACACGTGTTCATGGCCAGAAATGACATTCCAGCGACCAGATTTAATGCAGAATGGGTCGCATTCTCCTGTAATCCGATCAAAATGACAGGGTATGGGTTTGTAAGGTCCTCCATGCCGTTTTGATACACCTGCAGTTAAGAAAGAATGGGCTCCCATGCCTTTGTACGCTTCCTGTTCCCTGGGTTCGACCCTTGCATTTTAAAAGCCAGTTTTGGGCTCATTTCAAAGAGAGGAACATTTTTGGGCATAGCAGACTTCTTCTTTTACCTCCAGCAAGTGATTGATGAAGGATCAGACCTCTCCAAGGATTGTAATAGTTTTCTTTTACCTCTCTGAGGGTGTAATGTGTGTTTTGACATTGAAATGATAATGCAAGCTCTGTGAATGGGTTTCAATCCTCTGTTTGTATTATTTGCTTGATTTCAGATAATAGATTATACATTATCAGTCTGTGTATGTCTTATGTTATGAACTTTGGTCTGTGTCTATTTGCATGAAAAATATGTTTCACCACTCCTTTTGGTGCATCACCATCTTTAGTTAGTTTCAATTTTTGCACTTCTACCCCTGTCTCCTTGCAAGTTAGAATAGGATTAGGATCTAAACCTCTGTAGTTTTGTAAAATATAGATCTAAATCAGAGGAGTTCAAGGAACCAGCCTCTAATCTGGAGATTCCTCTCTCAGTTTCACAAGTCCCCACACTTGGAGACAGGTTTCCATGTTGTGCAATCACACTGGATGCCTGAATATCAACCTAGAAGCCTGATGTGCGTCCAGGGGTGCTTTGATTTTGCACTAACAGTTTTGGCACGCCCAGTGGGACAGAGGTCTCATTTTTATTTGCAGCAAAGTTGATGTGCATCTGCTGCAATTTTCTTGCTTAAAAAGAGCTATTATTTGCATATCTGGCGACTCCAAGGGGAAGAATCAACTGGTTTCAGCAGTACAGGCCTAAAAGCTTATGAGAAGAATCACAAGGTCAAGAGTTGGAGAAGAGGAAGTGCTATTTGAATACCTGTAATTATCTCCAAGAAGAAGGCAGAGAGGAAGAAGGATTCAAAGGTCTCCATCTCCACCAAACAGAACTCTCTCAACTCCTCCACCTGACAGGCCTTTCTTTCAATATACAAGGGTTTTAAGACCAATCAGAATGGCGCAACCAGTGAACCCCTATGTCAACTTCACAGGCAGCAGCCCACTTGCTCTCAATGCACAAAATCCAATCCCAGTTGCAGCATTGAAGAACATTCCATACTTTACTGGAGAAAATCAGACCACTCCTGGTGATCATGTCAAAGACATTGCTAACATTTTTGCAATCCATGAGATTAATGAAATGCAAGTAGCTGTCAAATTGCTGGCATCCTCATTCAAGGGAAAAGCATTGCAATGGTTTAGGAGCCTTGAAGCTGGCTCTATCACAAACTGGAATCAGCTGTGTATTGCACTTCACAATCAATTTGGAGAGAAGGGAGACAACTTGTCTCTTTTGGAGCAGCTGACAACCATCAAGAGAGCTTCCAATGAGTAGCTAACTGACTTCAACTTCAGATTTCAAAGGTCTTGGGATAGGATTCCAGTAGCAGTCAGGCCAACAGCAGAAGGTGATTTTCTATATTACCTTAAAGCTTTAAATTCTGATATTTCTATGTTGATTCAATCTATGGGAGGCACAACTATCCCTGCTGCTTATAGTATTGCCATTAGAGCTGAAAATTGTCTGATTCAAGCTGGCAAGCTAGCTCCTAGGCCTCCAATGCCATTATATCCAAGTTTAGAGAGCCCAAGTACAAGTCAAGCACCTGTCTTAGCTCCTATTCCCACTCCTAGGAATCAGAGTTCAAATGAAGCTTCCACTTCATCTCCAAGTGCCCCAAATGAGCTTCAAGAGGTCATGAAGCAACTGCAAAATTTAGGTAATGAGCTAGTGACTATCAAAAGACAGCAAGCTCAAAGTGCTAGACCGTACCAACCGCAAGCACAGTACCAAGCTAGGCCCCCATACCAACAAAATAAACCACCACCTCAGGCTGCAAATCGAAACCAAAACCAAGGACAACCTCAAGCTTCCAGGCCATTTCGACCGTATGATCCAAATGCAATAACGTCCTCAAGAGCTTTGGTCCCAACACAAAATAACATGGCACAGGAGTACGACTGGTGCTACCCTTGCAATCTACCTCATAATTAGTCAGCATGTTTCAATGGTGCACTTAATCAGGCCTTGATGGTGCAAACCATTGGTGTTGCTCAAGATCCAAGCTAGGAGGATAATCAACAGCAACAAACGCAATAAGAAGGACCTCCAACAGAAACCACATTGTTAAATTGGCAAGCAGAGGATTTCTGTGGCATGAATCAAGCAGTTTCTCAGGGTGTTGCAGCCAACACAAGGTCAAAAAGGAGAAATTTGGGTGAAGAACAACCATTAACCCCAGCCAATCCACAACCTTCCATGGCTCCACAAATGATTGGCAAGCAAAACCCAGTTCCAAATGCACAAGGGCAGCCAAGAACAGCCCCTAGGCCAACTCAAATGCCAGCTGTTGCTGCCCACATACAAGGAGAAAATGTGCAAACCAAGGGACAGCAGAGAGATCCTTCATCACCATTCAGTATCATTGATCAGATGAAGAAGACAAACGTCAATATATCTATGTGGGAATCCCTATCCATCCCAGGCCAAAGAAATCTACTACAAGCTGCCATAAAGGATTGGCCAACTTCAAATCAGCAGATCCAAATGCAGGAGAAGGTACTCACAAATGCTGCCCAGCCTGAAGGAAATCATGGAGCACAACAAGGTAGAATGCTGAAGCCTCCCCCTTTTTATGTTTCGTTAATCATTGGAAATCAGCTAGTGCATAATTGCATGATAGACTCCGGGGCAAGTAGCTCAGTAATGCCTAAACAGATAGCTGATCAGTTAGGGCTCCAGTATGAAATAACATCTAAGGGAGTAGTGCAGCTGGATGGGACAGCAATAGCAACAGTTGGAGTGATTAGAAATTTGAGTCTTACCTTGCATGCATGTCCAAATGTTGTTGTCTTACAAGATATATCAGTCATAGACCTTCCACCACTCTTTGCCCTCTGTTTGTCAAGGGACTTTACTGCCAAGATTGGGGGATATTTGTCCGCTGATTGGTCACACATGCTGTTCAGAACGAGGTATGGAACTAAGGCTACAATTAGGTCAGAACCTATTGCAGACTTCCACATTGAGCCCTATACTCCAAGTCATATTAATACCAATTGCTCAGCATTTGATCAAGAAGATCACCCTGGCACTGATGAAGCCGACACTAAGGTTGGAAGTATCCCAGATTTGACTCTTGATGAATGGGCAAACAAGGTACATGCTTTTGATCCTTATCAAGAAGTAGAAGAATCTGAGCTAGGGGTCTATTGTATACACGAAGAAAGTCAACCTATTCCTAGCATCACCAAGCCAAACCACAAGGATGACAATGAGGTATGGCAACTATTTTTTGATGGATCAAGGAGTAGACAAGGCGCAGGAGGTGGAGCCGTGCTTATTTCACCTCAAGGAGTAAAGTATTATTCAGCTTTTAGATTTCAATTTGCATGCTCCAATAACACTGCTGAATATGAAGCCTTGGTGCAAGGGATGCATTGGGCAATAAAGAGAAAAATAAAGATCTTGCAAGTTTTTGGGGACAGTGAGCTGATTGTAAATCAGGTCAAGGGACAGCATGCCGCCAAAAATGATCTACTCAGGTGCTACAAGAACAGGGTATGGGACCTCATGGAAGATTTTGAGGGCTTTGGCATCAAATCCATCCCTAGGAAAGAGAATCAAGCTGCTGACAGGCTTGCAGCAGTAGGGGCAGCCTTTGACATTATAGAAAACATTCAACAAGACAAGGTATAGCCAAACATCCACGTGATCGTGAGACCTTCAGTGCCGGATAACGATGTCAGTTGGCAAGTATTTGAGAATGACCAACAAATCATCCACTTCTTGCAAGAAGAAGCTGAGTTCTCAGCTAAGAATCAAGAAAAGTTGGAACAGCAATATGGTGACCAGGTAATACAGCTGAGAACTGACAAGCTGCCCAAGGGACTTATCACTTTGGAGTCCATTTTTAACCCCAATGATCAGTTTAGAAAGGAGAAAGCAAACATTCAGGTCAAGAGAGAAGATTCGGTATCCATCTTGGTAGAAGAGAACAAGCCATTGCAAATTGGAAAGATGACAACTGAGCAGGAAAGGTATGAGTTCATACAGCTATGTCAAGAATTCCCTGACGTGTTTGCTTGGAGTTATGAAGACTTGAAAGGGTTCAATCCCAACTTAGCTCAGCATACAATCGAGTTGGATCCAAATACTAAGCCTGTCAGGCAGAAACAGAGACCATTCAATCCACACATGGAGCCTCTCATGAGGAAAGAATTGGACAAGCTGATTGAGTCAGCAATTATATTCCCAATCAAGCATTCTAGTTGGGTTGCCAACTTAGTTCCAGTCAGAAAGAAAAGTGGAGAGATCAGGCTATGTGTTGACTTCAGAGATTTGAATAGAGCCTCTCTCAAGGACCATTATCCACTCCCCTCCATGGAGCAAATATTGCAGGTCGTAGCTGGTTCAGAAAGGTTTTCACTACTTGATGGTTACTCAGGCTTCAATCAAATTATGGTAAAGGAGGAAGACCAGTTCAAGATAGCCTTCACAACCAAATGGGGCACATATGCTTACAAGAAGATGCCATTTGGACTGTCGAACACCGGAGCAACATTCCAGCAAGCTATGGATATGGCATTCAAAGGCTTGATCAACAAGATAGTGCTGATATACCTAGATGATATTACTGTCTTCTCAAAGAATGCTGCAGACCATCTCTTTCACCTCAGGCAAGTGTTTCAGAGGTGTAGAAAGTTCGGTGTGTCTTTGAATCCTAAGAAGTGCATCTTTCTTGCACATGAAGGGAAGCTCCTTGGCCATATTGTCTCCAAGGAAGGATTAGCAATTGATCCAGAGAGGGTTGAAGCCATAAGAGCTCTACCATTGCCAAGTCACAAGAAAGCCCTTCAGAGTTTCCTGGGAAGGATAAAATTTGTTCGGAGGTTTGTCCCAAATTTTGCAGCCCTTGTCAAGCCCATCAACAAAATGTTAAGAAAAAGCATGGCTTTCAAATGGACGGTAGAAGGCAAGGAGAGTTTTGAAGCAATCAAAGAAGCCATCTCCCAGGCACCCACTCTCATCAACCCAGAATTTTCCAAGGATTTCATCCTCTATGCATTTGGAGGTGATGACACTATTTCTGCCATTCTGGTACACCAGAACAAAGATAATGATGAGCAGCCGATCGCCTTCTTCAGCCAGAGCCTAGGTGACTGCGAAATGAGGTACTCTTTTATTGAAAAGCATGCGCTTGCAGTAATCAGAAGCTTGAAGAAATTCAAGCATTTAGTCTCAAACAACAAGGTACAGTTGCTGGTCTCACATGCTGGGGTTAAGGACTTCTTCCTCAACAAGGATTTGAATGAGAAAAGGGCAGGTTGGATCACCCGTGTCATGGAGTATGACATTGAGATCAAGATCACCAAGCTGGTAAGAGGCAAAGGTTTGTGTGAGCAGCTCGCTTCCAAACAACCAGACAACCCAGAAGATGAAGAAGACGCTGTCCTGCTATTACAAGATGATCAAAAACAGGAAAATGATGATGTGTCCACTCCCTGTTGGACTCAGAATATGATACATTTCCTACAGACGGGCATGTGCCCTCTAGAAATGAGCAAAGCAAAAAGAAGATACTTCAGGTTGCAGGCAATTCCATATACTATCATTGATGGAGTTTTGTTCAAGAAGGACGTGAATGGAGTGCTGCTGAGATGCATTAACACAAGTCAGATTCAAAGGGTGTTGGAAGAATTTCATAATGGACCAGCTGGTGGCCATTTTGCACCAAGAGTGATAGCTCTAAAAATCATGAAGGCTGGTTATTATTGGCCTAAAATCTTCAGTGATTGCTATGCATGGATCAAGAGGTGTAAGAATTGTGCATTCTTCACAGGAAAAGAGAGACTCGCTGCCCTTCCATTGCATCCAATTACAGTAGATCAGCCATTCATGCAGTGGGGTTTGGACTTCATTGGAGTCATCAATCCCAACTCGAGCCAAGGGCACAAATGGATTTTGACAGCCACAGACTACTTCACCAGATGGACAGAAGCAGTAGCACTCAAAGAGGCGAATGAGTCTAGCATCTTGGACTTTTACGAAGGGATAACTACCAGATTTGGTGTACCTGCTACAATAGTCTCTGATAATGCATTGGCATTCATCGGATCTAAAGTGACTGAGTGGGCTGTCAAGAATGGGATTTACCTGAGCACTTCATCAAACTATTACCCTCAAGGTAATGGCCAGGCCGAGTCTACAAACAAAAACTTGCTGAGGATCATTAGGAGGACTCTTGATGAGAATCAGAGGGCTTGGCATACCAAACTGAAATCAGCCTTATGGGCTGATAGGATAACTCCCAAAAGATCCACAGGTAACTCTCCATTTAGGCTTGTCTACGGAAGAGAGGCAATCTTGCCCATGTCACTTGAGTTGCCAACGTTGGAACTCATGAAACAGCTGGAGTTGCTAGAGTTTGAGCCCATGGAGGTGAGGTATGCAGAATTGATGGAGCTGCAAGAGATCAGAGATCAGGCATCCCAAGCAATGGAAAAGGATCAAGCTTTGATCAAAAAGACCTTTGATAGGAAGGCCAAAGACAGATCTTTTCAAGTAGGAGATCTAGTGTTGAAATGGGATGTGGACAGAGAAAAACCAGGAAGGCATTCAAAATTTGATGCCATTTGGAGTGGCCCATACATGGTCACAAAGTGCAAGAGCAACAATGCTTTCCAATTGGCCTCATTGGATGGTGAAGAACTGCAGATTCCAGTAAATGGAATCTATCTCAAGCGTTGCTTCTAGAGGGAGGTTCACTACACCTGTAAATATTAGATTAGATTTTCTTTCCTCCAAGTGCTTGTGCACATTGTTTTGCTGTAGGTTAGTTTTGTTTTCCCTAAGTGCCTTGGCACAGCTTGCTGTCCATGGAGATGTTTAGCATGTCTTTGCTTTCATCAGGTCACATTCCATCTTTCCCCTTGCACATTCTGAGTCAGTTTGGATTCTAACAGAATATTTGATGACTCCATGCCCAATGGATTGCTTCAGGCAACTGGTCTTTCCATCTAGCAGGCAAATGATCCCGCTGAGTCGCCAAATTGTTATCCAAAATTCACCCCCCTAGGGTAAATTTTGATAACATGCATCAGAATATTCAAGTCCTAGGCACATTGATTGATTCAGAGCAAACATCATGATTCGGAGGTTCTCTCAGATATTTTTCTAACTCCCCTGGCCAAAGAAGAAAGGAGCAAGCTCTGAGAAAACGTGGAAAAAAGTTACAGAAAGCAAGTAGGTTGATCCAGAAAAATTTGTGGAAATTGGCTAAGTCCTAGTCCTAGGGGGTAGTCGGGACATTTGGGACAAAAAGGTGCGGATCGGCCGAAATGAGCACAGGCAGTCCAAAATAGCAACAGGGACATCTGGGACAAAAGTACGCGGCGGGCGCGAAAAGCCGATCCAGCCGAAGGAGGGAGAAAATCGACTAACTGCTAAGAGGGACAGTTCAGGACAAGCGGGCCGAAAAGGCACGAACCAGCCAAACCGGGCGAAAAGGGTCAAGACAGTCCAAAGTAAAATGGGACAAGCAGGCCGAAAAGGCACGAACCGGCTGAACCGGGTGAAAAAGGTCAAAACAGTCCGGAGGCAACTGGGACAAGCGGGACAAATGGACACGAACCGGCCGGTTCGCGTGAAATCAACACAAGGAGCACTAAGCATTTGGGACATCCGGGACAAAAAGATGCGAAGGGCGCGAAAGAGCCGGCAGGGCCGAGAACCAACCAGATCACGCCACGTGTCTCAGGGAAAAAAGTCAAAAGTCAAAGGGCAAGTTTTAAAGGGTCAGCGCGAACCAATGAAATGGCGCCACGTGTCCAGTTAAGGGCCCCACAAGGAAATTTCAAAGGAAAGCCCGCGAAAGATGGAGGAGAGAGAATTGCTCGTCCACTCAGCACCTGCCACGTGTCATCCAGGTGGCAGAGCGCGGGAAAGGTTTCAAAACACGCTATCGCCTGTTTTGTGCCCTAGATCTTCAAATCCCCATAACTTTCGATCCAGAACTCGGATTTGCACGTTCTTTATATCAACGGAAAGCTGGTAAAATTCTCTACACGATTCCAGGATTAATCTTGCGTTTTGGAGCAGTTTGGAGGAAGAAAATCAAGAAACGGCTCTGACGCGTGTTCATGGCCAGAAATGACATTCCAGCGACCAGATTTAATGCAGAATGGGTCGCATTCTCCTGTAATCCGGTCAAAATGACAGGGTATGGGTTTGTAAGGTCCTCCATGCCATTTTAATACACCTGCAGTCAAGAAAGAATGGGCTCCCATGCCTTTGTACGTTTCCTGTTCCCTGGGTTCGACCCTTGCATTTTAAAAGCCAGTTTTGGGCTCATTTCAAAGAGAGGAACATTTTTGGGCATAGCAGACTTCTTCTTTTACCTCCAGCAAGTGATTGATGAAGGATCAGACCTCTCCAAGGATTGTAACAGTTTTCTTTTACCTCTCTGAGGGTGTAATGTGTGTTTTGACATTGAAATGATAATGCAAGCTCTGTGAATGGGTTTCAATCCTCTGTTTGTATTATTTGCTTGATTTCAGATAATAGATTATACATTATCAGTCTGTGTATGTCTTATGTTATGAACTTTGGTCTGTGTCTATTTGCATGACAAATATGTTTCACCACTCCTTTTGGGGCATCACCATCTTTAGTTAGTTTCAATTTTTTGCACTTCTACCCCTGTCTCCTTGCAAGTTAGAATAGGATTAGGATCTAAACCTCTGTAGTTTTGCAAAATATAGATCTAAATTAGAGGAGTTCGAGGAACCAGCCTCTAATCTAGAGATTCCTCTCTCAGTTTCACAAGTCCCCACACTTGGAGAGAGGTTTCCATGTTGTGCAATCACACTGGATGCCTAAATATCAACCTAGAAGCCTGATGTGCGTCCAGGGGTGCTGTGATTTTGCACTAGCAAGTCCTATATTTGATCATTTATCTGATGACTTTGATCCTAGTACTTCTCCATCTAATAAACCATTATTAGACTTTATTAAATCCTTACATATATTATTTTAAGATAAATTTGTAGCCATGGAATTAACAATCACATCTATTAGATCTAAAATTCAATAGCTTAAGGATGTTTCTCGATCGCATATTTGTCTTCCTTCTCCATCTTATATGTAATCTATTTCTGCTATATGTCATCTAGATGAACCTCAAAACATGCCAATTACTGAGCCTCTAATGTTTGAGCATAATACTATGCCACATGACATTCTTACTCAGCTACTTAGTCATCAGTTGATCACTTTTCCACCTACTCATCACTATTCTCCCTATTAGTTAGTGAAATATCAAGGTTTTCCATATTTCATTTATCATCGATTCAATGGACATAATGACAATGATTTCCATACTCTCCATTTCCTAATCCAAATTCTTAAGCATCAAGGTCTTATTTCATTTAATGCATAACATCCTCTTACAAAGGTTACACCCACATGGGCTCCTAAGTCTATTCTTCCTTTGATTCATCAAGATCCGTCTAAGAAAACACCTACGACATACCCATCTACAACTGTTATACCATGTTATGTAGCTACTAGTGCGCCTCCTTCTAATATTTCTACATAAGTTTTGTATTGTTCTCTTATTCATTACATGCTTGATATTGACAATCACTCACATGTGCATAATGATTCTCCTTCTAGTCAAAAAAATCCTATAGTTCCATCACATGATTCTCCTAATTCCGATGTTTCTTCTTTTCCACTTAATGTGCATCACGCCACCATTCCTCATGCATGTTCTTAGAAAATTCAATTACCACCAAAGATGCCACCATTCAATCTTTCTATCCATCCTCCTCCACTTCCATTTGTAACTCATTTTTTCAAAGCAACCACTCCTATTATTGTTCAAGACACAATTCACACTCCACCTTCATTATGTAATCCTCCTTCCCCATCACCATTTCAACATCCAATCACTTTTGTTCTAGAAACTACTCCTTACATTGATCCACTTACTATATTTTGACTATACTTTCATTGCTTACACACTTAGGGGGCATAACACTTCACATGCTGCCACCTTGTCTTAGGATAGTCATGATCATCATATTTTACATTCTTCTACATTTATAGCCTCGCATTAGGCATATTAGTCATATATTTTGGTGTCATTACCCGATGACACTCTCTTGTGCTTCAGTTCACACTTTACTATTGAGAAATTATCACTACACTGAACCCCACACACTACACCATAGGCATTACACATTTCACCTCATCATACATGTACGCTTCATACACCTTACATTATACATTTATTCTACAACATTTTGACATGTATGCATTGAATCTTTACCTTTTTCTACACATCTTACATCCTACACTATGTATCCTACATATCGAATTATATGTTTGTCTACATATCATACATATTACACCATGCCTTTTCACACATACTCTACATACTATTATAGTCTTTATCAAATGAGAGTGTAGCATTACACAATCTTACATACTACATACATGCCATTTTACACATTCTACACTAGTTGCATTGCATTCTACACATCGCATCCTTACACATTCCACTCATCACATGGTTGATTTTTGTCATTACATATACTACCCTGTATTTTATATGTTGCACTCACTACCTGATGATACACTTTAGTTATTTGTTCCATACTTGATTGCTAAGGGTTTATAAATCAAATGGAATCTACACTCACCACATATTTACTATTCCACCTTTCATCATGCGATATTACTAGCTTAATAACATACAATTTAGGCTAAATCATCACCTATTCTATCATCTTGCAGTGGTATACACATTAACCTACATCACCACTCCCTACTATTCATCTTATAATCTCATATGCTTTAGGCTAAATTGTCACCTTTTCTATCATCTTATAGTGTTATATACCTCAGGTTACATCACCACACCCTTCTTACATCTTATATTGATATACACTTAGGGCTAAATCATCATTCCACATTTCATCTCATCCTGATATATGCTTTGGTTATAGGGTTCACACACACATGGTTGCTAGGTTACATCTCATTACTACACATACACATTCCTCATAGCAAGCTAGACATAACACACACTACTCAACCATTTCTTGATGATGCACTCTTATTTATGGTTTAGTCTTGACTACTGAGGGTGAAAACAAAATGAACCTCACTACATAAATTTCCATCCACTTGGGGGGAATGCGTCTCCTATCACTCCATATTGCATTCCATTACATCCATCCACAACATATTACATACTATGGTTTCTTATACTATTGCTTACTATTTTTTGTTCATGGTCACTTTATTACACATGCTAGTTTGATTACTTGTATTTCATTTATCTATATCATACACACATGCGTGCTCATGCCTTCTTCTAGTTGTGATCACAGATACAGGTCTCTTAATGTAACATGGATGCCTACCTTCTACCCTTCCTACACTAGTCCCTGGGGGCATCCACATTCATATCTTCTAGGTGTTATTGTTTCATTTTGTATTTAGCACTTTACATTACTTACTTCTACACACTTTTGATAAACTAGTTATCTTTCTAAACATGCTAACATGTGCTTCATGTGCAGCATTTTTTATGCAGGGATATTGGTTTCCATACATGTTTATTACATTGTCTGCTCTTACTTTCTATTGTTTGTGGGCCTTGCCCTATGTTTGGTGTGCACAATTGTTTATTTTTTTTGCCATGATGGCCTTGTTTGTATTACGGCATCGTGAGTGATGTCCCATGTTTGTGACCTATTTTGTGTAACTTGTTTTCCTGCATGTTTACACTATTGTGCTTGGTAGTTTTCACATTGTCTGCATAGATTACACTTTATCTTCTTACATGCATGAATTTTCATACTAACACTTGTTTTTGGCTAGCCATCCTTGTTTGTGCGTGCCTTAGTTTCTACCAAGCACATTTCCTTCCCCATGTATGGAAGGGTTACAGAGTACATGTAATTTTTCCCCTTTTGGGGTCACATTCTCCTATCAGTGACATCGCATTTACCCCCAAAGAGGGGGGAATCATTTGGGGTTTATCTACATATTAACACAAAGATTCTACACTAGTTTGTTTCATTTATACACAGCGAGTGGGTTCAAACCAATCTACAAACCCCATACACATTGGATTTTCTAGTTAGCATTTCTAGGAAGTAATTACTGGCTTGGAGGTTACAGTGGGTGTGCCTCTCTACACTAATTCTTCCAGTGGCATCAGATTACCTAAAAAATCATGACAATACAGAGATCTCTTCACACATATTTTAGCGGAGTGGTTAGAGCTTGGAGCACATAGAGCATTTCCCCCTACACTTCTCCATCCAGGATGGCGTGAGATCATCCAAAAAACTCGCAATACAAGATATCCTTCTACACTTTCTCTCTCGACATGGATCAGGTCCACATGTCCCATTTACTTTTACATTTGCATTAGTATATTTTACATACACATGCATCTGTTACACAGTGTTTTTACACTTACATACATACATATTTGACTACTTGATTATTTTCTCCTTGCAGGTCTGGCCATATGAGAAAAAAACAGTCAAATGGGGAAACAATAACAACAACATTCTGTAGCAACACACATGCTTTACTACTAATACAGGTACACTACACACTATGAAAGTTACACAAACACGTTCCACCCTAGGTTCACTCTCATCACTTTGTATTTGCACATTTTCATCTAAAGTATCCCCGCTCCTCCATATTTTTATCATTCCATGATTTTTCTAGTCCTTCGGCATGCTTCTACTAAACTCTTCAGGGACATCAGGTACACATCTCTATCTACTTTATGTTACCAAGCTTTCCACTCACCAACATAAAGTGGGGGCAAAATGTAGTCACAAAATCATGCCATTTAGACATTTTACTTATCCCGGTCTCATACTACTATTTAGAAGGTTCTTGAGAAAAGAAAGGACTAATTAACCCCCATCCTTTGGCCATTTTATTTATTTTATTTCATAAGTTGCAACCTATTACACTGATATTCCCGTATATTTCCGAACATCCCGTGTTATTTTAGCCTAGGCTAGGGCATCTAGATTTAGTACTGGGGCACCTTGATCCTTCTAGCACTTAACTGCCACTTTTGGGCCTCTTCTAGCCATTTTTCATCTTTATCTTTCTTGTGGTCATCCCAGGGTTAATTATGAAATTAGAGAAATAAGATCCTATAAATATAAATTTATGAGACCATAATGAGGGACCTAGCACCACCATACACTGCTATCACTCCATCTAGAGTTACATCCATTTATTGGATTGGCATCCATATAGCTCCATCATCGAGGAACAAGCTAGGAAATTTTTATCATACTTCATAGGGGGAGGGATTCTATTCTATTTCATGCACACATTATACTACATTGTCTATATTTAGTTATTTCTCAATACTACACAAAGTGTGACTGGAACAAGAGCACCTAGGGCATGACACAAACACACACACACACACACACACACACACACACACACACACACACACACACACACACACACACCAGAACTATGTATCTAGGTCTGAAATGTAGTGCAACACTCAGTTAATAATCCCACTATTGTGGCAGCTAAGGTCAGTCTGACCCATTCATTCTGCATCTTTCTTTTTTAGGGTTTTGATATTTATTTTTTGTCTTTTGTAGGTTATTTCTTCCTCTTGGAATATTTGGAGCATTCGATGAAGTGTATAAAAATTAATGCGACAAGAATTCAGAGTTTCATGTCACATTCTGACCCTGTGAGCACTAGTTCCAGACATTTTTTCCAGACCAGGTCTCATAGATTCCTTACCAAATCTCCCATGTGTGTCCCAGTCCTCTTCCAAGTGCCCCAGTCTAGGCACGACATCCAAATCTATCCTTTTCGGTACCCCTAAACATTTGTTCCTACCTTCTAATTTTTTGTGCATCATTGCGACACAGTCCAATAGTCATCCATTATTAGTTTAGTTCTTTCTTTTCCCTTCTTACACATTAGGGTTTTTAATTTCATTAGTGTATTTTCTTATCTCATTTATATATTTTTTTAGTGTATTTACTTACTGTATTATATGTCCTACTAGATTATATTAGCTATCCTTTACTACATCAGTATGGTCAATTGTAGTTAACCAATTTATTTACTCAAATATTGATACCACCATTGAAAGAATCAGTCTTTTTTGAACTTTTGACAACTTGTGTCATATGATCAAGGAGAGTGAAGCTAAGTTACTACATATGAATAATCTCAAGCACATGGATGAAACTCCTACCACTCCTAATGGTAAGTTTCTAGATAAATCTAAATTCAAAGGAAAGACTAATGACACTAAAGTTTCTTCTAAAAAAGATTGTCAATGTCATTTCTCAACCAACAAAGTTATAACTCCAACCTTCCCATCAAAATTTTACTCACTTACCTTATTCCACATTAATTTTATTTAAATAATTTCTAGAGTGTAATCTTGTGTCTCTCCCTTCAATGGTTGAGATTGATATAAGAAAGATCCAAAGAATAATTTTGATGTTAATGCTTGTTGTGACTAGCATTGATTTATCAGCCACTTCACTGATAGGTCTCTTAATAGTTTCTATATCATTCATGATCTCATAGATTCTCATGGTATTGAATGGGATAAACCCATGGAATCTTCTAATCTAACTAGTGATAATGATAGACTCAAAAATCTTCAGCGATCCCCTTCCTAAGCATAACAATGATAATTTTACATCTAAAGTGCACAATACTTATCATGCAATACCACCATTAATCTCTTATGATCACCTTTTGGATGCATTGATTGTAATTATCACTCATACATTATCTCTTACACCAGTCATTACTTTCAATGAATCTAATATAAATAACACACTTTTCTATGATATTTTATCTATTCATGTCTCTATTAATCAAGTACCCATATGTGATGTTTTGGTAGGCCCTCACAACAAATATAATGTATATACTCTCATGATACGTCAATATCTTGAAATTTCTACACAAAATATGGAATTTGATACTAATCCTTGGTATCGACGTATCACTCTACCCATCACTATTAGTTCTATCACTACTCAGAATTTGTTCTCAGTTACTTCTACTCTTAAGTTCTGACACATTATGTTTTTCTATCTCATGTGTACATACTCTTAGAGTTATTCCTCATTATGCTTGATTACACTTTTTTTTATATATTATCTTTT
This sequence comes from Taxus chinensis, assembly GCA_019776745.2. NCBI lineage: Eukaryota > Viridiplantae > Streptophyta > Pinopsida > Cupressales > Taxaceae > Taxus > Taxus chinensis. The sequence continues at coordinate 102,163,891 of CM034148.1, read as the reverse complement.
TAGCTAACAGTAAAAACACATCTGTCTTGTACAACATTGACATATATTGTATTTTCTCCTATATTGGCTACTATATCATATTATTATGTTTTGAAACTCTTGTTTCATACATACTTTCTTGTGTGTGCATGTTATTGTTTTCTTGTTTTCATTACTTATGGCCCATGTGCCTTTATTTTCTCATAACATCACGGTTGTACAATATTTTTGGCCTCATACCTATCTTTCTTTCTTTTTTTTATAGTCTTATGGGCCTTAATTTTCTTGCGACGCCATATGCCTTCCATGTTTATGGCTTTATAGCATTTGTGTGATATTGTTTTCATATTTGTTACATTTTATTTAAATATTTTTCTTATTACATGCATCCATACTACTCTTATTATTATTTATATGGTTTTTATTTAGTTCTATCATTTTTTTATTACACATCGTGATTTCCACCATGCGTAAACACCTTCCTTTTTACAGGTATAAGTTATTCAGGGTGGTCACCTCTCCAACATTTTACAATCCTTTATAGCTTCTCAAACATCTTATACACAAGAACACATATTTTCTTATGAGCTAAATTATCAACATGGTTTTCACACATGCTTTAAAATAGGGTACATTCATCCATGTATATTCTACACTTATAACAAATATAGGTAGAATTTTGGGGTCAAATAATTTACAAACAGGGTATATGTACTTAGAGATCCATCCAAACATAAAAATTCAGAAAAATGCATAGTTTCAAAACCATACATGTTGGTTAAGACCATATGTATGGTCTTGACCCTACCACAGGTTTTTTCCCAAGGGAAGAAATATCAACTTTCTCAGCAGTTTAAAATTTTTAACTATAGTTTCATGTTTTTGGCACAATTTTAAACTCAATTCACTCAAATCAAACTAATCAAACTAATACATGGGGCATGAAGTACTCCACTCCTTATTTTCCATGACATGTAATTTCTACTATATTTTTAAGAATCTTGAGGGCATAAGTCTCTTTCTTCCATTAGCATCTCAATACATTACAGTTTCTATTTAGTTGTGTGGCACATGGGAAGAACATGGGGGCATCTATTCTAATTTCTACTATGTTTCCTTAATTATAGAATCATACCTGAATCCATTTGCAGTGATTTGTTCTATGGGGTTATGGAAGGTATCAAAGTAGCTAAGTTCTACATATGAATACTTTCATTTCTTCTTGCACTCAATGGGGATATAAGAGTTGTTGAATAAATATGATACTCAGTTTTTTTCTTTAGCAGGGTGTTTCAACACTTCATTATTCTTCTTATCTCCATGGAATTCTTTGTTGGGTTACTTGCACCTAATTCGCTGGTTTCTCATCGACACAATTATGTATTGATAACCCCCAATTCTTAAGTAAAGTCCAATAAATTTGGAAATCTAAAATCTTCAAGAACAAGTAAATTGTTAGGAATTATTATTAGTGCTCACATTATTATAAAAGTTAGATTATAATTATGTTGAGTTGATATTACAATTGTTATAATATATTGTTTTAACAATATATTAAATTTTAGTGTTTTGTTGTACCCGTAAAGTTAAAAATGGGTAATTGGTTTGTTGACTTACCTATTTTATAGAAAGTCAATTTTCCTATGTATATGGCTATTTAATAGCCTGTGTATGTTGTGCAGAGAGATAGAGAAATAATATACTTATTCTGGTTTTTACCTGTGTAAAACTGGTTGATTGCTATGATTTGGTATCAGAGCTAGGTGATTGTAATGGGGGAATAATTATAAATAGTGGCAGTAAATGTCTTTATATTGCCCTGGTTTATGGTTTCTAGATCATATATTGAAGTGCAACCTACAGCAACAGAAAGCAAGCCGCGTCCAGCCTTCATAAATTACAAAACATTAAAAGTGCAGTGAATAGACCACATTACAGAGGTATTATTATTGTGCTTTCATTTGGTATTATTATTGTGCTATTGTGTGTATTGGTGTTTGTTACCAAACAACACAGGCGTAAGAAAACTATGATATGAGAATGTCATTTTATCTCAGTCAAGCACCGCCTGCTCCATTCAAAGTCTGACACACATTGTGCATTGGTTTGCTGACTCAAAGCCACAGATTTATTCTAGATATTATGGCAGTTTGTATCTAATTAAATAGTGTGTAGATCTATATTCAGTGTTGATATCCAAGGTAATGTCTGGATGATAGTTGGATAATATCGGCCTTGCACAACATTGGAAATCGATCCCCATACTTCACGCAGATTTCAAAAACAAAGCGGCCAATTCAATTGGATTCTCCATCCAGATCACGGCCTCTGCACAATTCAATCGCACTACAACCGCACTAATGTGCCTCCAGATCAGCATCCAAATCACGGCCTCTAGACTAATGTGCATCAGTTCATGCATTATAAACCGTTCGGGATCTCCTACTTGCTTGGTTCGTTCGGCTCTTTTTGGCAATAGTTTTGCATTGAAACGGTTTTTATGCTCCCTTCATAATAACATTACAGGTGGCGGCCCTTGTCTACATGCAAAGCTATAATCGTTTGTGTTATAATTTAGTTGTCGAATTTTGCTTGCTTGTATAGTCGATAGGTAGTTTGCGAGTTGTGTGATAACATTCTAAAGTCCACTGCCGTTCATTATCATTGTGTGAAGATAGGTCAATTTTTTAATTATTTAGTTAGAGATATTTCTCTTCACGCTGTAAGAGTAATAAGTGTTGTTATAAAGTAGTCTTTGTAAAAGAGTAGTCACGTAAAAAATAAAGTCTGTCAATATGATATGACTATAGTCAATAGTCATTATAAAATTGTCAAGTTTTGAGTCGTATAGGTGTCATTAGTATTATTTTAGTCATTATTTTATGTCAAAGTTATAAGAGTCATTTTGAGTCATTTTGTTATTGTCGTCTATAGTCAAATGTGTTAAAGTCAAGTGTTGTGTAATTAAAATATTTTTTAATTCGTAGTCAATAAACATAAGTCGTTATTTGTTGTGTTGAGTGTCTAGTAGCATCATCGTCAAAAATTCAAAAGTTGTGTCATTGTAAAAGTCCAAAAATAAATAAAAAAATTGCCTCACAGACGCATTTTCGGTGGAATCCGATGTCTAATTGTAGTATATAATTTTGAGCTCCATGATCAAATCCAGTTGAGCTAGCAGCACAAAAAATGGAGGAAGGAGGCATCGGAGGAAGGAGGTCGAACAGCGACCTCTCGTCACTCACCAACGACGGGGCCGCACAGAATGATTTGGTGGCACAGGTGTGCAGTGTGAGTATATGATTTTCAGTGTGGTTTCCATTTTCTCAGAGTGCTTCTATTTGCAGTGTTCCTGTTTTTTGTGGTATTTGATGGATGTTGGAAAGAAAGTTGTGTTGGAGCGTAGATGACTGTCAGTGATCCTCTGACTAACTTGGTCCTCTGACTGCCGTACTTCGTTGGAAGATGGTCAGCTAGGAGAATACGTTCACTAGCATTAGTGACCATGTGCAGCAATACCTAACTAGCAAGATCCATTCAGGAGTATGTTCTTCGATGCAATTTGCTTCTCAGTATCTATATGAGTGGAATTTCACATTGTGGGGGGGAATACATACCAATGTTCCATTCCCATTCTGCACCCAAAACGACTTAGTCAAGGAAAGCTTCCAGTGGCAGTGGTAGTTTTCTATGCTGTTCGAGATCGAGTGGCAATGATCAAAGACAGAGACTACAATTAAGAACATTACGATTCTTATAGGAAGTAATGTGAAATTTTTTTAGTATATCTTCTATTGTGCAGTTTTGTGATATGCATGTTGTGTTTCCTACATTATTCCCTGATGTATAAGCATAGTGGTGAACAGTAGCACCAGAGTAATTCAGTTCATGGATCTTGAAAGGGTTTGTGGGAGGATCCAGAAAACCACACGAGGTCGACAGTTGATGAGGTTCCTGTCACTTCAAGGTTTGTGGTAAGCCTGTTTAAAACCATGGAAGGAGAGAGCCTTTCTTTTGGATCAAGGTCATGAGTCACAGAGTTGGACATGCCACAGGGGTGAGCATACTGCAGAGGAGTGTGTGGATGTTTTTCTACCATGTTCGCACTAAGGGGGGGAATGTTAGGAATTATTATTAGTGCTCACATTATTATAAAAGTTAGATTATAATTATGTTGAGTTGATATTACAATTGTTATAATATATTGTTTTAACAATATATTATTTTAGTGTTTTGTTGTACCCGTAAAGTTATAAACGGGTAAGTGGTTTGTTGACTTACCTATTTTATAGGAAGTCAGTTTTCCTATGTATATGGCTATTTAATAGCCTGTGTATGTTGTGCAGAGAGATAGAGAAATAATATACTTATTCTGGTTTTTACCTGTGCAAAACTGGTTGATTGCTATGATAAATCACATGAGATTATCCCTTTGCAAAAAAATATGTGTATTCATTTCTTGTTTACATCTATTTCATTTCATTCTTATGAAAATGTAAATATTTTTTTCATACATTACATTTTAGTTAAAGTTCAATTCTTTATCGTAGATATTGACCACACTTTATGTTGTAGGCTTCATCATGGATCATGCCAACACCAAGAACAATGAGATTCTATAAAAATAATTGATTGACTAAAAAGTATGTTAAAACACTTAGGTATTGTAGACACCTAAATTCTACTTTTGCAATATTATTGCCAAACACATGCAAATTACTCTCATTCTTACCAATTCTGTTATAATTAGTAATTTCTACTAAGTAATTAATTTTTCTTACCACTTTGGTTAATTATCAGTGCTTTGTTTGTTACCAAACCTCTTTTGCATTTAGGATGCCACTTTACAATGAATCGTAAGTCAAAATTCTCTTCAAAATAGACAATTAGTGATTATTAGCTAATTAAGCCTATTTTGCCCTTATTTTAGTCAATATACCCTACTGTTAGCTCAAACCCCTCTTCCAACAATTCAAAATCACCCCACTTCTCTCCACAACATCTCAGCAAGCTTCAAAATCTTATCCTAGCCTCCTAGTTGACCCTAAGCGGTTGATTAAAGCTCCACACATCTTAATCACTTGGTAATTGACTAATTGTGATTAAAAAAGCTTAATCATGACTAGAAATTCTAATCTAATTTGGAATTTTAGTCCCACATGTACCAAAATACAAGTTTTCCCAAATGGAAAACTATAAAAAAGGATTCACCTCATACCTTAATACTTTACACCATGCTTTGATTTGCATCTCATATAATGAATATGATTTATAGCCAAGTTCAATCCTTTCCTAAAACCTTCAACAAGGTTAGTAGATGGATATCTAAAGTGACTTTGTAACTCATTTGGAGAGGTCTTTCACCTTGTTTGGTGTAGCAACCATACCCATTTGATTTCCCTCTTAGGTCTATTTAGGTCTATGTTAGGAAATTAAACATATTAGTAGGCATGATTAGTTAGCTTTTGAATTATATTCATGTTAGTTAAGCATTCCATTAAGATTTTATCTTTAGTGTTACATTCCTAGACTTAGAGCCTTAACTAGAGGTGGAAATGGTGTTAGTCTTCCTTAGTTAGTCATGCAATTTGCTTTGTAAATTTTAGGGTGCTTTCAGGTATATTTTACTTTAAGCATGTAATTTCATTTCATACTTAAAGAGGGGGAATGTAAACACTCAAATTTAGAAATTCACTCTTTGACAATGCACTCTTAATAAGATAAATGAGACCACTTAAAACATTTTGAGGTCTCTTTTTTATCTTTTTTATCTTTACACACTGACATGTCATCAAATTATGAGAACATAATACATAATATCTATTGAGAAACATCAATTAACAAGTCCCAAACTTCATATTGTATGTTTCCTTTCCATGGGAAGAGTTGTACAATTTGGTCAAGATAGTATATCCGGTCATGGGTGACTTGTACAGTCTTGGGCCGACATTTCCTCCAACCTTCCTTTTAAATTCCTATTATTTTTAGAGTCTTACAATCTCTCTGTGTTGGCCTTTCCTCGATAAATCTTATGCATAACCCTATTTAATAAAGTACTTAAACACTACCACATTTTCTAAAATGGAAATCCTATTGTATTATATTAATACACTCGCTTCCATGATTTTCAAAAGTTACCCAAGGCTCCCTAACTATCACAATAGCACAATTACAGTCATTAGGATAGTAATATCTATAGGTATGAAGCTTCTTCCTAGGTCAAGACATCAATCTCTCTCTTATACAAGCACACAAACATCCCTTCCCCAAGTATTTTAGCAAGAGAAAAATAAACTTAAGATTTTTCAAAGGTGGTTGTCAAATATATTTACAAGCATTCAAATATCACATGCTAGGTGGAGAATGATGTGCAGTTTGAGGTCTCTTTGAATTAATGCCAACATCAGTAATGTATGGGGTTTCCCACAACCCAACAAATGTTTGTTTTGCAAGAATTCTCATTGATGGCTAGGGTTTAAGATCATTAACAGAGTATCCATAAATCTTCACAAGATGGTCGTAAATTAGGGTTTCATAGCAAAATAGAGTTCCTAACAATCGAGAGTGTCAAAAAGTTATAGAACCCAAATCCAAGCTGATATAAGACAATAAAAAAGTTTCAAGAATGTTGTATGACCCTACCCTAGGTCATTTTATAGTTTTAGTCTCCAGGATGAAGCTTAGTCAAGTTCAATATCTCCCTATTGCAATAGTACATCATCTCACAATTTTTCACAATCATCTATAATCATCTAAGTACACTCATTCCTTTCTGTTTTTAATTTTGTATCTTATTTATCATATTGGTAATTATTTTTGATTATGGTGATTAATGTTAGAATTTATTTAATCAGAATAGTCACTTGTCACTAACCCTTGCATTCATTAGTGTGTTAATTCACTAAAATCAAGTAGGTTTCATTTAAAATCTAATTAGGATCTAAATAGATAAACTATATATGGTATATATAATTTATGTTTATACTGATTAAATTTTACACAACTTTCTATTTTGAGCTATGTGATCCTTTTCAACATTCCTCAACTCAAAATAGGGAAATTTATGGTATTTTACTATAGATCAATGGAGATTATAGATACATATCTTTAGATGACATTCCCAAAATATTCTATTGCAATACATATCTTTGGCATATACCAATTTATCACATTTATACGACATGATGAAATTTACAATCATATACAAATTATCCTTGTGGTAGGCTCAAATAAACATAGGTTAGCTATATGGAAGGCTCAAATACACACACATGTATTCACCTGTCAGACTCAATTTCAAATGATGAATTCATATGGAATACCTAATTACTAGAGTTGAATTTACATATTAGGATTGATAATCATAATTCTATTACTTTTCAACATCCTACATCCCTTACATATGGCATTGAGGGCATACAAGTGTACACATTTTATGATTATTCATTTATTTTATGTTACTAATTTATTTTGTATAATTTTATTGATTGAATGTCAATACATGTTTTTGGATGCGACATGGAGGTTCACATCTATTGAAAAAGATAAATGAGAATGGAACACACATATTATATTCTCATGCATGCATTACACTTATCATATGTATGTGTATCAAGTTATTTATGTTAATAAACAAAAAATCAATTACTAGACTAAAATGGGGGAAAATATGGTATCCTAAATTTAGACCATTGAAATTTGGTAATTATTCTTCACATTTTTCTCACCCTATTAGTCATTATTCACTTAAATGAATAGTTCGGGTATATGCATCTTGCTCAATTTAGTATTCCTTGGTCACTAGGTCACATTTGTTACTCATTATTGACAAGTCAAAAACTAAATTTTTAAAGGTAGAAGATATCTTCAAAATTTTGGGAACCTTCTGTGACTAAAAAATTAAATTTGCACCCCAGTGTGAAAAATTCACTAATGATGGACAAATCAATTTCAATTTTTTTTTCCTGGGGCCAATAGATTCATCTTCCACTATCCTAATGGTCACCTTTTCAAATTCACAAGCTACCTCACTTGAACTAGTGTTAATTGAGTGTGCATAACCTATTGTAAAACTCAATTATAAAAGAATAGGATTGATAAATTAGTCTCTCAAACATTATCCAACATATAGTCTGCATACATCATATATGGTTTCCCTAGGCAATTTTGCAAAGCTACAACCTACACCAAATTTAATATTGGGATCTTTATTTAAAAATTAAATTTTTACTACACATCTTGCAAACATTCACTAGGTTGAATAACTTAAAGTGGTTGATGCCTATTAAGAGTATTGCTATGTAGGTTTTTAAGGGACAACTCAACCTAAATCAAACTTACCCCTTTTTAGGTCTTTAAAGAGGAGAGTTAGGGGTTGAAGAATGAAAATGTTTAACCTAATGTATAGTGGATTCTATCGAATTACAAACTTGAGAAGCTAAAATACAGACACATAATATCATAGTGCTAAAGGAAAAATTCAACGAAACCTTGTACATGGCATATCCATCCACCAATGACAAATCCATTTAAGTGAATTTTCCCTTGGAGAAAATTTTATCCTCCCATAAGTTTTAGAATACCATTTTTTTGGGGAAGGTTCAATGAAACTTTACACATACTTTCACATTTCCATATATCAATTCCACTCTATCTCACCCAATAAATTGGTGTAATTACTTCTAACCCTAAGCCACAATTTTTTAATCCAACTTTCAAGAGCTTGTATGAGATTTCTATAATCATTTTATATGAATGTAGGATTTATGCCTTCATTATATTTACTTTATTTGTAACTCAAGAACATATTTACACATTAATTAGTCTAAATTAACTTAAAACCTAATGTTAGTATTTTTTATTGATAAAGCAGGTTGAAGGGATCCGTTCCCTTTACAAATCCAAGCCTAAAAGCCCCTAATAAATAACTAAACTTAGTTAGGCCTATACCCCCATATTTTTTAAAAAATACACCCACGAAACATAGAGCTATAACCAAACCATCGAATAAAGACTATTTACCTTCCTGAGATTGGAAATAGTCTTTAATATTACCCATATGAAATTTCTTATTTTTCCTATTCTTTACCTCTTGCCACTTGTCATTCTCTGCTGAAATTGTAAGCATAAGATCACCTGGATTCGTTGGTACCATTTTCTTATCCAATGGGGATTCCAGCTCTGAATCCGAATTGGCTGGAGAAAGCCCCCTTTTTGTTCCACTAACCACAATAATCCCAGGAGATTCCTGAACTGTATCCTTCTTCTCTTTTTCCACTCTTTCCTTTGTTTTATTCTCGGTACTAGAATTGTAGGGATCTTCCTTAAATGTCGCAACATCCACTAAATCCGGATCTAAATATCCCCATCCTCTAGTCAAGGCTGAGCCACTCTTCTTAACTAGTTGCTTTTTCCATGGACAAGATGCTTGCAAATGACCAGGGTTTTTGTAGTTTGTACAATGAAATGTCACGTTTTCATAATCCAAAGGTTGTAACTATTGAACATTTCCAAATTTTAAATTAATTCGATCTTGTAGCCCTTTGTTCAAATTGAATTCTACACACATGCGAGTGAAGGAGCACTGGCCCGCATGAGATCTGTCCAAGTCTTCTTTAATAAACTTACCCAAGACATTTTTGATAGCTTCCAAAATAAGGTTGGGAAGTCTCACCGAAACTGGTGTTTTTGAGATTGAAAGAGAGTTCGAATCAAATTCAGGGAACCAAGGAGTCATAAAAACACCACCATTACCCCAGAACCACGGTCCATATGACAGGCATCACTGGTAATCCTTCGTATCCCTAAAATGAACCACAAAAAAGCCTCTAGAACAAAGGAAAATTTTGCACTTCTTTATCCAGTTTTGAAAAATCCACTAGTATAAATCTTTAAAGGAAGGCCATAGGCCATTGAAGCAGCCTATTATGGCATCCCGAGATATATTTTGATAATATTCTTCCACCTCCAGTTGATGAATGACCAGCGTAGTAATTTCTTCAATGAGGTCGACCGAATACGTTTGATTTCCTGCAATATTATAATTAGAATTACCAATAGAAGATTTGAAAGAGACCCAGGCTTAAAGCTCCCACTACCCTGAGCTTCTCACCCAGCTTTTCCTTTGGCTACACCACTAACCCCCTCGGAACCACACCCATCCGTAGATTTTTAAGGATGAGGGAACAGATTTCACCCTTCCCCAGTTGTTTTCAAACCATCCAAGGGATCCCAATTACCTCCAGAAGCTCCCCCTCCATGCCTATTTGATTCCCCTGTTAACCTCCTCTCCTCTCTGCTTGAATGATTCGCATATTCAGTCTTCTTTGCATTCTTGTTGGTGTTCACCATCCTCCACCTTCAGTCAAGTCGAGGATAATCAATATAAGCTTTGGATGGTAATTGTTTTTATTATACCAGAGTTATGAACTGGAGTGGTGGGGGAGTACTTTCTCTAAGTGGAACATGGGTCCTTAATGTCTACTAAGCGATCCATATTTGGAGTGCTTCGCTATGTTCTGCTTGGTCCATATGGAGAAGTTTGACCCCTACCTCAAGGTGTCCCCATGGCCACTTATTGAAATCATCTAATGGACTCAATGAGAATGGAACTTGGTTTGATGATTACAAACTACTTGTAACTCACCAATAGCCCAAGATATTGAGTTCAACCTAATGCTGATATTATATAATCTTAAGGCTTACAAAATTTAGATATGTTCTTGTTCAAACATTTTAATTAATAAATTCATTAGACAAATAATTATGAACTGAGTACAAACAGAGTGACCATATGAGGTAATATTCATTTTATTACTTCCCTTATGGTAAATGATGAGTTGACCAAATTTTTCACTGAAATTTAATTAATTAGTGAATATTTTTCGTTTCATTTATAAAAAAATCTACCTCAATTCAATTTTTCATCATTATTACAGAATCCATTTCCATTAAATTTTCCACAACAATGTATCTCATTCTAGACATATGAATGCCAAATAATCTATGATTTATCGTGGGTTACTTAAAATTTTCTCTATTCCAAGGTGTTCTCTCTTAATAGTGGATGAGAATAACCTATAGGATGTTACTTATTTATGAGGCCCTTCATTGAATGTCCAACAAATGCCAATCCAAACTTCACTCTTAGGATAACTTGAGGAATATAATCAATCTTGAAAAAATGATAATTGCAAAGACAAACGAAAAATTCAATCAGGGAGGAAAGATTCATCTAAAAAGAATTTTTGTACTATTGAAGCTAACATTTAGTTGAGATAATATGAGACAAATTTTTGAGAAATTTCTTAAATTTTTTAGAATTGTTGTTGCATTACTAGTACAAATATCATAAAATGTATCAAAACTTCAAAAGTGCCAAATGTCTTGTATAAAAATAATTGTATGTACACTTAGACTACCATAATTTATTTTTGTTGTATTTTTATAGTAAATATCTTTAACTATTATATAAACAAATTATCGTCTTTTTCCTTATGATTAGAACTAATTGCTCTTTGATTCTGACTTCTGAGAAGACAAGATGTCTTATTTTATATAGAAAGTAAAAAAAAGTTCACGCTCCATAATGTTTATAAAAAATATTCATTTAAAAAGTTATGTAAGACAAAATGTGGAGGGTAAATGAAATTAAGTTATTAAATTAATTTTTAATAAAGTATAAGTTTTAAGAATGAATTAGAGGGAACCAACTGTAATTTTTGAGGATGGTATAATTTTATTAGCGTGTTTTATTGTACATAAGATCCCATGTTTCAATTTAAGAATAGATGCACTCACCTTTACAAGTGTATTACACAAGAGGTCACATGTCTCAATTTAAGAATAATGATAACTAAAGTTTACCTAAGAAATTCTCATATATAAATATAATGTATATTGATGTCAAACTTTAATTCATTGAACTCAAAATTTAATTTAATTATTTTAAAAAATTAATTAAAATTATATAATTTAAATAGTAGACATTTTACCTTTTAAGAGTTTATTCCATATCATCCTTTTTTTTTTTTGAATTATCTTGTATCATTTTAGATGCTAATATAATATAAGATCCTATTCATAAAAAGAAAAGGGTAACTTACCATTCTTTAACAAAGGTTTAATTAGAAAAGTGATTTATACAATAATGCCCCATCTCAATCATTACACACAGCTCATTGAACCAAAAATTAAAGAATAAATACTTGCTATACTAAATATAGGCCTTAAAATATATGTATATATTCGTTTGCTTGAAAAATGAAAAATTATATATATGTATGTGACTATGAAATGGTTGCTTGAGCACATGGACTCCTGTTTTAGTGGCAAAGAGAATTGTATTCTATAATTAGAAATTGAAAATGGTCGTTGCTTTTATGTATTAAAAATTAAGAAAGTGGTTTAAAGGAAAAATAAAAATATAAAGCAACATGTAGATATGGGTTTGTGGGTCATGAAAATGCATAATGAATTAGCTAAGAATGGGCAACAATTTGTTAAGACATGTAAAGTGCATCAAAAGAAAGATATGTGTAAATGATTATAACCTAGAAAATAGTAATCTAATGAAACATCATAGACATTGAAGCGATAAGTGAATTTATGTGGGAATCTGTTGTGTGGAAGGGAATGAATATGAGCACATGCACGAAAATTGACTTGACTTGTGAAAACTAAAGTAAGATGCCGACATATCATATTAGTATGGTTGAAAGTAAAGCTTAAAAAAAAAAAAAAAAAATATATATATAGGAAACACTTACTCCATTGGACAATATATGTTTTCCAACCCAAACAAGTAAGATAATAATGGCAATAACAACAAAGGTCCTTTCTGATTTCTATGCTTGGCACCCTAAATAGACCCTATTATTCAATAACTAACCTTGAATACTGATAAATAACATGGGAGGCATATAGGCTTTTTAAAGTGGGGAGCATGAGAAACATTAACATGTTGATAATATTAATAAGAGTGGGTGTAGAGATAGGGTAGTGTGGGTCATGCATACATGTGCAACCATGTGGCATGTCGCTAGGGAAGGGTCCACTATCCACTTCCACACAAAATACAAATTTTTAAAAAAATAAAATAAAATGATAATTTTTTAATGTGTTCTTTTCTAATATTCTCCCCATTTCCTTCACCAGTGTGTTTCATCAGGGATGACATATTCATGAATGTCAGGCCGTGTTTGCAGGCCTTATATATTTATATATTTACCCTGGAATTTGCATTTCGTAGGGCTTGGGCAACCTAAAAATATCATCCTTCTCGATATTGATTTTAGGGCATCCATATTCTGCTAAAGCAAAGGGGCAATATCAGGTTATATAAGATATATGTACATGTACTCATACCCATATATTCACAGAGGTCTCTATACAAATATATTTCATCAATTTTCTGTGTCTGTTGCAGCATCACTTGTATGGGTTTCATGAAGTCTGCTGAGAGTATACCCATGATCTAGATTTGAGTTTTTGTGTCTCTTTTGATGTTGGCATTGCACTTATACAGATTTTATGCAAACTTGAATAAGGATTTTTGTGTAGGTCAAAACCCACACAAGGATCAACAATAACAGTCTTCGTCAAGTTGAAGTCCTGGAACAATACACTGTACTGTTTGTTGTAATTTTCTTTGTGTAGTGCAGCAATCTGTGAATTTTTTGATTTGGTTGTAGATATCTCAAGGATTTCATCATTAGAGATGAATATCCCACCAAGTTCTTTTAGACAGATATACTTGAGAAGGCTGCTAAGGGCACTTGGCAGCATTGATACAATTGATAACCACAAGGACTTGAGTTTGCTGAAGAGGAGGAGGAGGATCAAGCTTGCAGCAGACATATCACTGGCCCTCACATCCAATGGGAGCCTTTGGAGCCATGCCCTGATATCAAAAATCTCTAAGATTAACAAGGATAAGTCCCTCTTGCAGAAGATTATAGGCAAGAACAAGGTGAGATACATGCAGAAATTGAAAACAAATAAAAACGGTGAGTGCTGCTCTGGTACCCACATGCAGAAACTCATGGTTGGCAGGAGAAGAGCAATGAAAAGAGCATTCATGAAGAAGAGGAAGCCTTCTCCATATGAACTTGCAAGGAGCTTGGTATCTCAGAGAACAAAGCTGCTAAAGAGACTCATTCCTGGTGGGGAATCCATGGACAGTTGCTGTCTATTAAAAGAAGCGGCAGACTACATCATCTCCCTCAGAACTCAGGTAGAAGTCATGCAATCCCTTGCAAATCATGGTAGTCAGCAATCTAGACAAACTCTCTGATCATATACACATCATATACATACGGTATATATTCTGTGTATTGATTGTTAGGATATTAAATTCAATAAATTCACTATAGCTTAAGTCTGTTAGGCTGCATTGCAATACTTTATAATCTAGAGTGAATGGATTCCTTTGGATACAGAGGGAAAGAAGCCAATGTCTGCATTAATGTTCCAATAGTGCCAACTTTTGATTGTCCCTATGTTCTAGCCAGCTTCTGTCCTAAATATTTTACTGTTTTAGTTCCAACTTCTACAGTTTGTAATTATGAAATCCACTATGCTGCAAAGCATAGGATCTAGGATGAGTTGCTTTCTTCAATAATGTCAAAGATGTAATTGTGTCAAAGTATATTTTGTACGCGTAAAATCCAATATGTGACAACAGTATTTTTGTTCCTTCCAAATAATGCAGATCATTAGGTGTATATATACAGATATTTTGGTTACCGTATTTTTCTGCATACATTGGATGTCTCAAATAGATCTTTCTTTTGGCATTTACGGTAGAGCTCTCATGATATTCTCAAATTTCCTTTCCTTGAACTTCACCACCATGATTATGACCATCTCCTTGTCATTTCTGTTAATAGATCATCCTTTTGTCATTCTGTAGTTTAAACAGAATGACCCATTAAAGTTTCTATTGGCTTGGATTCAAGATTTATGTAGCAGGCTATGATTTTATTTTGTATTTGATTGAACAGGATATATTAGAATTTAATCTACTGTTTCAGTACGATTCTTTTTTTCTTACCATTAAAGAGTCTTTTATTGAGTGCGCGTAATCATCTTATAATTTAAGGACATGATCAGGTCAGAGTTCTATGTTTCGATGAAGAGCTGAGAAGCCCTATAAATTAGACACATCTGTAGGACCATTTTTCTACCTACACTAAACTATACAAAAAGATGGGCTTTTATCAACCATGACCACAAGTGGCCGGTAAGTTCTGTGCTTCCAATCGCAAAAAAATCAAACCAGAGACCAGTGGTTTACAAGTGTTTACTCTTACCGATTCACGATTACACACACAAATATCAATATAAACCAAAACTGTATATGTTAACTGCTGTCGAATTCGTCAAACAAGATACGACCTTCCTTATATCAAGACTATTCCATAGCCTTTTCTTAATGTGCTTGCTGTTTATTGTTTAAGAGACGATGCTTTTCTCTCACCTTTTTCCTATTTATGTATTTTCATCTTACTATTTTAAAAGTAGACTGATACTTCCAAATAGTAAGTGATGAGAATTCAATCTAAATTATCGATTATTATTTTTAATGTATAAAGATTTCGAATATATATGACTATTGGGTTGATCTGATTTTAATTTAATTTGATATTTTTAATATATTTATTTATTTGGGTTTATAAATTTCCTTGTTTAAGAGATTTATGTACCATCCCATATTTCTCTTCTTCAATACTATTTTGTACAAATGTTTTTAATTCAAATACATTTTCATCTTGTTATTTCAAAAGTTGAGTGATACTTTCAACTAATATCTATAACCATTAGATTGGTCTAATTTTTATATAATCTGATATTCTTAATGTATTTATTTTTTTGGTTTACAGACTTTTTAATCTAATAGACCATGTTTTTCTTCTCCAATGATATTTAGTATATATATTTTTATATTTATATAGTTTCATCTTGTTTTTTTTTTTTTTTTAAAATTGAGTGATTATTTGAAATAGTAAGTGATGAGAGCTCAGCCCAAATCATCCATTAGTATTTTTTATGTATAAAGATTTGCAATATCTACAATTATTGGATTGATATGATTTTAATATAATATGATATTTTAATGTACTAACTTTTTTGGTTTCCAAACTTTAAAAGAGAGATCTTAATATTTCAAAAACTCTGTGACTATTTCAAATATTTTCTAAATTGTGGATTATTATTTATTATGTATAAAAATTATAATATCTACAATCATTGGATTAATATAATTTTACAAAATAAATGTGTTTATATGTATTTATATAAAAAATAAGGCTTCTATTCTTTACATATATATTACACTTTTTTTAGGTTTGTTTTAGTCAAACTAGAAAATTAATATGTTAACTTAGTCCAATTAAAATATTACAGAAATTAGTAGTTTAATAAATTTACCAACTAATAATTAATTCTATTCCAAAAATACTAAATATTTTAATAATTAATTAATTATTTATGCTACTAAATTATTTAATAGATAAGAACATTTACCTTACAATTTCAAAATAAATCTAAAATTAATATTTTTATTTTATATAATAACATGAATTTATATTTATATTCATCTTAATTTTATTATTACAATTTAACAATATTGAATGGATATTAACTTTTTAAATTAATAATCTATAATATATAGAATACAATTTTCAAGTCTCTTATATGTAGTTTTCATGACTAGAATCTCTTATATGTAGTTTTTTCTTTTTAAATGTCCTCTTTTTATGTATATTCAACATGTCAATTACATCATGATTAAATTTATTGAGTTCTTAAAATTGAACAATAATAATTCCTTAATTACCAATATAATGTAATAACACATGCATTTTCCCTTCAATTTTAGTTGGTTTATATTTTTTCATCTTATTTGTAGTGTGTATGTATTTTTCAATTCATCTTAATCAAATAGTCAACATTTATGTATTTATTTGGTTGGTTACATGCTTGCAACTAATATTTTATTACCCTCTTCTTAACAACCTTCATATGATTGTTCGAGTAAATCTATTTGTATGATCCCCTATTTTCAATTTCATTTCATTCAATTATAAAAGCTCTCCTTTCAACCTGTGTTTTGCAAGTAACTAACAATATTATTATTTTAATTTTATTGTGATAAGACGAATATATTGCCATTACTTAATTTGAATTTTTACATTGAATTATGAAAAGATGTGATTTTCCTAACTCCGAAAGTTTGTGATTTTCCCTTCTCCCTTTATAAATAATATTATTTGTACTTCCTTACTAAAGTCACACTTATTATGTAAATTGTTCATGTCCCCATATATAACTAATATTGTTCTTATTTCCTTGTTGAACTCACATTTCTATTCATAACGTTGATGCACTCTTCATATTGTAGGTTACATTTTGATGAGTGTAAGCACATACATATGTATGGGTTTTAAAGGATTTTTTCTTTTGAACTATATGTCACGGAGTAGATAAGTAGCACAAACTATACATTTGCCTTAGTTTTTAGTGGTGTATACTTATTTTAATTTGTAAATGTTTTGATAAAGATGTTGAGTACCATAGAATCTTATGTACCATGAGATTGTAAAAATGGAGTCATCTTAGAAGTTATAAATATATCTTTTAGCATTTTATGATGACCTTCATTGCGTTATAGGACAAAACAAAACATACACATTACATGTTTTTTTCACATGGATTAGTTATAGTAGATATACAAAAATTATCTTCCACTCTCAACTTCTTATTTTAATATATATTTGTAATTTTATTTAAAAGAATTTCTTGAAAAAAAAATTGTGAATGTTTTTTATAAACTTTTCAAACAATAAAAATCAAAAGGCTACCTATTTTTCTCTAAGTGCTATCTATTCATATGGACTGCAAGAATATTATATATTATAAGTTACTTAACAAAATGTATGTTATATTCAAACAATATCGTATATGTCATCGTAGTCAAATATTTCCTTGAAAATCATTAAGAAAAAAGGATTTACATGTCCTAATTACTTTAAGAGAAGTCAAAAATAGCTCTATAAGAGAATGTATGATCTAATTTACATTCAATTCTAGATTGCATATCAAGCATACATGATTGTGAATGAAGCATGACCAGTTCAGTTAGTCGAGAAATACTTTTATCTAGTACGGCATAGTAGGATTGTCCAATTATAGTCTAGGATAAATGCATAATTCAATGTTGACTAATTGATTCCTATGGTTTGTTTAAGGAAAAGCCAACTTTTTAGAACTACATCACATAAGTTTGTATCCAAATTCTATTAGAAAAAAGATGTGTGAATGTGCATCAAAACAATTAGGAGGGTCTACCTAAAAAAAGGACAAATTAAAACAATTATGAATGAATTTTTATTTTATTCATATTTTTTGAGTTTCAAGAACAATCGTCTATTCCACAAAATAAACTTGCAGGGAATTTTCTTACATATCAGTTTTCCTCTTGAAATTTCATTAGGATTATATATTGTTTAAAAATAAGGTCTTAAGATGTAAGGGGGTAAAATTGATTATAGATGACATTTGCATTTTTGAAGAGGTGACTTTCATATTATATTGTTTTACACATCAATCGTTCACATAATTGAAATAAGTCTAACTCACAACACTAACCCCTTTTGCAATACAAATGAAGATAAATCATATCAACAATTTCTAATATATAAATAATATATGATATAGAATTTGAAAACATATTATGAATATGAATATTTATTTTAAAGAAGGAAGTGTTTTACATTTCTAAATAAATCCACTATAAATCCATTATTTTACATTTCTAATCTTTTAGCTACTTTACAAAATTAGATACAAGTTGTGTAAAATTAGTATAGTAATCAATATAGTACATGTATTTATTGTACATGTTAACTTATTGTTTATTAATGATTTCTTAACAATTTGAAATTAATACAAATGATTTTGTTATTCATGCAGTATAAATTTGATTTCATTTATATTTATATTTCTTCCATAGTTTATAAAATATAAAATGAACTCTTTCTTGTAATAAATGATACTATTTCACTTTACCCTAATAATCAAGAAGTAAAATGTATAGATAATAAGAAAATACCAATTACTGCAATTCTTTATAGAATTATAATTAAGAATTTAGAAGATTAATTGTTCGTAATTAAAAGAATATAAATGATAGATAAAACCAATGTTATTTATCTTCCTATCAACAATTTATTAATCCCTTCTGTTTTTTTAGGTGACATGTAATGGTGTTTCAAATTTTACACCTTTCAATAATGATAAACCATGTGATAATGTGTCTAAGTATGGTAGTGATATTCATACACCTTCCTATAGTGACACTTTCATTCTTATGTATGAAATAGATTGTAAACTAGCATACCTATATTTTATAAATATATGTAATATAGGCCGAGAGGTATATATTACATATATTTATATATTATATAAATATATAGGTGCCTCGTGAACTTCAACTCTCGGCCTATTTTACATATCATGTTTTGGTTTATGTTTCTATGTGTATGTAAAATATGCCGAGAGGTGAGGTTCACGAGGCACCTATATATTTATATAATATATAAATATATGTAATATATACCTCTCGGCATATATTACATATATTTATAAAATATAGGTATGCTAGTAGCAACCACAGGAGTTGCATTATACATAAAACAATACCAAAAATAAAGTATGAAAAATAAGGGGGAATTTAGTTTGTGTATGAATAAAATAAAATTTATAATTTAATATTATAATTATTTATTATCAAAACATAGTCACTTATATGTAATTTTCTTATGTAATTATATTACTATATAACTTAACACATATTTGTCTTTGGAGAATGAGTAGGAGCAAAAAAAATCAAGGTCTATAATGCACGAAGTTCTTATCGATTTTATTAGTAACCGTATTATCAAGTTAAAAAAATACAATCTTTTTTCATACGAATTGAAATGCGTAATGTACATCACATGTAATGACAAATTCATAGAATGAAATGTGTGCTAAATATGGTACATTATCTATATTCCAAGGACATAAGTCTTTTTTCCTCAGCCTTCCGTTTCGAAAGTAGTTTTCCATTCTTCATTTTTGCATAGTGCTCATATGAAAATGGCGGAGATATTCTTAGACTCTACAACGAATTCACTCGAGAGATAGCCAAAAATGTTAACCCCATTGTCTCTCTTTCTCCAATATCAAATGTAGCCTTGGAAAGAGTCAAACCTTGCGATTTATGTATCGTCAATGCCCATGCCAACCATAAGGGTAATTGGTGTGTGTGTCCCCTTTGTATTGGTGTAATTGGGATGGTATGTGGAGTTCTATCTTCAAATGGTATTCTGAAGTAACTATCAAATTCAATCATTACATATGTTGGTGGGTTCGGTGGACCAGTACCAGGTGCATATACTATATTTCCAATATATCCCAGAGCTCCATTTACAAGACCTGCTTCTATCCAAAGATCGGATGTTACCATAACCCTTGCATCATTAGAAATTAATAATCCTAAATCAAGTTTGTCATTTAGACCTCCTGTCAATGTGTTAGCGGTACTTGTTCTAGTTGCAATGCTACATGTGACATGTCTTTTCAATGAATGCAAATTTTTTTTGTTGTGGTTATTCACGTTAATATTTGTTGCCATTAGGTGAATATTATTATAGAATTCTTTGTTTTTATCTTTGTCTAATGTAGAACTTGTTCTACTCATTAACAACATCCAATCATCTAGTGTTGGATTTGCATCTCTGAGATTGGCCAGAAGTTCTGAAAAATGCTTTTGGTCTTCATCTTCTCTTGCTTGCCTAAATACCTTATCCAATGTAACAACTGTTCCGAATGCTTCCCATAACAGCTTTGCACATCTATTACTATCATATGGTGGTTTATCGGTAACAGGAGCAAGTTGCCCCAAATCTCTTACCAAAATCATAGAAACACCACCAAAACTCATGTCTGCTCTTTTAGGGAATGATTGACGAAGTCGAGAGTCCATGTTTTCTAGAAAAAAAATTTCAAAGAAGCTCATTTCATCAATCAATACATATTTTATATGGCAAATCTCTTGTTGGAATGTTACAAGTCTCGATCCCTCCAATTCTGCAAAATCTATAATAGGGATTTGAAGTTGTGAATGGATGGTCAAGGTGCCAATATTAAAAGCTGCAACTCTTGTTGGTGCAAGCAATAGAAGAGGAGAACGTTTAGGGAATGATGCATCAAAAAGTTCCCGACAAATAGAACCAATCAAATATGATTTTCTTATTCTCGTTGTTCCTTGAACTATCATGAGCAATGGAATGTTATTTCAATTTTGATTATAATGTGTCATTATTATATCAAGTGCTTGTTTTTTTAGCACCCAAGGTGTTACAATTGAAATTTGGGGCTAATTCATCATCTATAACCAACCCATTATCTTTCATGTTGCTTATGAATTTTATTGCTTTACTTGTGTATTCTTCACCTCGATATTCATCATTCCTTGGTGTTTTTCTATCAATATCTCTCCTTCCCAACATATCTATTTCCATCGCTTGCAAAATTTGACCATGATGAAGCCTACACATG
Source organism: Taxus chinensis (assembly GCA_019776745.2). Taxonomy (NCBI): domain Eukaryota; kingdom Viridiplantae; phylum Streptophyta; class Pinopsida; order Cupressales; family Taxaceae; genus Taxus; species Taxus chinensis. Next base: position 102,142,309 of record CM034148.1, on the reverse strand, counting down.
ATTTCCCATTCATGTTCTATTGTATTATGTTGAACATGTTGATTAATTTCATCTTTAGAATTGTTGTTATTTTCAACATCTTCTACTGCAGTCCTCTTTTCGAAATGCCATGGATTATAATGGAATGAATCCCAGTTTAAACTTGTTGAATCATAATCATGTCTGATATCTCTGTCTATATCTCGAAACTGCTTGTAAAGCAACAAATCTGACCAACAAAAATTAACCCATTTATGAGATTCTCATGAAGGGATAGAGGAAAACCTTAGGAACACTCTCTCAATAGCTGCAAAACTCCTAACCTCCCACTTGTTATCCCATTTTCTCCTTGGATTATATGTCCAAGATCTAGCAGCATCAATAAGAGACACACTTTCCATGGAAAAAGGCCTATTCTTGTACCCATCAATGAAACCTTTTGCATGGTCATCTGAATCAGGTGTTGTTACTTTTTTGAACACCTCACACACAAAATTCAAATTGACAAACACTCTATTTCTCTCTACCAAAGGGAGCTCTAATAACATGTGACATGTTTCTTGTGCACCAATGTCTCTTTCAACAATTGTTTCAGTTAGAAGTATCATGTATGTTGTCACTGCCATTTCATCTGGGTTTTCAATATTTTCCATCTGCATCAACATTTGATGATAAGTTTCAGATATTTTCTCTGCTTTCCCTGCATACTTTACAAGGTAATTGACTATGACATGTTTGGAAAGAATAGGTTACCAATCTACGTTTGCTCTCCACAATTGTAATATGTAGCGATTATGTGTATTTACCCTATCATCATTTCTCATAGGTTCGAAATTTTTATCTCCCATCTCTAAGTCTTGATATAACTTTGATCCAACAAGATTCAATGGCCATGGTGCATTATACCTACAGAATGTAATAATCAATTATTAGTTCTTCCACATATGTGTTTTTTATTTCAATTTAATTATTCAAATTTTTGAACATCTTACCTACAGACAATTTTTCCCCTTTTCTTATGTAGGCAGGAACCCTCTCTACACATCGTATGTCATTCTACACTATTGAGAATCTCTTCATAGTCACGTTCCATATCGAATTGTGTCAGTTGTCTTGTATTTCGAAGACACAGATGTTGCATAAAATTTTGGTAGACCTATCACATAGAACATAAGAATACATAATATATTTTGAGAATGTAAAAATTCTATATAAATCATAGACTCGATGAGAATTGATAAATTACCTGTATGTTTCGTTGGTGCGTGTCATCCCGAGGATTCCATGCATGGACAATAGAATGGAAGTGTTTTTCAGCATTTCCACATTGAAAATCATCATTCCAATCAAGGTTGTCCATATTCGGTGCCCCTTCTAACCATATGAATCCATGCACATGTGGCAAACCTCTATAATGCCATTCATATCTAGACCAATAATCTTTAACTTTCATTCCTTTTTGTAATACCTCCTTTTGGAAGAGTGTATGTCACAGGTGCATATAGTGTGCCACTATATGTGGATATTCGATGATATTTTTCCTTCACCAATTTTGTGCTTCTTGTGGATTATCCAGAGGTGTTCCATGCATTAATGGATATAGATCAGGCCAATACATATCAGTTGCACTTAATGTGAAAAAAATAGTAGGTGATCCTATTTGATGCAACATGTCAGCCAAGTCACCACGACATTTTTCCTAGTAAGACCTTGTACCCCTCAACGATGTTCTGAACTACATCAAAAGATTAGCCAGATTGGAACAGGGAACATTCTTCATATGCTCACGTAACTCGTTGATGGTGATTGGCATATCTTAGAGGTTTTTCTTCACAAAAACTACAGACGAATTTTGTGCACAATGTCTCACAATCATGTTCCTCATGTAATACCTGAACCAAGGATGTCGTCCAAATCGGTGATCCCTATATCGCAATAAATGCTTTACAAATTCATGGATACGTACTCATTTTAATCACGGTTCTATCCAATCACATTTTCCATCAGGAAAGAGAGTAGGGAATGCCATATCAAGTAGACCTACTGTCACATACTCATTGATACAAGATGCTCCTATCCCTGGCCAATCAATGAGTGCTCCAGGGTCCGCATGAGGGTTATTCACCCACACATGGATTAATTCCATCTCCCTTGGTGCATTAAATAGTTTAGATGCCATCAATGTTGTATGACTAATTATATTTCCTTCATGTGTCTCCATGGTCATACCTACAAACACAATTTCATTGTTGTTGGAATCAAACTCCATATGAACTGAGTTCAGCTGCTCGAACACATTCTTAGCAGAATGAGGTGGAAGTTCATTCAGAGCATTTTCATCAATTTGGACATCTAAATAGAACTTATCATGTTCTATTTTATATTTCAATGCATTATAAACTTTCTCTCTATTGACTCTAAAGTCATAATTTGTTCCACGCTGATCTTTACAGTAATCATCGGCAAATCTTTTAATCTATGGGGCAACAGATTAGCGATTAATTTTAATTCTTGAGAAAAAATTATTGTGTGACCTTTATATTTATATTGATGTCTTGTTGCATGTGTCACTTGCAAGATTGGGTTGACACGGGCTATTTAAATTTCCTCAATTTGAGTTAAGTTTGCAAGTTCTGGCAATTGTGGCCCAAGATCCATATTGTTTGATGCCAAAAATTGATGATGACCTTTCTCTTGTCGACATCTAGTACACTCAGGTCCTTCAGGTGTTCGAGAAACTTTTATTCCAATGTAACATTCTTGAAAAATATAACACATGACCGGCGAAGAAAGGTTATCAAGACCGTGTTGAAAAATCATTTGGACCGTATTGAAATCTCTCCCAAGCATTCCATTGGGATCATCTATCATGTGTTCTCTCACAATATGTGAGTCTTGCATTCTTCTTCTTCTTCTAGGTTTGATTGTTAAATCCTCTTGTAAATCATTATTTTGCATTCTTCTTCTTCTCGTTGTTCATATTGGTTGTAATGTCATCTCCTATTGTACACTATCATTCTCTAAATTATTTACAACATCTATATATATTATATCTTAGGCCAAGTTTTCTGGTGTTTCGAGCACGTAATCCATTGATGTTGAATTTCTTGCCCCAGAATTAACTTCAACATTACCAGCCATTCTACGATAATTCCTCTGAGATGCTTCATGATGAAGTTCTTGTCTAGGTAGTCTTTCCTCCTCTTGCAACTAACCTGAATGAATCTGTCTTTGTAACCTTACCCTTGATACATGTGAGTCATCTTGAGACGATCGTTCATGAATTATTGTCATGTTATTTACATGTTGTCATATTTCTGCATCTAATTCTTCTTTTGTTAATTCAGCCCTCCGTTCTGCGAACCTTTATCTATCATTATCATTTCGAAGTTTTGTTTGTTCCTCTCATTGTGCATCTATCATTTATTGTTGTCTCCTTCTGCGATATTGTTTTTGATATTCTCTTTGATATTCTCTTCTTTCATGTTCATTTTAAAAATTTAATCGTGGTTGAGCCACACCTATAAAGTATTTTCAACAAATTTTGTGATTATTTATGTAACTAAAAAATCCATGTACATGTAATAGAAATCAATCATATATTATCCAAGTTGTAACAATTAGCAAGGCTAGTCAAAGAATGATATGAATTTAAGAGAATAGGAGATTAGAAAAAGTGTTTTCATTTCCATATCTATGACCTTTTGTTTGATTTATAATAGTTTTTTCACCAACACACTTAAAACACTATGCAATTTATAAAATATTTTATATAAATAATGCAAGTAAATCCTCACATTCTCATCTTTCTTCCTTAGGAAACCGATCTATACGAATTTGTCCTTGTATCCTTATTCTTGATGCATGGTGAGTCATCTTAAGACGATTGTGCACAAATTTTCATCATGTTATTTGCATGTTGTCGTCTCTCTACATCTATTTCTTCATTTGTCAATTCAAACCTCCGTTCTGCAAATGCTCTTCTATCATTATCATTTCGACGTTTCCTTTGTTCCTCTCATTGTGCATCTGTCATTTCTTGTTGTCTTCTTCTTTGATATTGTCTTTGATATTCTTTTCTTTCCTCTTCATTTTCAAAATTTAATCTTAGTGGAGCCATGCCTATAAAGTATTTTCAAAAAATCACCTAATTATTTATATTATTTAAAACTCCATGTGCATGTAATAGGAAATAATCATATAATATAGAAAATCTAAAAATTATGAAGGACGCTCAAAATATGATATGAACTAAAGTGACACAAACTATCACATTTACAAATAACAAACAATACCTCAATTCTCTATTAACACAACAATTCTTCATCGACGTCATTGTATAAATCGTTCTTATACAGGCAAGTTGTGACAATTCAACCATGTTCCTCTCATAAATAACATAATATCAAAGACAAAAATATAAAAAAAAAAATTCTCAATTGCGTATTCAAAAATCAACTATATCCATGTCCTTCAATGAAATAAACACACACCCACACCACCTTGTAAAGAAATGTTCAAATGCACATATCCACATTAATCATTGCTTGAAAAAACACAACATACAAAAAATAACATGTCATCCACTCACGAAAATGAAAAAACATTATGATGGAACCATAGTTCCTGAGAATTTATATTAAAACATTTTTCCAAGCATACACAAAATATGATTTCACGGTTTCACTATAGAAATATAAAATATTTATATTTGACATTTCTTATAGAAAAACTGCATTGTCGGAAGATGCATATGTTATACATACATCAGGATATCCCTCATTACGTTGCTTTAAAAAATTTTTCGAGAACACAGGATGACATCCAAATTAGGACGTGCTAGGAGAGCATATCAGGAAACATCCCATTTGCAAATCCTAGCTCCTGGTATCGAAAAACGCGCATGCAACGATAGATTCCGAGTTGGACAAATATCCACAAATGTTCCCCAATGAAAATAATGTAAGGATATATATATGCATACAAAAATTTCTCATAAACATCACATTCTTTTTTTTCAAAAAGTTTATATTAGTCAATGTCTTAAAATTATAAATGTACAAATATTCAATTTCTAAATACACAATGCACACGAAGATGTTAAAAATTGTCTATATAATAAAAGCAAAATCTTAATAATTGAACTATTTAAAAATTATCTATATAACAAAAGCAAAATCTTAATAATTGAAATATTTTACAAGTTTCTATAATTTTTAGATGATATTGCTAATACATCTCTAATTGTAATGTTTCTGATTGTCTTTTTAAAAGAAAAGTTTGTAGAGAGACTATCACATCTCACTCTAAGTTACTACTATTATAAATTGCATATCACTTTGAATAATAACTATTTTAAAAAAATATTTTAAAAAATTGTTAAAGTAAAAATAAATAGTTTTACATGGGTTTATTAAAAGTACAAACCCATAGAAATGTTGTTTTAATAATACATCTCAATCGGAATATTTTCCTAAACAATTCAACTTACAATGTCTACACTTTTTTTAAAATTACTCAAATTTCAAGTATACTTTTTTCTTTCAAAATTAATAAATTTTACCAAGATAGAAATTTAAATAGGATATAAATTTCATAAAGTAACTTTTAATAATACATCTCAACTGATTTTTTTTCTTTTCATTCAAAATTATTAAATCTTATCATGATATAAATTTAAATATATATAAATTCATAAAATAACTTTTAAAAATACATATCAAACCTAAACATAAAAGTGAAAAAGACACAAAATATATTTTCTAATAATAATTTTTTAATAAATTTCATACCTATATCATATTAATGACTAATCCTAGAGTGTGTCCAAGTTATGTGAACCGCAATTAATCATGTCTCCATTTCCTGCAATGTCATGTAAGGTAAGAATTTAATCACATAATCCCAAAAATATAATTGAAATATATAAAGTAGACACTGTAAATACATATTGAAATTAATGACTAATCCTAGAGTGTTTCGAAGTTATGTGAATTGCAATTAATCATGCCTCCATTTCCTGCAATGTCATTTAAGGTAAAAATTAATTCACATAATCCCAATGATAAAATTGAAATATATAAAACACTGTAAATACATATAAAAAAAAAATTGAGGTAAAGGTTGGGGGATTGGTTTTTAATCTGAATTCCATGCATAAATTTTAATAGTGAGCAATACACTATCTAAAAAAAGGAATTATACTGAAATGAAACCAAAACAATAAGATCTTACTATGAAGTTATTGAACCTATCACAATTTCCAATCCGGGTTTGTTTGTAAGGAACAAATTAAACTATGCATAAATTTTAATAAAGAGCAATGTTCTATCTAAAAAAAGGAATTATACTAAAATGAAACCAAAAGAATAAGATCTTACTATCAAGTTATTGAACCTCTCACAAATTAAATTATTATAATGCGTGGGGAAGTTATGTAACTATTTTTAATAACTTATTTATTACTTAAAATTATTTACCTAATAATATATTGCATATTTAAACTTATTTATTTATTTAAACATTATAGTTTTTAAATTAACACATTAAAAATATTTTTTACTTGTTTAAACAATTTATTTACTTTAATTTTTAAATATAATTCACTTCCCCACACCCGATAATTTAAAAAATTAATTTACTACAATATTTTTTAAAATTATTTAACCTTTAAATTATTTACTTCCCCACACCCGAGAATTTAACGGATTAAATTAGTTACTTCCCCACACCCTCTTCACTTTAATTTCTGTAATTTCCCCAAGAATTAAATTAAATTAGTAAATTACTAAAGTGTTTAAAAAATTAAACTACTAAAGTGTTTAAAAAATTATTTATTTAAACATTATAGTTTTTAAATTAACACATTAAATTACTAACCTGATAATTTACAAAATTAATTTACTAAAGTATTTTTTACCTTTAAATTATTTACATCCCCACACCCGAGAATTTAACAAATTATATTATTTAATTTAATTAGTAAATTACTTTACTTTAGTTTATGTAATTTCCTCAAGAATTAAATTAAATTAGTAAATTACTAAAGTGTTTAACCTTTAAATTATTTACTTCCCCACACCCGAGAATTTAACAAATTAAATTATTTACTTCCCCATACCAAAAATTTAACAAATTAAATTAGTAAAGTGTTTTGTAACACGGACACAATTTCACGGGCACGACATCACTCAATATATATATAAATTCTCATGCCTCTCGGCATAAAAATTAAATATCACGGACACAATTTCACGGGCACGACATCAGACTCCTCCACTCAATATATATAAAAATTCTCATGCCTCTCGGCATAATAAATGAGAATGCCTCTCGGAATATATTTTTTCAATTTGATTAAAGTGAATATCCTAATGGACATATGATATTTTACATATTCTTATGTAAATAATGTACATGAATACAACACTTTGTTAAAAAAAATTGCATATACACTTATAACATTATGCACTACATTAGTTATACACCTTTCCTAGTGGGTATATATACTCCAACTTATGGTTGGAAAAAATACACTTATGAGATTTAAATGACAAAAAGGTCCATAATATTACAATAGAACATATCTAATCCTTTCTACAAAGTTATGAATAACCCATAAATCAATATATTTTAAGGTTTAAATACACATTACCTTTTTGATATATGAACAGGTTGACTTAAAGAAGCAATTCCTATTTAGTAGAAACTATTGATTATGAATGTGAATTTTATAAATTATATCACTTGTACACTCTTTCTTGTGATACTTCCAATTACTTAGCAACATTGACCTAAGAAAAAGATTGTTCACTTAACACTAAAACTACATTTAATGCAAGTACTAATGATGTAGATTTTTGCTAATCAAATTTCCTTCTATCAAGCATTACCACACACATTGTTTTAAATGAGAAGAGGAAAGTTAAATATCAACTATCACTAAATAATTAGGCATAAATAAAATTAAATGTGACTTCATATGTTTCACCTATTTTACAATCCAAGAAAACTTATGTAACACAAGAAGTTTCCAAATGGCATGTGTCACAAGACCTATCTAAAAAGTAAAATATGGTAAATTGGGATCTTGTATAAGGTTAATAAAGTAAAGTGATTGTCAATGGTGATAAGATACAACTCAACATATACACAATTAACTTTATAATAGAGATAATTTGATGTCTTGTTCTTCTTTTCACAACTCAATTCACTCTATTAGATACTCAATCTAAAAAGAATCAATAATAGATCTATAATTTTATCAATGAGAATGAAAATATGAACCATTCAACATTTGTAAATTTTTATCACAATTCATGTTACCTAATCAATACATCTTCCCATGATAATATGAATTTAGAGCATCATTATCAATCTTTTTCACAAGGTCCTTTTGTTCCTTCTATAAGCACCTATTCATGTCACAACTATTAAGTCTCTTGGAGGGAAAATTTAGGTCAAATTCTATTTCCAATAATTTTTTGTTGATTATCTAAATAGGTTTGAATACTCTTAATATATTTTTGTCTAATTTATAGTGCTTTTCTATAGACATGCTCTGTCATATCTAATAGGTCTTGTTTTCATAAAATCTTAGTCCAATTTCCTTCATATTCATCATCATAGGATGCCATTTTAGGATTAATTTAATTCTATCAAGTTATATTACCTAGCTCCCTACTTTTTCCCCAACTCACAAAGTAGTTGATCAATTATGCCCATTAGTTCTGCTTTGAGAGAAATTAAGGTATAGATTTTTCTAGACACGGTTCCTTAGAACTATATAAACCTTTTTCAATACCATTTTTGAATTTTATTAATACTACTAATTTTTAGATCCCAAATATTTTTGAATCACACCCAATTCACAATTGGATCTATCAAATAAGCCCTCTCCATTGTGCACGGTCCTGTCCTTGGTAGACTATCAGCAAAAACTTCCTCCTGTGAAATTTAATGATCCTAAAACCTCTTAAAAATCTAATAACATGTAATAAAAATGATTTCTTCCATATCTTAGTTTTTGATATTGTGAAATAACAAAGATATAAGATTTTTTTTTCAAAAACTGCAAAATAGGGATTTGGAGAATCCGAGAAGGAGAAGATATAGTTATCTTTATTTGGGAGCCCTATCACAACCTAAAGTTAGTTTATTAATATTTTTTAAGGCTTCCTTGAGGTTTCTTATTTTATAAAAAATATCTATAGAAGCTTTACATGCTCCCAAAAATAAGCTTTAGGTGAGCAAAATTGTGGGAATTGACAAAACATAGTCGGGTTTAGAAGTACATGTTAAATGTTATGAGCTATCATGGAATATTTAATCCCTTAATTATTAATAGACATAAATATATACTTGATAGACTTAATAAAGCATATAAATAATATAAAAAATGTAGTCATTCTTCCATTTATCTCGACCGTATCCAAATTACAGTGAGTAACCTCTTAGAAAAAGGTAGATCTTACATCAAAGTTTACAATAACCTCCATTATCATCACCATTGCAGACTCTATTATCTTAATAGCTCTTAGTCATGCCAAAAAACTTTAGGATAGTATGAAAACTCAAAAAATTCTTATATTTATCTTGTTTTCATATGAATGAGTAGAGTCACAAGAAATACATATATGTAATAGTGAATACACACCTTACTTCTTGATTGTTGTATTTTACCTTTTCCCTTTTCTATATCATTGATCTAGATGACATTTTTAAGTTTAGATGTTCCCAAATTCCCCCTAAAAATTTTCAAAATGGAAGATAATTTTGAGAGCTTTCCGATGGTATCGGAAACACTTAAAATAGATATCATACGTGAAAGTTACTGCTGGTCAAAGTTCAGTCTAATTTGGGACAAAGCAGGGTCAACTGACCAATATACGGACGGGTAAGCCCCGCTATTTACTCGATGGGGGTGCTCATATAGGGTCAACACACTCTTTTTTACTTTGCCACAATTTTATATGAAAATGCCTCATGGTGCATTTGTAGGGTGAATGTGGGACATTTGATATTGCACTATAATTATGCTATGCAGGGTCAAGTTGTATTCAGTTCTAGCTCTCCTGATCTATTCATCAACTCAGTTGATATACCAACTTCCCACCTCATTCCCACATTGCTTAGACCAACTCAACACATATCTACAATGGAGATCCAAACAGAGCTGCCATATTACTAATAAATGAGCATTTAACAACTCGGATGATCAACCAAGTCTCCATGTGGTGTCACAAGGGCACCAAACTTGGTAGATAAGCATAGCCACAATTGCCACAACGTGACATTAAAACATTGCTAGCCACCTATGTGGCAGATTAACCAAAATGCAACCCATAGCCACTCAAGACATATCGTCGCCCTATTATTAAACAAGCCAACCCCACTCTCTATGGTAAACATGGGATCTTGTACCCACTTTGGAAAATATGTGGTGGAGGTGGTTAGAGGGGTTTAACCCCCTAACCACCCGATTAGAAAAATTTGGCTCTGCCACCACACAAAAAGGAGCTCAGTAAGCTATAATAAGATCTCATTTATATTTAAACAAGCTTTGGAAAATTGTTTCAAATTTAGAGACAAAGCAAATGGTGTCTTCATTTTTCCATGAAGTGTTGTAATTTTTCCAGTGGAAGAGTTTTTCAGGCTCAGTTTCATGGAGAATGCACTTTGAAGCCTTGTGAAACCACAGATGAACTTGGAGAAAAATTCTAAAATCTGATCAGAATCTAAAAATATATAATAAGCTCAAATTTTAGGTGACATTATCTATTATTCATTTCAAATAGGTGTAATTTTGTACTTCAAGTGATAAACTAATATATCAATTCACATTTGTTTGGATCCGAAGACGTAGCCCAGCTTGGGTGAACTCCATTATCAATGTGTAGATTTTTTTATTTATTTGTGTTGTTATTCTCAGTTTTCAATTTCAGGATAAGGGAATGAATGGTTAAACAAATAAAAATGACAGGAAATTCATTATAACTTGAATTTTTGAATCATTTATCCAAAATAAACAAAGTAAATGTACAAATCATGTTGATTGAATAATTCAGTTTTGAAGATCATTATAAATCAGATAGTGATCATTTTTTGGGCATTATACTAGAATCAATGAGAACAATGGATTTGAACACACTCATAATTGAACTCATTTCAGTTTAAAACAATCTCTTGATTAGATTCAAATTAGATTTTTAAGTATTCGAAATAAAATTTAAAACAGTTAACCAGGGGGTGAAAATTGTTTACAGATCAAGCATGCCTATTCCATAGATAGGAAGATAATAATATGCTCTTAAATATTCTCCAAGGTTGATATTTGAAGGTTTTTGTTGAGAGATTATCTCAATGTCCACACTAGTCATGAAAATTGTCCTCCCTAAATTGGAATAAGTTCTTATCCTCCTTATTTTTATTTGAACAACCAATTTACATTATACTACTACATTGAAAATATTCTATAATCTAGGTACAATTGTCAAGACACCTAATAGAATTTAAGATGCTTACTTGAGAGCATTGTTTACATATACAAACCTATTAAAATTCAAACATTCAACCAATTTTTTTTTGGAGGGAAAATCCTGTCTAATGACCATACTCACTATTAAACACTTCTAATGCCTTCATAGGCTTATTATGAACTATATTGTCCTCATAAGACTCTTGAAACAAAAATTAAAATTTTCTTATCCTAAAAAAGATGATGCTACTACATCAAACCGCCAAGGTACAAAAAGATCTTATCATGGGATCATGTTCATGAACCCTTCATCCTCTCTCTTATTTTTGTTGATATTATAGATATACATGTACTTATTTTGTATTCCTCCTCCAGGATCCTAATTTTTTTTTACAACAAAGATTAATGGATAGAAGTTTGCATTACTCTCCAATGTGCACTTGTTCCATTAGGAGTGGGATTCATTTGTATCAAGTTATTATTTCTTAATCATCATACCTATGATCACTAGTTTCTCTTCATCATACCTACATTTGAACCAAATACATCAAAGAAAGGAATCATTTCACCATGTTTTTGAAGCTTTCTTGAATCTTATACATTTTTCCTATGCGTTTGGTCTTCATGATGAATTGTATAGACTTCATTCTATTTTTTTTCCATTTCTTCATTTTCCTTCTTATCTTGGCTTGTTATATCTGCACACGGAGAAATCATATCAAAGAAATAAATTGAATTCATGTGATTTAGAGTTCTATTCTCATTAATTATGAGAATCATATTTTCTTCATTTCTATTTTTATCTCCTCTTCTTCTAGAACAGTTGCACATTCTCTCTCTTGGTTCCTTTAGTGAGTTTTTTTCTCCTCTTTCATAGCTTCAACATACCCATTCTCATAAACTTGAAATGCCATAGTAGGTATCCTCTTTCCCACTTTCATATTAAATGGTTTTCTTGTCTCAAGCCATATAGTTTCTTGAGCTTCTATAACTACCTCTTTTTTGCACTCTAAAAATTCATCATTCACTCCTAAATTATCATTCTTAATCATTTTAATATGAGTTCTCCTTTAAAAATATTCTTCCCCATTGATCCATTTACATGCATGAATTAGACTGTTCTTTAAAGTTATACTCAATTTTACTCTTTCATCAACTTGTATCACTTCATGATCCAACATTTGATGATCATCTTCACAATCATGTTCTTGACCTCTTTGTTCCTTACCTTTCTTTATGACATATCATATCTTCTTAATAGACTTCATTTTATTTTCAAACATATCATATAAACCTATAGATGCATCTTCTCTACAATTACGTATTTATTTAGTCATCTAATGTAAAAAATAATTATCACCTATGATAAACAACTTAAAATCATCTTTAACAGTTGTATATTCATCCTTTAATTATAAAATTGTATGCTTGGTCACTTATTTTTGAAAAGAGTATGTATTACACCTTCCATCATGAATATATTTCTTGTCAAACTTCCAAGGCCTTCCCAAGAGAATATGACAGACATCCATAGGCATAATATCACATAAAAATTGATCTTTCTAGCTTCCTATCTAAAACTCTACTCACCAAGATTGTATGTCCTCTTTGTAACCAAAAAACTTTAAAAGGAGTGGGATTCACTAACCTTTTAAAATTCATCTTATCAACCATATCATAAGCTACAATATTATCAATACTACTACTATATATACTTACATTGCAACATTTACCTTTTGATTTTCAAGTTGTTATTAACAATGTATTTCTTTGTACAATTTCTAGATCTCCTTGAGGTTCTTAAGAAATATCCTTTTCAGGAGCAATGATTCACCAGTTTAAGGGGAATATTCATAAAAAGTTGAACTCCCGCTTTCTTCCTTGTATTTTTAAGCTATGTGAACACTTCATTGGCTTGAAGATGGATTCTCATGGCATTCATAAGATCTATGACCAAAATTTCCACATTTGAAACATATACAAATAATACATTGGTTCTACCTATAACAAATGGTCTCTTACTTGTGAATGGGTAGCTTTTGTAATGCCCATACCAACCCATCGTTGATGGAAAATGTGGGGTAAATGTTGTTAGGATTTGTTCCTACTTTGGCGTGTTGAGAAGTCATAGAACCTTCTAAAAAAGGTGGTTAAATGTTTGCAATGGTGGATTTTTATAAATTGGTGAATAGATCTTGATTGGGAATGAATCCCCTCCTATGAAAATGCAAGCTTGAGTGAATTATTCTCTACAAACAACAATGATTGTAGGATACACAAATTTTATTTGGTAAGAGGGCATAAGAAGCTTTCAAAAAATGCATCAACAACTATGAATATAGATTCTAAAATTTCTGCCATTACCCTCCCTTTCTTCTCTAAGTTAAAAGCTTTGAACCAGATATGGACATCCATCAAAGAATTGAAGAAGAGGGATTCTATTAGATGTTATAGTTATTTATGTCGTGACATACATGGATGCAAAGGTGGAAGTCTGAACAAGGCACATGGACTCTTTGACAAATGGATCTGAGATTTTGTATACCTCCAAATAATTTATGCAAGGGAAAGGTGCAAGTTTCGGTTAAGTACCAATAGTTTTTTTTAAATGACTTTAGAATATTTATAGAAAATTTTATTTGATGGGTCTTGATAATGTAATATTCTAGAAACCCTACATATTATCAAATGAAGAAGCTGCAATGTTTATAAACATTCAACAACTATAACAACATCCATAGAAAGTGGACCAAATATACTAAATATGGAAAATATGTAGAAATAGCATATTACCCCTAACTAATCACATCTGAGAATATCCGGGAACATTCCAAAGTAGTAAACTAACAATAGTATAGTCCCCAATAATATAGGGATGTGATAACTAGATAATATATAACTAACAACTAACTAAGTTAAAGTAATAAAATTTAATTACTTTAACATTACAACTTAGTAAATGATGAATTAAACTAAGTTTATTCCTAACATTCCCCCCCTTAATTCATCATGGTCTAAAGTGAATAGGAGAGAAAAAAACTCTAAAACAAAATATGTTTACATGAGGTGAACATTTATTAGCAAACACATGCTAAAAGAAACCTATTCTAAGGTGAATCAAATGACTTTATCATTCCCCCCCTTAATTCAGTATAGTCTCTCTGAATCTCATCTGAACAGGAATATATGAATGAAGTTACTTCCTCTTAATGGTGTAAAAGAGATGGAATAGGCTCAAAAATTGTCTCTGGATGTCTAGAACCTCTTTAAGGTTGGCACGTGTGCTAAAAAAAAATGATTAGCTCTACACATTTTGAAAACCTTTGTTGAGTTGGCTTGTAGCTCTAAACTAGAACTGGCATGAAAAACTACCCTCCATTCATTTTTCTCTAATCCATAAGGAATACCATTGTTGAGTGATCAATGAAGAATTTGCAAGTCTTTCATCTTTTCCCCCTAAATTATGAGTGAAAAGCGAAGATAACTAGCTCCATGAGAATGAAAATGTTTTTAGCACTTTATAATGATAGTACGATTATAATTTTGTCTCTTATTTTGTGGAAAAATTCCCTTTTGAGATACATTGTGAGTACAAAATTTTGTTGGAGGTCGACTCAGCCACCATAAATTTCAATAGAAAGCAAGGGAGTCAATATATTTGGTCACACATGGATATGTGGATCTATGCATGGAGGAGGGGAGATTTGTGTGGAAAATGCTCACTTCTAGAACTCAACAATAAAATAATGCAAAACACAATTAGCTTGCTCTTCTACCACAAATATTCAATGAAAAAACCTGATATGTATTTCCTACAGTGGACAACTCCAACTCCAATGGATCGATTGCAGAGCCCTATGCACTCAGATCTCCCAACTCAGCTATGAAATAATATCTACAGGCCCAAGTCAATGCTTGTAGCTTGATGCAAGGCAATGCAAACTCCTCAATAGTCTCCTACGCTACACTATCAATGTTTTTTAAACTGCAGATTTTATGCTGATGTAAATGATTTTGCAAAGTTTGCAACATTGTGTAGAACTCTAGGGATGATGAAGTAGGGAAGGTGCTTCCAAGAGGCTAGGGATAGCTATGGTTCCTCCAAGCTCAAACTTGCAGCAATGAACCCTTAACCTTCTGCAACACACTCTCCTTAGAGGATGAGGGATCCTCATAGAGATTGTGATCAACCAACTCTGATACAAATCTTTACAATGTAATACTCTGGAAACCCTACATATTATCAAATGAAGAAGTTACAATGTTTATAGACATTGAACAACTATAACAACATCCACAGAAAGTGGATAAAATATACTAACTATGGAAAATATGTAGAAATAGTATATTGCCCCTAACTAATCACAACCGGGAACATCCAAGAACATTCCAAAGTAGTAAACTAATAATAGTATATCCCCCACTAATCTAGGGATGTGACAACTAGATAATAGCTAACTACCAACTAACTAAGTTAAAGTAATAAAATTTAATTACTTTAACATTACAACTTATTAAATGATGAATTAACTTAAGTTTATTCCTAATAATGGGCATAAAGTAAATGCTACAAATATGTGTATGAGTCCTCCCTGTCTCCATATGCATATGCAACCAACAAGTGTCCACAAGATCGGTTCATCTTTATTAAAAACCCCCAAGTTTGTGTTAAAATAAGATCTTTGGGACAAGGTGTAGATACTTGATAAAGCATGGTGAAGCACATGTATAAACCGACCCCTTATAATCCTCTACCAATTTACTGTTTACCTATGCAAATGGGAGTTTAATAAAGAATATAGATGCCTAACATGTGTTTAAAATATGTGCCTTGAAACATAACCTATTCATCTACCAAATGCACTAAGGATAGAGGATTTTCAACAGTTGTTGTGGTTGTAAGGGAATTGGTAGATGTGTATGAAAAATGAAGAAGGAAACATAAGGCATGTGAAATGTTTGACAAAATTCCTTGCGGAAATGTGGCTTGTTGGTCTGATGAGTCTGCAGTGGTTAAAGAAACGTGAGAGGATTTGAAAGGTTGAGTGTTTTGAGATTAGTCTGTCGCTCCTCATTAAAATGTGGGCCTCTTTATAAATCCCAAAAACATCCCTTCCAGTAGTCTCTCATCTTGTTCCTATTATGGAGCTTTATAACAGACTGTGGACTCCCATTAAGTGCAATAAGAAGTGAAAAATTGTCTTATGTTGCCAGATTGAGATTGGCAGTGGATGGAATTGGTATGGCATGATTTTATTACACTGTTGAAAAAGTGGAAGAAAACACAAGGCATGTGAATTGTTTGATATAATGCCTAAAATAAACACGACCCTTATTTGATCACTTGGCATGCAAACTAGTTGGGAAAAGATAGCTATTGAAAACGAAGGGATTTCACACTATTTATCTATTATTTCAACTATGGTATGTTGGAGCATATGCAAGACACATTTCCTATTTGATAAAATGCTACGAATAATGCTTCATATATTTCCACAATTATTGAATATGTAGAAGATGGGTCTTGTTGTTGGTTCTAAGGACCGCTTAGGCATGGTTCGCTTGGCCACTCCACCATCTCGTACATGGGTTATTTAGCATGAGATAACCTCTTATCCTTGGATGGAGTGTGGCCACTTTGCATTTTATTTGGTTGTTGGTTGGTTGTTTTTGGTAGTAGTGTTAGGACCGAAACACATATGAGCAATAATAAAAAAATAAAATAGAAATAATATAAGCATGCAATCATAAGATAAACCCAATATTTAACGTGGTTCACCCAATCTGGGCTACATCCACCAGAAACAAGCTAGTCTTCTCATTTATTTGGTCCTAAGGAATACATTACAATTCTCTCTCTTTTTCATATAACAAAGAGTAAATCCATGCACATATATATAACTTGTGTACCTCTTTGTAAAAAATTTCTTCAACCACAAGAAACCTAAATATAACATGCTTATAAATAAGACATGCATATAAATAAGATAAACATAAAAATAACAACTCCTGTCTATTAATAAGACAAAGATATTTTTATCCATGGCCATACATTCCTCCCAAAATCAAGGAAAAACCAAACTGCCACTTCATCTTGCAATTAAATTCCACATCTTCAACAATCTCCCACTTGGATACTAATTGTTGCAACCCACTATTACAACTCATCCTCAGACTCTACTCTAACTTGTTTCTCTTCTTTAATATCAATCTTGAAGACCTATTGAAGCTGAACAACCTTCCAACGGCTCTTTTTTCACCACCTTTGTTAACATATCGACAGGA
The DNA here is from genome assembly GCA_019776745.2 of Taxus chinensis. NCBI lineage: Eukaryota > Viridiplantae > Streptophyta > Pinopsida > Cupressales > Taxaceae > Taxus > Taxus chinensis. The sequence continues at coordinate 102,124,569 of CM034148.1, read as the reverse complement.
TTCTGACTTGTATAGATCATCTCCAACATTAGTTGTCCATCCTCTGAAATTGATCTAATGAAGTGATACATGAGTTGTATATGTTTGGTTCTCAAATGGAATGTTGAGTTCTTGGTAAGATGAATTACACTCTGGCTATCACTGAATAACCTATAATCCTCATAATTTTTTCCCAACTCTTCCATGAACCAATGCATCCACATCATCTCCTTGCTTGCTTCTATAGTAGCAACATACTTTTCCTCTATAGTAGGCAAGGCAAAAATCTTCTGTAGTTTAGAAATCTAACTAACTGTCATGCTACCAATATTAAATACATAACATGTGGTGCTCCTCCTATCATCCAAATCTCCATCCATGCCTACATCAACATATATGTATAGAGAAACCTCTGAACCTCCATAGCACAATTATCTGCTACTAGTCCCTCTCAAGTATCTGAGAATCCACTGGACTGCATTCAAATTCTCCTTTCCTAGATTACTCATGTATCTGCTAACAAATCCCACTCTATGGGAAATTTCTGGTCTTGTGCATACCATAGCATACATCAAACTTCTAACTGCTGAAGCATATGGAACTCTAGACATATATTCAATCTCTTCATGTCTTTTAGGACATTGTTCTTTACTCAACGTAAAGTGCCTTGCCAATGGTGTACTTACTAGTTTTGCATCCTACATCATAAACATGTCCAACACCTTGTTCACATACTCTTCTCGAGGCAAATTCAATATTCTACTCTTCCCGTCTCTATTGATTCTCTTGCCAAGAATTTTCTTTATTGCACCTAAATCCTTCATGGAAAATGTACTTGCTAATTTTCTCTTTAGCTCATTTATATCTTGCATGTTTGACCCTGTCACAAGCATGTCATCCAAATACAAAAATAAGATAATATAAGTGTCATTATCTAGTCTTTTAAAATAAACATAGTGATCAGAATGACATCTAGAGTAACATTGTTCTATCATGAACCTATCAAATCTCAAATGCCACTACCTTGGATCTTTCTTAAGACCATAAAAACTCTTCTTCAATCTGCACACCAAATTATCCTCCCCCATGACTTCATATCCATGTGGTTGCTCCATTTATATTTCTTCCTCCAAATAACCATGAAGAAAATCAATCTTTACATCTAATTGTTCAAGATGCAAATCTTCCACACTTAAAACAGTTCTAATGGAAGTTATTTTAACAACATGAGAGAAAATTCCATCAAAGTCTATACCTTTTTCCTATGTAAATCCCTTCACAACAAGTCTTTCCTTATACCTCTTTTTGTCACCTTCTTTTTTCTTCAACCTGTAAACCGACTTGTTTTGCAATGCTCTCTTTCCTGCATGTAACTGAACTAAATCCCAATTTTGGTTGTGATCTAAGGAGTCCATCTCCTCATCCATACCATGCTCCCATTTTTCTGTGTTTCTACCTGCATTACTTCTTTAAAGATTTCTGGTTCTCCACCATCTGTCAATAAACAATAGTAAATCTCATATGAAGATAATTGTGCAGGAGGTTTACTTACCCTAGTAGAATGTATCACAAGATTTTCTGGATTTTGAGGCTCTTGTTGTTCTTGCTAATTTTGATCTACAAAATCAACATGGACTGTGTCAGGATTGATGCCAACTTGTTTATTTTATAGTCCTTTGAGCAATTCTCTATATTTTATCTCATCAAGTGCTACATACTCAGACTTTTCTAGCTTCTTATCTTGTAGTTGTTCTCTATACATAACCCTTTCATTGAAAATAACATCCCTACTCCTAATTATTTTCTTCTCATAAAAAATCCACAACTGGAATCCAAAATCATCAATGCCATACCCAATAAAAGTACATTTATTTGACTTAACTTCTATCTTGGTCCTATTCTCTTTATCAATGTGAACAAATGCTTCACAACCAAAAACTTTCAAAAAAGATAGTTTACCTCCTTACTGGTCCAAGCCTCCTCTAGTACTCCACCTTCTAAAGCACTTAAAGGTCCTTTGTTTATCAAGTAAACAATAGTATCTACAACATCCACCCAAATCTATAAGGACAATCCAACAAGAAATATCATGCTTCTTGTATGCTCCATGATAGTCATGTTCATTCTTTCTGACACACCATTCTGTTGTGGTGTTCTAGGAACTGTCTTCACCCTACGGTTTCCATTCTATGAACAAGCCCCCACACATATGTATGAAAAAGCTCTAACTTTTTCTCCTGCTTGGTTGATCCAACCTTGATAAATCTCACACGCTTTTGTTTCCTATACACACAATGCTAAAAAAAGTTCACTTCTATGTTTTTAAAATTTGATAACTTTCCCTATGAATGTTAAATCTTCATCCCCTTCTCACTCATATGCCCAAGTTTGTGATGCCATAGATTTGTGTTTATACCTGTAGTAGCTTAAATAGAAGATGGATCAGTGATAACAATGGATAAATACAAAGTACCTACTTTATTACATCTCACTACCACAAGAGAACCCTTGGTAGATTTCCAAGAATCTCTTGTAAATATAACCATACAACCATCATCTCCTAATTGACCTGCAAAAATTAGATTCCTCAAGCTAGGAACATGCCTGACATTATTCAACACCAAAGTGTTACCATTATACAATTTAACATTAACAATGTCTTTTCCAACAATATTACATGGCTCATCATCACCAAGATATACCTTCCCAAAATTCCCTTGAACATAGTCTTGAAAATATTTTCTAGGAGGAGTTACATGAAATAAAGCACTAGAATCTAAAACCTAAGATTATGATTTACTATCTAAAGAAAGAATAAGAGCATCTTGTAATAAATCACCCACTACATTTATTTATTTTCTCCCTTCTTGTTGATATTTCCCTTATTTTAAAGACCAATAATATTTCTTTACATGTTCCACTTTTCCACAATTCTAGCATACCATCCTTCTTATAGATTTAGATATTCCCTTCTTAGACCTTCCATGGTGTCCATGACATTTTTTTTCCTTATGTATTCCCCTGTTCTCTACACTCAAATCATTACCAGATGAGTCTCCTGTGATTTTTCTTCTGATCTCTTCACTAAAAAATCACACCAATAACAACATCAAGCTTTAAAGTGTTTTAATTAGAAACAAAATTACTCACAACCATAACCAAAGTATTCCAACTTTTAGGTGATGAGAAAAAAATAAAAAGAGACTTAACTTCATCATCAAAACTTACTCCTACAAATCTTAATCGATTAGTAACTATGTTGAATTCATTCAAATGATCATTTACTAAATCACCATTTGACATCTTCATACTAAACAAACTTTACATGAGATATACCTTATTGGAGGCTGCGGGTTTTTCATATAACTTACCCAATTTTTCCATTAGATCTACCATTGTCTTTTCCGTAGAAATATTGAAAGTGTTATCTCCGTTTTAAGTTCACGACAAAACAATCAGATAACCCCTACGAAATTTTTGAAGTTGATTTTGCAATATTGCTTCTTTAAGAGCAATTCGGGTTTTCGGACCTCTGGCACATCGGAACATGACCTATTCAAAACATGCCTTGTGTCGCCTATTTTCCGATACCCGAAACCCGCTTCATATTGAGAAAATCAGGTTTTTGGACCTCCGGCGCATCGGAACATGCCTAATTCAAAACATGTCTTATGTCACCTGTTCCCCGATACCCGAAGTCCGATTTAGTCCTTTGTATCGGGTTTTCAGAGTTGTGAAGCATCTAAACATCTCATGCTTTATGTCTTGTGTTTCCCGAAACCTGAAACCCGAATTGCACTAAGCCCCCATGTGTCGGGTTTTCGGACCTCTCTAACATGCTGACATGGCATTCATGTCGAGTTGTCGGTGAGTTGGCACATGCCGAGCTGAAGTGTATTAATTACAATTTTTCTTATAAATACACGGATTTCCAAGTCATTTTTACTGGACGTATTTTTAACTCGTGGATTTTTCGTACATGCTCTTTCAACCTCGAAACCTGAAAGCTTGCCTGTGCCCGATTGAATCACCATTTTTTGATCTTCCCTTTCTCTGGTTAAAGGTATTTTTCTCTCCACTCTTTGTTCCTAGTTTTTATGGATTGATTGCGCATGAATTCTTCCCATTTTCTTTCTGGGTTTTGAAATATTTTTATTCTTCTTCTTTCTGGAGTTGTTTTGAAAAAAGGGGTTTAGGTTTTAGGGTCTATCTCTTCTAAATTACCACTTGGTGCTATTTCCTCAAAGTTTTATTATGTGCCTAGTACATGAATGGTTAAAAGGAGATTGCATGTTTGAAATTCAACGAAAAACCCTGTTTTTCTCTTCTCGGGTTTTGAAGGCTATTGTGCAGTGTCGAAGACCCGAAGTATATTGAAGGCTTGGCATGCCGGAATTTCCAGATTTCCCGACATCAACACAAGTGTCGGGCTTTCTTCCGTTTCTGACATCATCGGCAGTGTCGAGCTTTCCCAAAGTTCCGACATTATCAAACGTGTCGGACTTTCCAGATTTTCCGACATTCTCAGCGCATCATGTTTTGAGGATTTCCCGACATCATCTTCGCCAGTGTCAGACTCTTCTGTTCTTCCGACATATCCAGCAGGTCAGGATTCTCACAGTGAGCAACATCTCCTGAGCTTAAAAACTTTCTTCCTTCGACATCCTTCATGTCGGACCCTGGTCCATCTCAGGAAAAGACCGAGAAGACAGGAAGAATGAAATACAAGTTTAAAAAGCTGGAATCTCCATCGTATATTGATTGCAACTACGACATCCGAGACACCAAACTCGAAAATATAGACATTCAAGATTTTTGGAGTAGGGTGAGGAGTTCCTCCCAAACTCCATGGATGAAAACTATAGCCAATAGTGGCTTGCCTCTCGCAGTGGGTTTTCCCATGTCCGCTCAGTGTCCAGAATTCATCTTGGCTTGTGCATCTAGTTATGACTCGGCATGTCATTCTGTGAGAATTCAATCAGGTGAAGTAGTGATCAAATTGGATGGAGGTTACTTTGATGATCTCCTAAAACTGCCCAATTTTGAAGAGTATGGAGAGTTGGACATCAAGTCAGCTCAGAAAGCCTGGGACAACGATCAGGAAGACTGCATCAAACATGTGAACAAGAAGTTCCTGATCAAGGCCAAACCAGCTGTCTCTAGATTTCCAAGGATTATCCCCAGGAGTGATTTCATCCAAGAAATCAATGACATCATCACCCTGCTGAGTCGGGTTTTTGGTTTACCCGAATCGAATGTATTTCAAGGATGGATGTATCAATTTATGATCACCATCAAGAAGAATCAGCAGGGGATCGATTGGGGTACTTTCATCAGCAATGAGATTGATTCCCAAATGACAACGGTCTTGTCAACTGGGAAATTTTATATGTCTTCATATGTCACATACACAGCAGCCGGGATGAGGAACTATCCCAGGCTGGATACCAAGGGAAGCAGAACGGTGAACCAGGTGTATCAATACTTCCCTCAATTGACAAAGAAGGGGTCCAAAGACCATTTCAGGAGGGTGAATGATGCCTTCTTCTATGAAAATATCTACAGGATAAACCCTGAGCTGAGGAAGACAAGAGTCTCAGATGAGGCTTGGGCTGAAGTTTCTAAATGGGGATGTATCTTCTTATAATTCAAGAAGTTTACATATCTTCGGGTGGTCATGTACTCGGGAGATCCTTTTCTCCTACCCTGATATCTAGGGGATAGAATAATATTGATGGAGTTGGTTAGGCAGCTGTTGGATTTCCATAAATTCCAACAAAGCAAACATAAGGCTGTTGTATCCTTCCCAATTTCTATTGGGAGATATACTTGCTCAACAGTAGTGAAAGCCAAAAATGTTGTCCACGAACTTGAGGAAAAATTGAAGAAGCATATGAAGCCTCGAGACGGTTTTGACATCCAAGGAGTGCTCAGAGCATATGGAACCCAACATCTGCACAAGCCAAACATAGAGGATATTTGGGTGGATCTGCGTAATGAGGTTGTTGTTTGCAGAAAGGATAATAGTAGATTGACTATTGCTGAGATTCAAACACTGGAGCTTGCTGATTTACCAAAAGGTATGGGTGACAATGAAAGTGTTTTGGATCTTTCCTATGATGGACTAAATGAGGATCAATATGTTTTCCCACCTATTGATTGGTCAGCCAGCGAAAAAGCCTCTATTACAGATAGGTCAGCTCTAATCCTTGCTCGCACCAAAGCATGGCTCTCCTCTTGGGGAATGAATTTTAAAGATGATAAGTTTTCAAAGTTGGCTACTTCAGAGGTGGGGCCCTCCAAAAAGGAAAAGGATAGAAAATCTTCTAGGGCGCCTATAAAGGTCAAGATTGTCAAAAAGAGGACATAAAGAGAAATCTCTTCAATTGTTTCTCCAGTAGAAACGGTGAATGTGCCAGAATCACAAACACCACCAGAAATAGGAGAAATTAATTTGGAAGAAGGAGGAAGCCAGCTTCTGGCTTCACCATTTGCTGATTGCTCAACTGAAGAGACCTTATCTCTTACATCTAAGGCTTTGGAGTCTAGATCTGTGCCTCTTTCCTCACAACCACTCCTACCTCCTTATTCTCCATCAACTTCTTCAGTAATGGCCAGTATTTTCTCTGGACTTTCACCCCTCTCTGCTGGTACCCAAGTGATCACCAACACGCCCCCTCCTGTGCCTCTTTTTATTGGATCTACTACCATGTTGGTAACTATTCCTCCTCCACTAGTAGAATCTTCTCCCCTTGAGGGTATGATACCAGCTTCTGCAACCATGGCAACTCCCTCTGATATGCCGCAATGGCTACTCGAGTAAAATCCAAGGAAGAGGAAGGTGATTGTGCCCCTACCAGCCTTTGATTTCAGCTCACTCAAGGCTCCTACTGTGAAATCAGCCAAGAAACCCACAATAGTTTCAAGGGTTTTGGTGGATGCTTCAGGAGATAAGTTTACATAAATTACCACTCCCTTGGCTGACAAAACTAGAGAGGATATAACAGCCTCTGATTATCAGGTAACCAGGGTGGCTCTAGGGAAAGTGATAGCAGAAGGGGCACAACAAGATGCACGGGATTCCATAAACGTGTTGTGCCAAAAGTTGAAAGAAACAAAGGACAGCAGAGATGAGCTTAAGGAAAAAGTGGAGCAGTTGACAGAGGTTTTGATTAAACTCTCAAAACCCCTTGAATCCATACCACCTTCCTCTGTTTCTATCGGATTCGATTTCTCATCAGTACCTACGATTGAGAAGATTGCTAAAAAAGGAAGGGTGGTTGATGAATGGATCCAAAGGTTGCTCCAATAAGGGAAGGAAGTAATTCAAGATGTGGTGAAAGTTTATCAGTCCTTGGGGGACATTCAGAAGGATGGACAGAAGATGGATGAAGAATTCTCTCAGGAAATTAGACATCTTGATTTGACTTTTGAAGCTCTCCAGGTGTTAAAGAAAATACCAGCACATATCTTGGTGGAAGAAGGTATTATCCCACATACAGATAAGCATTTCCAGCTGACCAAGGCCATCAGGTTCAGAATAAAGATTCTCAACGAAGCCTGCAGTAAGTTGAGAGAATCAAGGGATAAACTGATTGATGGGAAAAGTGATCTGGAAGAAGAATTGCTAAAGATTTGTCCAAAGGTGTCAGTTGGGAACTCAGTTATCCTATCAGTAGATGATCTCTTCAAAAAAATCCAAGAGTCTGTTCAGCATGAACTAATACACGGATTTGGCCTTGAGATCATTGATCGGTTTGTAAGGGTTGAACATACTTTGGAGGCCTTAAGAAAGCTCAGCAAAGGATTGAAAAAGCTTCCCGGCAATGCCAGCGATATTCATGAGACCTGCGAAATTTGGAATGATCATTCCACTGCGCCTGATGAGAACGAAATGCAAGGCATAATTTGGAAGTTCCAGGAATTTCAGAGCAAACAGTCTCAGCTGGAGGAAGAAAAAGAGGAAGGAGCAAAGGATGATGATTCATATTAAGTCTCAACGTTTCATGTTATTTCAATCTTGAAATTGACATGTCTTTTTCATTTCTGTTTCGTCACATTTTTGAATCATATTTTGACTTGATCTCCTGCGTGAGAATCAAGCAAAATAGAACTCTTGTTAAAATTCTATTTTTTAGGATCTGCCCTATTTTATCTCTACTTCTTTTATTATAAATAAGGGATGCTTATGCATTCCAAAGGGTCGAGATTTTTTTGGAATATTTAGGGGCTATTGGAAAGAAGAAAAACTTTGTGTTTTCATTCAATCATTTTGAAGAATAGGAGTCGATATTATCTTACAGACTTTGTGTTTTGGAATATATCTTACTTAAGACAGTGTTCTTATGTTCATGATCTTAAGCTATTCTTTGCATAGCATCTTAGTGTTTCTAATTATTTCAGACATTATATCTGTGATCTAAAGCTTGTATGATTATTTCGTGCTCTGTGTTTACTCAAAAGAAAATACGTTTCTCTCATTTCCTTTCTACTGTGCTTCTTTCATTGTAACAATTTCTAACCCAGTTCATTTACGAAAGAAATATCCTTGAATCGTGTGAATGTGGATTTCAGGATTCCATCCCACCCCCAATGGTTAGATTAGTGTGAATACTGTATATATTGTTTTTACTATTTTTTAGATTAGTAATAAGCAGGCAGCCTCACCTGTCTTTGAGGAGGGATTTAATCTCATATACTGTGGTTGAACCTCATATTTTGGTTTGACAAAATATCCAACCAACAGTTTTTGGTGACTCCACTGGGGAATTACAGGTCAATAGTATAAAGCTTATCCTCTCGGTGTCTAGCGACTTCGTATTTGCCTTATTTTCAACAAAATCTCCTTTCAGTTCAAGCTGGCCAGGAAGATCTTCACTCGGTCTCGCTGAGCTCAAGGTGAAATTGATCCACTCTTTGAGTTACTGCAACAGCACAATTTCAGTCTTTCTCCCAACAGCATTGTCTCTAACCAAACCAGAAGTTCTTCGCCTGTTCGGAGAAACCGGATCCCTGTGGAACAGGAAGCATCTGCAACTTGTCATGCACTACTCTTGTATGATACTCGGATCCCTGTACACACTCTTTTCAGGTCAACCTGTGCCTTGGGGCGCATTTATTGGTCGTCTTTCTTTGACTCCTCCATTGCACAAGTTACCACGTGGATCGCGTAAAAACATTCCCAAGTTCAACGGGGATGGGAAGCAGCATCCTGACGAGCACATTGCATCTTTATTTGTTGCATGCGGTGTTCTCAGAGTAGCCCATGAAGATGTCTCCATCTGAATCTTCGTTGAAACGTTGCAGGGTGCAACAGCTGAATGGTTTTATCACCTCCCGAATGCATGCATCGCAAACTGGGCTACCATGCGGACTAAGTTTGAAGCACGTTTCAAACCAACCGAAGATTCCCATGCTTTGTTAGCTCAGCTCACGCATATGAAGAAGGAATCACATGAACCTATGCGGGAATTCGTGGCAAAGTTCAACAAGCTGATCCGGAAGATTCCAAAAATAGCTGTACCTACTCCGGAAAACCAAAAATGCTTCTTCATCAATGCTCAACCTCTTGATATAAGCTTTTTATTAAGAAGGTCGGTTATCCCAGATTTGGCTACTGCTCAGTCAACAACTACTGAAATAGAGGATGATCTCATCTTGGCGGGAAGGATCAAGAAAGACGTACCTAAACTCAAAAATCAAGGTTCTTCTCAAGGTAACACTGATCCTATGTTTCAAAAAATGGCTAACGATTTGATTGCTTTAAAAAAGCAAATGTCCCAGCAGGTGAGCAATGTTCCGTATCGGGATATCCCTAGATGGAATTTCAATAACAACAATGGTGCACCTACCAGAGATAGGCCATGGTTAACTCCTGCTCAACCGAGACTAGCAATTGAAGCTCCTCCCGTCAATGCAGCAGTAGAAATAATTGAAGAAGACGATGAAGGAGAATAACAAGATTCCTGTGAGGCTTTTGAAGCTTCAGGATATGCTGATGAGTCTTATGACGAGTCAGCTGGCGACTCCAGCATTGGGTATTTGGAATACGATGAAGATGAATGTGCACCAGATGGTCAGTCATTTGCTATCTTCACTTGGTCCTAATCTTAGAATCCCAGAAAACCTCTTGAAAACACTAAGGAGAAGAATAAGGAACCTCCCATATCCATAGTTAAAAGGGGTACCCCTATTTCGGCGCAAACTGAAAGAGAGGTTACCAAAAAGGTAGCTACTCCTTATTCTCCTCCTAAGATCAGTGCCTCAGCACAAGCTCATGTAATTAGGACTGAGCCTACCATCATTCCTTCTTATACTGCTTTTGACATTGTTGATCATGCAAAGAGAACCAAAATTCAAATGTCAGAGGCAGAATACCTTCAGTCGAATCCTGAACAGTTTGAAAAGCTGGCCAAGTTCATTAGAAGTAAAGCAGTTGTTCCATCACCTTCAAAAGGTCTCCTTCCAAATCCTACTCAACTCCCACCACAGAACAATCTGACCTCTACTTCTTCTTCAGGAAAGATTGAACCATTTTATTTATCTCTACTTATAAATGGGTTTAAACTCAGCAATTGCATCATCGACTCAGGAGCCTCTGATAATGTTATGCCCATAAAAGTGGCCCATGCCCTTGGACTTACTTTGACTAAGTCATATGGATGGTGCTACTCCATGGAAAATAAACAAGTCCCTTTGATTGGTCAAATCAAGGACGCAAAGTTTGCATTTGTTGCCTTCCCTGAGAAGAGAGTGAAAATGACTATTCTGGTTGCCGACATTCCTGCAGCTTACGGTATCCTCTTGGGTAGAGGATTTTATAAAGACGTTGGAGGAGAGATTAATATGGATTGGACTAAAGCTAAGATCCTGGTCAATGGGGTTCATCAGGTTCTTCATCCTGAACCACAGGTGAAGTATTTGGTGACCAAATCAGATGATCCAAAAGCTCAGATTCTTTTCGAAGATGCTAGCTTTGGGAATTATTTCATGACTTCAGAGATACCCATTGTAGATGTTGAAGAAGAAGATCCCAATGCTATTTGGACACTCGAATTTGATGGTAGTTGCTCAACCTCTGGATCAGGTGCTGGTGTTGTCCTTATATCTCCTAGCTCCGAGATTTTCCCATCAGCTTACAAGTTGCAATTTGATAATACTAACAACACGGCCGAATATGAAGCCCTATTATTAGGATTAGAAATGGCCAGACAGAAGGGAATTTGAAATCTCAAGGTTTAGGGAGATGCGGAGCTGATTGTCAATCAGGTCAGGGGTATATATCAGGTGAAAAATGATCGGTTGAAACATTACCGGAATAAAGTTTGGGATAGTATAGAATGCTTTGATGCATTTTCTATTAGGGTAGTTTTGAGAGATTATAATGACAAGGCTGATTCTTTGGCCGTATCTACATCCATTCTTCTTCCTCATCCTCAGTTCAAGCAAGATACATACTCTATCGAGATTGTGTATCGTCCTAGTATCTCAGATAATGCAACTCACTGGCAAGTGTTCAATGATGATCAACAGGTGTTGGCTTTTCTAGAAAAGGCTGACAATTTCAGTGAGTTATATTTTGAAGGTTCTGAATCAGCCTTCCGTGAAACTATCTTGGATCCATATCAAGAGGTTGATGGTGAATTTATTCAGCTGAAACGCAACAAGATACCAAAAGGTTTGGTTTCTTTGGAGGGCTTGTTTGATAAGCATGATCATTTTATTCAAAACAAAAGGCAAGTCGAAGGAGTTTCTTCTTCTGAAGTAGATCAAATCAATCTAGGTTCGTCTGATCAACCTCGGATGGTGAATATCGGGAAATGTTGTTCTCCCGAAGAGAAGGTGAGATTCACTTCGATTTTGAAGAAATACATCGATGTGTTGGCCTGGTCTTATATAGATTTAAAATCCTTCAAGCCCAAAGATGTATAGCACAATATCCCTTTGAAGCCTGATGTGAAGCCGTACAGACAAAAGCAAAGACATTACAATCCCAAGATCTCAGGAACTATCCTGGCAGAAATTCAGAAGATGTTAGATGCTAGAATTATTTTCCCAATCCATCACTCCACTTGGATTGCTAACATTGTTCCTGTCAGGAAGAAGAATGGCGAAATCCGGATCTGTGTTGACTTCCGGAACTTGAATCAGTCCTCACTAAAGGATAACTATCCCTTGCCTATCATGGATCAGGTATTACAAATTGTTACTAGATCAGAAATGCTTTCCATGCTCGATGGATTTTTGGGATATAACCAAGTCAAGGTAATACCAGAGGATCAACACAAGATGGCCTTCACGACCCCATGGGGTACCTTTGCTTACAGGAGGATGCCTTTCAGCTTGATCAACGCCGGAGCCACTTTTTAGAGAGCTATGGACTTGGCATTTAGAGATTTGATGGGCAAGGTCATAGTTGTGTATTTGGATGACTTGACCATTTTCTCTAAAAAACGGAGTGATAATTATGATCATTTAGAACAAGTACTTTTGAGATGCAGGCGTCACAAGATTTCATTGAATCCCAAGAAGTCCATGTTCGGGGTGATCGAAGGAAAATTGCTGGGTCATATTGTGACTAAAGAAGGAACCAAAATTGACCCAGAAAGGGTAAAGGCTATTCAGAACCTTACCTTACCCACAAGTAAAACCGGAGTTCATTCTTTCTTCGGAAAGGTTAATTTCTTGAGAAGATTTGTACCTGATTTCGCTGAAAAAACCAAGGATGTCCTTGGAATGATGAAAGGCAAAGTTCCATTTCGATGGAGTATAGAAGGGAAGCTTGCATTCGAAGAAATAAAAAGGGCAGTTGCTTACACTCCTATCTTAGTATGTCCAGACTTCAAGAAAAATTTCATCATGTACAGCTACGCCTCTGCCCACACAATGTTAGCCATCCTGATGCAGGAAAATGGGGAAGGCATCAAAGCTCTCATTGCGTTCATGAGCTATTCGTTGAAAGAACATGAATTGAAGATGTCACAGATTGAAAAGCATGCTTACGCAGTGGTACGAGCAGTAAAACATTTAAGGTACTATGTGCTGAATTCCCATACTCTCATTCTCGTTCCTGATATTGCTGTTAAATCCATTCTGACTCAACAAGAGCTGGGAAGTCAACGAGGTACTTGGATAGATAAGGTTCAGGAGTACGATTTAGACATCAGGCCTACCAAGTTGGTACGAGGAAGGGGCCTATGCCAATTAATTTTAGAAAATCATGCCAAAGTAGAGTATGAAAAGACTCAAGACACTTCTTCAGAGCTGCCCATGGTGCTTTTCGTGAGTACGATCGATGAATGGTACACAGACATTGCTTTCTTCCTAACTTATGGTGAATGCCCCCCGCATTTAAATCAAAAGGATAAGAGGACCGTCAAGTTGAGATCTGTAAAATACCTTTTGTGGAATAATGCAATATAGAAGAAATGTATTGATGGTGTTTTCCTGCGTTGTGTTGATAAATCACAACAGGAAAAGTTATTAGAATCCTTTCATAGCCTAGCATGCGGAGGACATTTTTCATCCTCTATAACAGCGTATAAGATCCTACGGGCTAGGTACTATTGGCCTACTCTCTTCCGGGATTCAGCAGAATGGGTGTCCAAATGTGAAGCTTGTCAACATTTCATTGGTCGCCCTAAGCTAGCAGCTCTTCCTTTGAAGCATGTAGTGATTGAAGAACCTTTCCGCCAATGGGGGATTGATTTCATCGGAACATTGAATCCTACTTCTAGTGCTGGACATAACTACGTGCTGACTGCTACAGACTATTTTACCAAGTGGGTAGAAGCCGCACCAATCAACCAAGCAACTTCTGAAGCTGTTTGTAAGTTCCTTAAAGAAAATATAATTGTCAGATTCGGTGTGCCTCATAAGATTGTAGCTGATAATGCCTCTAATTTCTCATCACATGAGTTGACAGAATTTTTCTATGGATTTGGCATCACTCTGGCTCACTCATCTGATTATTATCCTCAGGGTAATGGGCAAGCTGAGTCCAGCAATAAGAATCTGGTTACCATAATTAGGAAACTAGTAGATGAAAATCAGAGGACATGGCACAAAGCATTGTATGATGCATTGTGGGCTGATCGGATCACTCCAAAGCAAGCCATAGGGATGTCTCCTTTCCAATTGCTATACGAGATTGATGCTGAAATTCCTATCTCAGTAGAATTACCGGCCTTGCAGTTGGCAAAAGCGATTGAAGATGCAGCTTTTCAGAATTCTATCGAGAAGAGGGTTATGTACCTAGCCAGGCTAGAAGAGGAACGAATCAAGGTGGTTGATTGCATCGTAGATCATCAGAGCAAAGTGAAGAAATTTTTTGACAAAAAATCAAAGCAGCGTAACTTCCAGATTGGAGACCTGGTGTTGCTTTGGGATAAGAGGAGAGAACAGAAAGGAATGCACGAGAAGTTTGATTCTTTATGGAGAGGACCTTTCAAGATCCACAAGCTGAATGGTGATAATAGTTTTCTTCTATCATATCTGGATGGAGGGTTACTCCCTTTGCCTTTCAGTGGACAACATCTAAAGTTGTTCCACCATTAATGCAAGATGCTCTCTTGCATTGTACATATTTTACTTTTTGTAGTGTGTTTGCTTTTGGTTTTCTTTCTTTCTTTCTTCGTTTTGTTTTGTTTTGGTTTTTCTTCTTTTCTCTGTATCCCAATGAATAAAGACCAGAGATTTTGAGTTCTCTTCCTTTGGTATTACAAAGAAAGTCCCCAGCTGGAGCCAGCTGTTATCTCTGTTTTGAGTTCACGACAAAACGATCAGATAAACCCTACAAAATTTTTGAAGTTGATTTTGCAATATTGCTTCTTTAAGAGCAATTCAGATTTTCAGACCTCCGGCGCATCAGAACATGTCCTATTCAAAAAATGCCTTGTGTCGCCTATTTTTCGATACCCGAAACCCGCTTCATATTGAGAAAATCAGGTTTTCGGACCTCCGGAAAAACATGTTTTGTGTCACCTGTTCCCCGATACCCGAAGTCCAATTTAGTCCTTTGTATCAGGTTTTCAGAGTTATGAAGCATCTAAACATCTCATGCTTTATGTCTTGTGTTTCCCGAAACCCGAAACCCGAATTGCACTAAGCCCCCATGTGTCAGGTTTTCGGACCTCTCTAACATGCTGACATGGCATTCATGCCGAGTTGTCGGTGAGTTGGCACGTGCCGAGCTGAAGTGTATTAATTACAATTTTTCTTATAAATACGTAGATTTCCACGTCATTTTTACCAGATGTATTTTTAACTCGTGGATTTTTCGTACATGCTCTTTCAACCTCGAAACCCGAAAGCTCGCCTGTGCCCGATTGAATCACCATTTTTTGATCTTCCCTTTCTCTAGTTAAAGGTATTTTTCTCTCCACTCTTTGTTCCTAGTTTTTATGGATTGATTACGCGTGAATTCTTCCCATTTTCTTGCTGGGTTTTGAAAGATTTTTATTCTTCTTCTTTCTGGAGTTGTTTTGAAAAAAGGGGTTTAGGTTTTAGGGTCTATCTTTTCTAAATTACCACTTGGTGCTATTTCCTCAAAGTTTTATTATGTGCCTGGTACATGAATGGTTAAAAGGAGATTGCATGTTTGAAATTCAACGAAAAACCCTGTTTTTCTCTTCTCAGGTTTTGAAGGCTGTTGTGTAGTGTCGAAGACCCAAAGTATATTGAAGGCTTGGCGTGCTGGACTTTCCAGAGTTCCCGGCATCAACACAAGTGTCAGGATTTCTTCTGTTTCTGACATCATTGGTAGTTTCGGGCTTTCCCAAAGTTCCGACATTATCAAACGTGTCAGAATTTCAAGAGTTTTTGACATTCTCAGCGCATCGGGTTTTTAGGATTTTCTGACATCATCTTCGCCAATGTCAGACTCTTCTATTCTTCTGGCTTATCCAGCAGGTCGGGATTCTCATAGTGAGCAACATCTCCTGAGCTTCGAAACTTTCTTCCTTCAACGTCCTTCATGTCGGACCCTGGTCCATCTCAGGAAAAGACCGAGAAGACAGGCAGAATGAAATACAATTTTAAAAAGCTAGAATCTCGATCGTATATTGATTGCAACTATGACATCCGAGACACCGAACTCGGAAATATAGACATTAAAGATTTCTAGAGTAGGGTGAGGAGTTCCTCCCAAACTCCATGGATGAAAACTATTGCCGATAGTGGCTTGCCTCTCGCAGCGGGTTTTCCCATGTCCGGTCAGTGTCCAAAATTCATCTTGGCTTGTGCATCCAGTTATGACTCGGCGTCTCATTCTGTGAGAAGTCAATCAGGTGAAGTAGTGATCAAATTGGATGGAGGTTACTTTGATGATCTCCTAAAACTACCCAATTTTGAAGAGTATGGAGAGTTGGACATCAAGTCAACTCAGAAAGCCTGGGACAACGATCAGGAAGACTGCATCAAACATGTGAACAAGAAGTTCCTGATCAAGGCCAAACCAGTTGTCTCTAGATTTCCAAGGATTATCCCCAGGAGTGATTTCATCCAAGAAATCAATGACATCATCACCCTGCTGAGTCAGGTTTTTGGTTTGCCCGAATCGAATGTATTTCAAGGATGGATGTATCAATTTATGATCACCATCAAGAAGAATCAGTAGGGGATCGACTGGGGTACTCTCATTAGCAATGACATTGATTCCCAAATGACAACGGTCTTGTCAACTGGGAAATTTTATATGTCTTCATATGTCACATACGCAGCAGCCGGGATGAGGAACTATCCCGGGCTGGATACCAAGGGAAGCAGAATGGCGAACCAGGTGTATTAATACTTCCCTCAATTGACAAAGAAGGGGTCCAAAGACCATTTCAGGAGGGTGAATGATGCCTTCTTCTATGAAAATATCTACAGGATAAACCCTGAGCTGAGGAAGACAAGAGTCTCAGATGAGGCTTGGGCTGAAGTTTCTAAATGGGGATGTATCTTCTTACAATTCAAGAAGTTTACATATCTTCGGGTGGTCATGTACTCGGGAGATCCTTTTCACCTGCCACGATATCTAGGGGATAGACTAATATTGATGGATTTGGTTAGGCAGCTGTTGGATTTCCATAAATTCCAACAAAGCAAACATAAGGCTGTTGTATCCTTCCCAATTTCTATTGGGAGATATACTCGCTCAACAGTAGTGAAAGCCAAAAATGGGGTTCACTCAATGTGGGCTACATCTACTAGAAATAATTCATCCTTATCCTTTATTCATTCCTAAGGAATACAATATAATTCTCTCTCATTTTCATATCATAAAGAGTAAATCCATACACATATATAATTTGTGCACCTCTTTGTAAAAAAAATCTTCAACCACAAGCAACCTAAATATATCATGGTTATAAATAAGACATACATATAAATAAGATAAACATAAAAAATAAAAACTCATGTCTATTAATAAGACAATGCTATTTTTATCCATGACTATGCATTCCTCCCAAAATCAAGGAAATAGTAAATGGCCACTTCATCTTGCAGTTAGACTCCAAATCTTCAACAAGTAGTAGTTGGTTGGCTTTGATCACTGCGGTAATGGCATGGAGAGTCATATAGACTATCTAATACACTTTTCTTGTTTCATCCATGTGGGGGTTAATGTGGTGAGTTGGTCTTTGACCACTCCATCTGCATAGTCTTGGTATAACACTTGGTTACTCTTGGTAAATTGTGAGTTGTCTTCCAAGGCATGGAGTTGGGTTAGCGGTGGCTTTGTGTGTATTATGTTCTTTTTACCTAGTTATGAGGTGGAACTTGTCTGGGTTTGATTATAGTAATGGATAGGGGTATGTACAAAATGATTCTTCCAAACAGGATTTGGAAATTTCAAACAAATGCATTTGGACAACATGCGGACTGCTTGGAGCCATTCTTTTCCCCATTTTGTTTATTACTAGACATGATCATCTTACCCTTCTCTTGCATGATTTTAACATTTTCATTTTTTCCTATTTTAATAGAGTTGAAATTTAAAATATAGTAGAATAATAATATTTTAGTGAATTAGATAAGGCATAAAACTATGTAAGCAATTTACTTCTTGTTTTTACACAACTCGAATGGTTACTCTAAACATAAATCTAGTTCCTTATGTACATGTTTGAGATGTTTAAAAAAACTTAGTTAATAGTATTGGTTACCAAAGCCATGTGGGTGGCACTTTGAACTCAAAAATTAGTAAACAATACCTTTTGGCAACCTTTTGAAATCATAATAAAACTTGTTTTTTATGAGATATAGAATATCTCTATTTACCCTGAAATGAGAAAATAAAGGGTTAACCTTGTTCCTTGTTAACATGATATGTCACAAAAACTTCTACCATGCTCTTATTTGATCATTTTATGATTTAACATAGCACGTTAGGATCCTTGTTGACCCTTTTCACAACGTTCGGTAGCTATTGAAAGTTAAAAGTTCATTTTGATTTTGTCCTGTCATTTATTCCTTGAGTGGAGAAACAGAATCTGGCTCCTACATACCTCTACTATTTCTATGTGATAATCACTTCCAACCATTAATTAGGAGGAAATAATCTTGCATGCTAGTTTTTTAGAAAGGTTTTGTAGGCCTCTAATTGTTGGGCAATGAGGTCATTCATGTGCAATTATGATCAGTAGCTTTGGAAAGATGGGCTCTAATTGAACCCAGTTCGTTAGTTTTGGGTTCCATCAGCTCTGAGTGTTTCCCTATATATAGGAGAGTATGTAGGGATTTGAATTTTTGTGTTTTTAAGTCTCAGAGATTATTTTTGAACATAGGTTCTTGAGAAACTTAGCTAAATTGATGCTTTTGAAAACCTGCAACTAAATGTTCAAATTTGTCATATGACCTTAACCAAACCTAACTTCGATTGAGAAACCATGTAAACACTAAAACATGACTATAGGAAACTTCATTTAAATCTTGTTTTGTAAATAAATTGATTACAAAAAAATGATGTCTTTTTCTCTCCTCTTTCTCTCTTTGTTCAGTTTTGAAAAGGAAATGAAATTAATGTCTTTTACTCTCCCTTGTTGCATGTTATGTGTGTTATCCTCATAAATGGAAAATTTTAAAATCTTTAATTGTGCTAGATGGTAGGAAGATGCCATGTCACATTTTTGGTGACCATGTTGTGGTTGCAGGTACCATGGATAAAAGGATTCAAAATCATGCTTAGTATATTGTGATGACAATTTGTACTTTCTTAAATGAATACAGAGTAATTGGTAATAGTAGCACTATTTGGTGTAGATTTACAGAATAACAATATTGTATCAAGAATGAGAAATATTAATGCCTTCTTGACAAAATGATAATCTTATCTACTTTGGATAAATTTTTTACTTGAAATCAGTTGTACTATATGCAGAAGCTCATGTTGTGTTGTTTGTGAATAAGCAATTGTTGACCATTGTAATTTTCATAGTCCCCTCATAACGATCACAATGTATGAGAGAAATTCATTACACCAAAACTAATTAAATTTAGCTCAATTTTAATCCTTTTTTCGTACCTCCTCTCCTAGCGGTGTCATGAGTAGTTCAAAAACCACTAACACCTTTGGAGACATGATTAAGAGCTAAGAAGGGTCTCTTATTTTTATATACCTAATGAATTATCTATCCTTGTGTGAAGAAAAAAATCGGTTTAGTGAAATTTCCATTTATAGGGTAAACAAGACTAACATTTCATGGTATCATAGGTCTACTCATCTTCTTGGATGGGTTACAGTTCAATGTTCATTTTTAACCTTGGTATCCTGATGGACAACTAAAATTCTTATGAATATAGTCTGGGTTAAGTTCACCATCGATTGATCTCTTCAAGGGGAATCTAGATGATGCAAGTGGAGTCAGTGTACTATTTTTCTTACGCATTAAATCCTTGTTAATGATCCCATTAATTACTTGTAGATCAAGGTGTTACCTTGGCTAGTAATTACAAAACACCTTGGGATTTTACAGAGGTTTTACATGGTAAATATGTTTGAACACTTTAGTTTTTTTATAGATAAGCATAGAGTCCATGAGGTAATTTTGAATTAATATAAACTCATGCCCATTAAGACGTTAAATCACGGACAGAAATGGTAACCAAATCTTAGCAAACAAACTTTTTTTGGAAGATGTTGACTTAAGAGAAATGGGGGAAACTAAAAACTTGATCCCTTAACCCATAGCTAAGTTATTTCATGACATTAAAAATAAACGAAATGACCCATGAGGGATCATGAAATACGGAAACATGAGCTCTTACCTTGAGCATGAATCACATGTGATTCGTGTGTAGTTTAAAATGCTTCCAAACATGTATTTCTTCAAGTTGATAAGAAAATACATTTGTAACTCATTTTAAAAAAATGGAACTTCAATAAAATACCAAAGAAATGACATAAATGAAATGAGAACAAGAGTAGATGATATTTCTATTTAGGAATAAAGTTATGCTTGAAGAATTTATAGCTTACTTAGGCATTTTCATGTTGTGTAAAATGAATACAAATTTTTCTTGGTGAGATCAAGCCTTTGAGGAAACATAAACTCTTTTTTTAAAATCATGACATGTAAATGTTAAAATTGAATTTATCTATTTTTTTAAACTATATCAACTATAACATGAAAATAAAATTTCTCTAATGGATGGGAGTTTATAGGAAGATTTAACTTGAACCTTCATCCCCTTTAACTCATAATATTTATTTTCCCCTGACTTCATGTTAGTTTCCTTGCACAATGATAGTAAAATTAAATTTCAGTTAAACATATTTTGAGAAACTAAACCTTAGCATAAGAAAAAGCATCAGAAGTTTTGTATGTGTTTAAAATGTGTAAAATAAAAATGGAGTTATGGAAAATTATTGTAAAGGAGAAAAATAGATAAATTATGTGTACTTATATTAAGTTAAAGCTTAAATGAAATTAAGAATATGTAGGTTGAGAATGAGAATTTATACTCATGCAATAAATGATATTGGAATTTTAACTGTAAAGAAGATGTAACCATAGAAATGATGTGTTGTGGAATGTGCCTATCCTTGATCTCTTTTGTGGTTGGGTCATAAGTTGTATCTATTCGTTTTGGGAAAGTGCGAAATTGATTTGAATATTGTATCATATTGTTATTTGTACATTATTCATGTTGGTGTATACATTTCATGTGATGTTGAACAGTTATTGTGAGCCTTAGTGGTTTCATAAGGTTGTAATAAGCAATTAAGAAGTCCAAAAAAATATCCTGGTTTATTTGGTCATGGATTTATTGGGTGTGTATGCTTGGGGCACTAAAGCTTCTTTTATACACCAAAACTGGGTCACACTCCCCTTGGTCCTTTTTCAAATATCCAACTTAAACATATTCACCTAACCATGACCCTTTTACCCCACATTAATATTAGTTTAGTTATATATAATTAAAGTAATACTCATCCTCACTTCATTCATTATTTAATTACCTTAATTAAAACTAATTTACACCTCACCTAGACACATCATCCCACCCCCTCACCTAGACACCTCATCACAAACCTATTTTTAGCATATTTCCCCTTTACTAGGACTCAACATTCACTCACCATATCTAAATAAGGCTTAGTCCTACCTACCTTAATTAACTAAGAGGTAGTTCAACCCTAAAATAGCATACCTATTCTTTCTCTAACCACATTCTTGTTTATCTAAGCACAACATTATGTTTTGATCCACAAGAATAAAGAGAGATGGACACCATTTTTGTCAAGATCTATCATTTTTAATAAACCTAGGATTTCTCACCTAACCGATGCCGGTCAACCCTAAAATGACATCGGTCATCCTAGACTGTGTTCGGTTACCATATATTCATTTTGGTAACCTTGTTTTGAGTGTTGGCCACATTCTCAAGTTTTGGAACGAAGGAGATTTGCATTTAAGCAAGAACCAAAGCCCGTTTGCACCTACAAACAACCATATCCAGCACCAAGACTAATCCGAAGGTATTTACATTCATGGTAGCATTCTAAGAAGCACTACCATGGCACCGAGCATTATTTCACAGATCAACCATCATCAACATCTAGCCGTCAAACCTAAAACACCAAGAAGTGTGTTTATAGCCAACATCATTTCATCTTTATTCAGTTTATAAAGTTTCTTCACTTTTGTTTATTAGCCTCTATTTGTAGTTTTATCCCACCAGTCTTATCTCCATGTGAACCCAACCATTCCACCACCCACAATCATTTGATCATCTATACCCAATTCTTGAATATCGTTGAGTACTCCCTACACCTCCATAGACCTAACCATTCTCCTTACCATCTTGGTTTAACATCAGACAAAACCCCAAAACCAAGTTTCATTGAGTTTCTATTATCTTGCCTATATCGACGCCGGTTATCCATGACTGTTGACAGTTCTCTCTAAACTGTCATCGGTCAATCAGTCATACTTGACTACTGTCAGCCTCTGTATTTGTTAATAATGCCAATAATAGAAACCTAATAATTACATTCAAGTAACCCAAGCTGCCTAGAATCTGACCTTGACCTGTTCTAGCACCTTAACTACCTACCCTACTTCTAGATTTGATCATATCCTGTTATATTATATTTTCTTATTGTATTTGAATGAGATACCTAAATCATATCAACTACAGTAGGAAATTATTTATTTACAAAATTTCTTACAATAAGTTGTATTAAAAATTAGGCTAACTACCACAAAGGAAGTGCCACACTTCTTTGACCTAGCACATGCTAGGCAACCCACTGACATATATTGTTTAACTCTCGTTCACGGTCTGTTTTGTATTTTAGGTAGTTCCTCCTAGCCATAAGGAATCTCTCGTAGTCATCATTGGATCAAGAAGTTAGAACATGCGCACAACCTCCAACCAACCATCACAATAGGTATTCCTTCTTGGCTCTTTTACCCTTATCTGTTTCGTCAAATTCATAAAGAAAGTGGTGAAACCTTTTGGCATGCCCGTTGGGACCCATCAGGGGTTATTTTGCATTTTATTCATTCCTAGGTGAAATTTGTGTGTTTTTTTCCCTTTTGAAAAGATTCCACGTTAATTTTCTTCTCTAGAATCTTCCCCCTCTTTCTATTGTCTAATATCAATTGTGTTTTTGGTTCTATAAAAAGAATACATCTTTCTTTCATTAGTATTGCATTAGTAAAAGAACATCCCACTTCCTGTTCATCACTTGCTACATCGAATATCATGTTTTGATTTAGGTTTAAAACACTTGTATGTCATTCTGATTTGTTACATTATATCTCACATTAAAATAGAGGGCAACCTATATGCTGGAAGTCATGCCCAATTGATGGTTGACACAACCGAATCATAGAAAGCATATTCTCTCTTCTCTCGTTTTACCAAACTACACAAATTGGAATTTATACATCTTCTTAAAAAACATCTTACCTGGAAGAGACTTTCAACAATCACATGATTAGAGGATTGATAGTGGGCACCCAACTGTTTATCTTTATCTAGTCACCCATCAGAGAAAGGTCCACCTTTGCCAAAACATAACCTGAAACCTCACCTTTAGAATTTCCTTCTTTGGAGGAAGTCTTCCCAACCAAAAAATCTTTTCTAAATTCTGTTGTCGCCAAATCACTGCACCCTCCGAATGGCCAGGATGTGAATAGGACGTTCAGTGTGATTGGGACACATGGGATCACCTCTCAAGCTGTGGGACTTGGGCTCGAGGTGAACCTCCGGAGAAGGCCGGCTTCCTCTTCCTAAACTAAGTGCTGTACTACTCCTAGTGTAACAAAAATGATTATCTAGTCCTATGCTAACATTTTCATGAGGTTTTAGGGAAAGAGTTTTACAGAAATGAAACTATACTAGGGATGGTGATGCACCGAATAAAGGGTGTCTTCAGATTTAGGAAGGGTTAATTTGAAGAGGGTGTGTGCACCACAGGTCAACTTCACCTACTGCAACTTAGAGAGGGTACAGGATACCACAGGCTAAGAGACACGCGTTCCTTTTGTTAAACTTTATCAGACTGAGAAATATACCAGTTTCCCAGTGAAGAAGGATGAACTCAAGAAGGGTGAACAGACACCACAACTCAACTACATGCAATACTTCACCACTCGATAAGCACATAACTCCAAGAACCTGCAATAGAAACTTAAACTTGCACAGTGTACCTGCAAGTATGAGAAAGGCACAAAGAAGCACAGAAGGATGAAAGGACCGAGATTAGTCACAAAACACACACTTTTATTTCTTCAATAACATACACAATGCATCATACATTCAGAAGAGGCAATAGTTGCCATTACAGTCTTGAAGAGGAGGCTTGAAAGTTCTCTCAACACACAAGAACAACTTGCAGAAGAGAGAGGACCCTTGAAAAGTATACACTCTTGCCTGAGATATCTAACTGTCCAACTTGTCTGAACTGTTGGAACCCTTTAAAATGAGCTTCCAACTTACATTTATAGAAGAATATGTGAGAAAGAAGAGAAATGGTCATAATTACATTCCTAAAATGAAGGCCCATGATGTATTTATTACAGTTAGTTGAACTACCTGAGAAGGTTCCATCATGGGTCATTAATTGTCTGATGACCAAGTCTTCTCAATTAATTAAAAGAATATTTAAATAAAATATTTAAATAAATATAATAAATATTATTATTAAAATATTTAAATAAAAATATTAATTTAATTAACATAATGTTGGGACCCCCCCCGTTGACCCGTTTGACTTGAAGAGGAGGGGGGTCCATGTAGATGGAATCTGCACATAACCAAATTCGATGAGCTTCGAATCCTCTAACTCGGTGTTGCACTCGATTTTTGACCGCGCACTAACTCTTTCCTTGCTTTGGTAATCGCACTCTTTTGCATTGAGTCCTTCGAATGGTGAGCTATCAAACTCGATTCTTATCATTTTACTCTGTTAACTCGAAGCCATTTATGCATTCCACGTTCAAACTTCATGAAACATCACCACGAGCTCCCTGCGAAGTCACTGAGCTCTTCATCCAGCAAATGATATTGCCTTTCCTGGGCTCAAACTCACTTGAATACCAAGCTTAACCCAATATTTCTAAAAAGAATGGTTTTACCACAATGCTTAGGATTCTTCCTCATCATATAACACTTGTAGTAAGAATGTTTTTGACTCTGCCATAATAAGCACAATTTGTACCCTCCAAACGATGAGAAAATACCATTATCAATAAAGACCTAGTGCTGCCATAATGATGACCCAGGCTCATGCCTGTAACATATCACCCTAAGACTGATTTTTTGGCCAAAGAGCCCTTCGGTATTCGGGTAGTGCACTCGACAATCTCAGCTCCAATCAACAATTATGCCACTATTGGGATCTTAGTATGGCATAGGTAGCTGTGAGCTACAAAATATACTCATTTTTCCAGAACTAAAAAGATCCTTTATGTTACAATTTGCAACACATAACAGAAGCCCTTCAAAAAATACATTGAACAACTGGGGCAGCCAAGAGGACCTTGGAAAAATGTACAGGTAACAACCATATGAATTCTCCCTTAGTCGTGGATCAAAGCTAATAGAAATAAGCAGATAAATCCAGCTCGAAACTACAGTATAATCGTCCATTGTTAAAAATAACACAGTTTCTCTGAACCTGGTAAAAGAAAACTGTTATTGTCTGATTGGACGTATATAATGGAAGGGTATAAATATTGCCTACTGCCCACAGAGTTTCTCAAAGGGACCATTTACGAGTGACAGAGATGTGGCATACAAAACGGACGACCAGGTATTTCAGAGTTGACCTTCGCATTCGTTTCTAGGAGAAAACATGCTGAGCAATATGAATCATTTCACTCTGCACGTAATAAACCAACATCTCCTGATTCAAGGAAATTTTTATGAAGCCTCGAACAGCGTGACTCCAATCCATCGTATACGGCAGTGAATATTTGTTTCCTGCAGCTGCCATAGGTCCGAGTTCAGAATAAGGATAAGCCACAGAACTGTTTGCTGGAAGTGTTCAAAAGGCTTCTACTGTACTGCAAAATGCCTGCTGCCTGTAGAGTTTCTCAAAGAGACCATTTACAAGTAACAGAGATGTGGCAAAACGGCCGACCAGGTATTTTCAGAGTTGAACTTCACATTTAATTCGTTTCTAGGAAAAGAAATGCTGAGCAATACGAATCATTTCATTCTGCACCGTAATAAACCTTCATCTCCTGACCCAGGAAAATTTTATGAAGCCTTGAACAGCGTGACTCCAATCCATCGTACACGGCAGTGAATATTTGTTTTCTGCAACTGTGCGTGGGAGCTTGTCTTACGACCACTGAATGCTCAGTGTGGTAGGCAGAACGCGTAGAGCCTCCTTCGCCCATCTCTGTTTACAAAACGGCCGACCAGACAACCACGTCAATCCTATTAAACATCTCCACTGCCTCATTCCCACGTTCTCCGAATCACCCTCCGTGTGACTCGCACAAAGACTCGGACCACTCCAAGCTGCGCGGAATTTTCATTCTCTTGCCATGCAGAAGTCTCATGACGGATTGCCATCGTCAAA
The DNA here is from genome assembly GCA_019776745.2 of Taxus chinensis. Taxonomy (NCBI): domain Eukaryota; kingdom Viridiplantae; phylum Streptophyta; class Pinopsida; order Cupressales; family Taxaceae; genus Taxus; species Taxus chinensis. The sequence continues at coordinate 102,098,063 of CM034148.1, read as the reverse complement.
TCTCCACACCTGGCAGTGTTTGCCTGAATCTCCCCTTCACGGAAGTTAGGTCATGGTTTGCCACGGTTATATTTCCACGCCTGGCAGTTTGACCGGATTTCTCCCATTTTTTGGCTGTAGACTCAAACTTCTCCCACGCCCGAGATTTCTTCTTTGGCTTGACATCACGTCATTTCCCCTTGGCATTGCTTTCCTTATTTCCCACATCCAACGGCTTGGCCAAATTAATTTAACACACTAAATTCACTTGTAGGATTACATTTTTTTCTTAGCTTTGTTTTTGACTTGCGTTTTGATGTGTGAGGTTGTATTCTCCATTTTTCTTTGTGAGGAAGTAATTGGTTATACGCAGCAGCTACAGGGTAGAGAAGTAAAACTTATCTCAGAAAATGAGTAGCCTCCAGAGAGAGTTGATTGCGACAGCTGCCGCAGGGTGATCCCAAGGAACTGTTGGTGTTGATCCTGATGTTCTAGTTGCATGCGACCATAGTCGTGATCAGTTGTTGTAAAATCTTGCCGCTGTAGTAGAAGAATGAGATAAGGTTTTAATTGAGTTGTCTCGCCTTTTCATTTTGGAAATTCTCTTCCATGGAAGAAGCTCGACCAAATCTTGAGGCAGCTATTGTCTTTGTCAAGTCATTAAAACTGAATTCATATTCCAACAAGGAAGCATCAATCTCTCCATGTTGAATTAAACCGAGTCAAGCTCGTCATTTCTCTGCCTCAATGAGCCAACCATCGAAACATTATCCACTCCTATCGAGACTCTTTTATGACAAGCCAAAGTTGGACAACCGAACTTACATTTCCTACTCATGAACTCGTCCCTTTATTTTCGATTTGACACTGATGACCAGAAGTGGGTCCATGGGACCAATGTCGTGATTTGATAGCAATAAGGCCCTGTTTTCCAATTTTTCCATGTGCGTAAAATTGGATAACAAATTCACGAGTCATTCTTTAAATAACATAAGCTTAACACACTAAATTCACTTGTACGATTACATGTTTTTCTTAGCTTTGTTTTTGACTTGCGTTTTGAGGTGTGAGGTCGTATTCTCCATTTTTCTTTCCTTTAACACTCCATAATCATAGTTGGTGTATTCTAACTAATTCTGATTGTGTCAGGACTCATTTTTTTACCATATTTAAATTTCTAGGTTGGTGTCTCATTCAAATTTAATTCACAAAAAGAAATTTTTCTTTATTTTACAAATTTCATAGTAATCAGCATCGGTCACCACACCTTCATTGGTTTACCTCTAACCATCATTAGTTTATGTGACCATTGTCGGTTCCCTATGCTTTTGGTCAGTTTACCCAAAGAGCACTCATCTCATCTTCTTCTCTATTTAAAATCTCTAGACATCACCATATCCTCTCCATTTTGATATTATTCACTAAATATAGCTTGCACAGTTAAATTTCCTCAGTTTCTATCTCACTTGCTCCAATTGTTTCTTTCCCACAATAACAGGCATTGGTTACTATGACCATCATTGGTCACGTAGTAACCAACATCAGTTTGTCTGACCAGTGTTGGTCCTTCTGTTTTGATTTTTAATCAAACCACCTACCAATTCACCTATCATAATCAATTTTTTTCCATCCTTGTTGTTTGCTATTTCATTTACAGAATACAATCTTACTTGTTTACAACTTACTCACATGGTGTTGACTCATAGCCAAAATAATGCCCTCATATTTCATGTCAACCATTAGCCACTCCCACCTAGTCCATCACTACCATCCATCCTATCACCTATGGATCTGACTCATCTTATCCACATTCCTACCGATGATGAGGAGTTCACAAGACTCCTTGATCAAAACCCCTCCGCCCTATAATACTATCTCGCCCACTCATCCACCTAGGATTCCTTAGGACACTTAATATATGGCATGCTTATATCTATCCCTCTTGCTCTCGCCCCCACCTCTTCATCAGCTAGCACCATCTCAGCACTACCATCATCCACTTTACCACATGTGGTGTCTCAGCTAGGTCCCACAGCCTCTATAACTACATCATCTACTTCATCTATTGCACCCACGACATCAGTGGTTCCTCTGATAGCCACCTTAAGTATAGCCCTATCTGCACCTGCTACCTCACATATACATATTGCATCATAACCACCTCTAGTATTGGTAAGTTACGCCCATTTCTAGAACCTTTTCCTTTCTATCCTGTAGTCCTTACCCCTAATTACCACTAGATTTGTTACGACTACCCCACCTACTTACACATACTACCAACAACCCCCAACATCATCTATCACTTATTTTGGCTATGTGTCACCTACATATATTCCTCATACGTAGTTCTCATACTCTACACCACCATACACTAGCATACCACCCACCTCATACATTCAACATAAACCCCCTTTTCTACAGGGGGCACCCATTCATCACAACCTACCAACAACCTCATTAAGATGATGATGGAAAAGATGAATACCTTAGAAGAATCCATTTCTCGCTCCCATAATTCTTTAACTTAAGATGAAATTTGTAACGAGCCTATCCATCCATCTATTCCCATTCATCCCTACCCTATGCATGTGGAAATGCCTAAGTTCAATTGCTTTAACAGTAAATAAGACCTACCAATGACCTCATTAAAATGGTGATGGAAAAGATGTAGACCTTAGAGGAATCTGTTTATGGCTCCCATAATTCTTTAACTTAGGATAAAATATGTAATGAGCCTATCCATCCATCTATTCCCATTCGTCCCTACCCTGTGTATTGGGAAATGCCTAAATTCAATAGCTTCAATAGTAAAGAAGACCCGTAGTAACACTTGCAGTCGTTCAAATATGGGTGCTACCTAATCGCTCATGATGACACTTTTCTCCTACGAACCTTTTCAATGTCCTTAAAAAGACCAGCATTGGATTGGTATAGTGGACTAGCTATACATTCTATTTATTCCTTCAATCAAGTAGCCCAAGATTTCTTTGACCATTTTTCAATCAATGTTATCAAGAAAGTCACCATGACCGATATCTATACAACCTGACAGTATGAAGATGAATCTATTGTAGATTTTGTTACCCGTTGGAGAATTCTTATCAACCTATTGACGTTCCAGCTACCTCATAATGAAATTATTGAGTTGTTCACTAGAGCTTATGCCAGACACATCTCACCAACTCTGAAGGTACGAAACTTCTGAACATTTGATGAAGTGTTCACCATGGCACGAAAGTTGGAAATTCATGTCATTGAAGAAAATAAAATCCAATTATGAAACAAGAACGCCCCATTCAAATCAAATGACTCTTCTTCATCTTCAAAACCTAAAAATAACTATTCAAAGGCCAAAATATCTACCAAAATGGTAGTCCTCAAGGTAGGACCATCTCATCCTTCTAATCAAGCCCAACCTTCTTCCAATATTTCCCTTGTCTAGGCCTTTCAGCTTTGGTGGGAACATCGGAAGTACACTTCAATTGGAGAGCCATATTCTTCGGTCTTGGAAAATATTCTTAAAGCTGGAGCCATTACACTTCCTCCCATAAAACCTCATATAGGTTTTAATCCTGCCCATCCTATGCCTGTATAGTACAAAGAACACGATTGCTGTAATTACCATCACGTTAAAGGCCATAGTGACAGTAACTACATAAATTTAAAGAACATTTTCCAAGAGATGATATATAATGGAGACCTTGTCGTGGACAACCTGAATGCGCTGAAAAATAAAATTTTCACATCTTTAAAAATTCATTTTCTAACCATAAACCATCGTCTAATAAATATAGTGAACCTTCATCCAATGACAACAATGTCCGTGAAGTCCACACAGTTTTTGATATCATATCGGCCCTCTCTAAAATCCCACCTATTTCGTTTATTGAGGAAATTTTTACATGAGCCCTTCTACCCATAGAGGACCATACCCATTCAAATCCTTCACCCACAAAGAAGTCCCCTTCATCTCTTCCTTCACCCATAGAGGAACCCACACTTTCTACTGATGTCATTTCATCTTCTACCTCACAACCTACCAAATAGCCAACACTTTTTATTCTCCCATCCACAGGAGAATCATCATCGCATTCTCCTCCACTAAGGGATAAGTCTACCTTACCCAATTTATGATCTATCCTACCCATAGGAGACTCTTCGGACATGCCACTAACTATTCAGGACAATTTTCCCCAGCATCCTAGGACCCCATTGACATGATCTTATCTCTATTACCTACAGACTCTGAGGCTAGCCAATTCCCTGTATCACAGACATATTTTATAGGGATCGCCACCAAATCAATTTCATCATCTTCTTCAGTAGCCCAATTTTCATAATTTTTTGATCGCTTGGATTATGTCAATAATTCCATGCCCAGGGGACATCTTCGGCTACCCTTTTCAACCCAAATACAAATTTTTCCTAAAGATACTTCCACAATTTACCCAAGGGTATTTTCAGCAACTAGATTAGCATTGACCATGCCTATTGAAATAGCTTCTTCTTCATCATCCCTACCTACATCCAAACCTCTACCTATTGATGGTGAATCACAGTACCCCTCAATGTCTACAACTCGATGGGTTGAGACTCTCAGTGCGATTGCATAACATGGAGCTTTTCCCAAGTGTGGGACCTTGCGAAATCAGAAAAGCTCTCCGAATGAAGGCCAGTTCCTATTCCTCTATTAAGATGCACATGTAAAATGAAAAGGGTTTACTCAAAAACCTAATCTAACTTGCCAAGGAGACAGGGTAAGAAGATGCATAAAATAAAACCTAAACTAATAGAGGTGATGCACCGAGGAATGAAGAACACCTGTCTTTCCAATAACACAAACCATTAAAATGTAATGCAAGATCATACACAGATAACAGATTTGTAGTGAAAGATCAAGAAGATGCAAATGAACATAGAGAGGGTTGATAATCATCCACAAACATGCATTATTTTCTCCAAAGATTGATACAATACACTACAAAGTGCCAAGAGGCAAAGTTGCATTACAATTTTAAATGGGAGGTTTGAACTCCACAAATTCACCTGCCAAAGAGAAGAAGGGAGGGGCAAAACAAGAATGTCCAACCTTTAGAAAGAAGCCCCTCCTTACAATTTATAGGAAGAATGAGAGAGGGAAGAGAGAGGAAATCCAAATCTACCCCAACCACCTCTAGGTTGCATTTAATTCATCTCATTATGGTGGTAGGTGAGAACCCTAGCAAACCCAAAAAGTGGCAAACTATATTTTGTATTTTTAAGAACTTTTTCCCACCCAATTAAGCTTTTTGAAAAGTCCAACCTTGCATGAATTTGAGCTCCCTGTGAAAAGTTATGGCCATCTGAATATCTACGCAAGGGTCTGCTTCCTGTCAACGCTCAAAATGTTGCACCTCCTAAAGGTGCACCTTGGTGCATCCATTTTCATGTCGACACTCTTTTACCTCCACCTTGGTGCATCCATATTTGTGTCAACATTCTCTTACCTGTGCCAAGGGCGCATCCATATTTGTGTCGACACTCTCTTACCTATGCCAAAGGTGTGTCCATATTTGTGTCAGCACTCTTTTACCTTTGCCAAAGGCACATCCATTTTCATGTCGACACCTCTTTTTGTGCACCCTCAACATGCACCATGGGTGCAACTTTTGGCATGTTGACACCTTCTTACCTGCACCATGGGCGCATCCATTTTCATGTTGACACCTCTTGCTGTGTGCCCTTTACCTATGCCTTGGCGCATCCATTTTTGTGTTGACACTCTTTGTTGTGTGTCCTTAATCTTCACCTTGGCACATCTTTTTTCCCTTGTCGACACTCCATGTTGTGTGCCTTTTACCTGTGCCTTGGGCATGAATTTTACCTTGTCGACACTCTGTGTTGTGCACCTTTTACCTACGCCTTGGGCATGAATTTTCCCTTGTTGACACTCCATGTTGTGCGCCTTTTACCTGCACCTTGGCATGAATTTTTGCATGTCAACACCTCTTGCTGTGCGGGTGACGCAATAAATGTCGGGGTCTGAGTTTCTTAGATTTCCATATCCTTCGGTTTGTCTATATCTACCCAGGGGGAAGATATTTACAACACTACCCATAACTAAAACCATTCCCAAACCTAAAAACCTACCCACACCTATCTCCTCACCTGTATCTAGACCCATAACTACTTTGGGTGTCATGCCAACATCAAAACTTACTCACCCACCTATCAAATTGGACTTAGCTACATCATCTCAAGCCCACACCAACATTATCCCTCCACCTAAAAGGAAAACTTGACCCTCTAGGCTATATACACTAGTCTCACCCACCACACCATTGTCACCTTCCCCCCTTCCGTCCATCCTAGGGCCCCATCCATAAAAAATGATCAAACAGTATCCTACCTAAGGCCATTTAAAAGCTAAACAACATACTACTACATCAAGAGCCTTTGTTGCACTTCATTCACCCAAAACCAAACACCCTCACCCTCACTCGTGCACTTCTTGCCACATATACCTCCACTAAATAATATAACCCCAACCTTACCTATACGACTTCAACCCATTCCATCTACCCAACCTCTACCAACCACCTCCAATGTAACTCAATTTCCCCCGTGGGTAACCCATCCTCTTCTACCATCTGGTTTCCCTTTTACATCTAGTACTCCTGTGTCACCTTTACCCAAGAACATGTAACCAAAAGATAAGAACCCACTACTCTCTAATAAGGTATTCAAACCAAAAAAATATTTCATCGCCATCTCCTATACCCAGCCTTTACCCAAGCAGATGCCAGCAAAACATAATACCATACCACTTACCAAACTAGTGGACCAACCCATTACCCCTCCTATAAATCCTCTTCCCTCACAATCATCCACACCTTTACCCAAATCCGCACTCACCTCCCATTGTGATCTGTTAGCGAGTTCCTACACCAATAATTTAACCAATCTCTTAGACACTTCCGTCATCACATTACCACTGCTTTGACCTTACGATCCTCTCAAATCCAAACTAAAAGGGTTTGATCAAACCAAGATTTGTGCCTATCTGTAGTGCCCACTTCCCTTTGAAACTGTTTAGATACTGATCTTGCTACTGTTAATCTCATTTTGGGACATTATTATGTTTTGACTTAGTATGATGTGTATATGTTAGATCATGGATTACTATGGACCTTGATTCTATTAACATGCATGATGATTATTTGAGACATTATGGATGATGATATACTACTTTATATGGATATGTTATTGATATTGATTTTAGACATGTGACATTTGATATTATGAGTAGATCTAGAATAGAGATTCATTGGGTGATGATATAGTGGCAAAATTGAATTTAAAATGAAAATGTTGAATTCTTGATTCTTTTTTTATTTGGATTTGATATTTATATGTTTCTTATATCATTTTGGATGTTTTGATATGGCCACGAGGCCAAAGGAGGTATTGTTATTTTACAGGTTAAAATATCACAACAATGTCGAGTGACTGGAGACTAACCATATTGAAATTTTGGATGAATTTAATGGGGTCACCATGGCAACTGTAATTGTTTGTGTGTTGTGTTATGTTAGGATTTCCCATTGGGGGGATTTCCATTATTGTGACCATGGGATATATGTGTTTTATTTATGTGTTCATTTTCATTATTTTTGTATGTATTTTATTTGTAATGCATTCATTTTTAATTTAAATGTGATAGTCATATAGTTAAACTTTATTTTAATTTAATTGGGAAGTGGAATGTAAGTAATAAAGTGTTGTCTTGGTTATTAATTAAATTAGATTTTCTGTCATGTATAACCATATGTTAAATAAATAAATAATTATGTCGAAAGTAAGTAATAAATGAAGTCATAGATATTAATTCATGTTGTAAGAATGTGTAAGAGGATGTAAGAGATGTGTAAGTGATGTGAGAGTTTGTGTAAGTCAGATTTTGGAGTGTAGAACACTCCATCCTCTATGAAATTTGAATTTGACCTTGGAGGCCAAATTTGGAGGCTTGTGGGACAAGTTAAACTTTTCCCACACCCCTTAAAATCATACACTAACCATACCTATGGTTTGGGAGTAAATTTTAGCCCTTATAATTAAAAATTGAAATGACTATGTGTAAGTTTTTATTGCACTTTCCTTACAAGCTTTTAATTCAGTCCTTGTTAATGTATGGGTTAATTTTGAGTGTGTAAGTTGCTTGTCTTTTCCATTTATTGTGAATTGACTTTATCCTTTTGGGGTGGAGTAAGAATGATGTGGCATCCCACTTGGAATCCACATCATCCTCTCCCTCCCTCTCTTATAAAATTCAAATTTCTCCTCTTGTGTGGGTTGTTGAAACTTTGTCATTTCCTCTTGCGGCCACATTTTTTTTGGAGCTTGGTTGAGGAAGAACTTGGAGTCTTTTGTATGCACTTGCTATTTTGGACTGCATTAGTTGAGAATTGAAGAACTACTGTTTTGGAAACAATCTCCACTAGGGAGAGGTAGGATCTTGTCCCATTTTATATGTTGTTTTTTCCTTTTCTTACATGAATGAAATGGTGAATGTGTTGTGTATTCATGGCTGGTTGGGTAGATTACTTAGGGCAAGGTGTAGGAGAAGACTATGGGGTCTTATATGGGGGGCATAAGGGATTGCCAATGGAACTTATTCTTTTGTGGAGGGAGTGTTGGTTTGGGATCCACTAGAAAAATAAATTTCTTACATTTCTTACTATTTGGGGGGGCATAAGGGAGAAAATTTTGGGGGGCATAAGGAGGGGTTGGGAGATATAAGGTTTATGGGAATTGATATGGTTTTGGTGGTATGCTTATTGGTGGATGCCCAAATCTAACTTGAGAGATATAAGGAGCTCCCCATAGCTCTTACTCTTGTTTGCCTTGATTGAAGAAGCCTTTGTGTTGTTTGAAATGTTTAAATGTAGTTGGGAACTATTGTCTTGTTTTGAATTGTGCATTTTGTTGTTCTATGCATGTGAAAAGAAATGTGCTTGTATGTGAAAGAAGCCTATGTTTCCATGTGTTGTTATTAATGCTCCATTTCAATATGGTTGGGGCTTGGGGGCCAATGGGGAAATATGGATTCTCTTTTCCCATTGGATGTCTTAGTTGGGTGGAGAGCATTGCCTTTCCCCCTTCTTTATTGTGATCAGAGTTGCAAAAGAGAAGAAACATGCATGCTGTTGTTTGGAGAAGAAATTACAATTTGATGGTCTTATCCCTTTGGAGAAAATTCAATGTAACCTTTTCCACTTTGATTGGATGAGTGTATAAATTTTGTAATATGAAATTATTGTATTGACAGTAGATGTCTAAAATTGAAATCAAGAATGTAAAAAATAAGTATATTTGATCTCTGTTCTATTTTGGAAAGAAAATGTAAATGTTATTCCATGCTTTGTAAATTGAAATTTGATACTGATTCAAATTGGAAAGGAGACCAATTGTAAAAGTGTTATTGAATTTTTAATAAAGGATTGAAGTAGTTTCAAAATGTATTATATTCTGGAATTGAATTGTTGTCAAGAAGATTGAGATTTCTGTGTTGAAAGAAAATACGTATGAGAAAGCTAAACTGTATTGTTCTCATTTGAATTGTGCATTTGAATTAAAATCTGAATTGTAATTTAATTTAGAATTGAATGGTTGTCTTAATCAATCAAATGTATTTGACTAAGATTAGGAATCACATGCACATCCAAATTACAAAAAATTGATGAACAAAATTAAAAGAAACAGTTCACTGTTTTAAAACTCAAATCTGGCAATGCACATTTAATAAAAATGAGTAGTTCGACTTTATAGTCAACAATAAATTACGAAACTTGAAATTTACACTTAGGAAGACTTGAGGAATCCCAATTCACTAAAAAAGTCAAGAATAAATCCAACTATATTAAAATCAAAATTTGAACTTTGGAAAAATTTCCCAAAATAGTCTGCGGCCCCACAACACTCCCAGCCAACCATGTGTCACATGTGGAACTTGGGAGGGGTGAATCTATTGAAAAAATTAACTTTTGAAGAAACAATTGTCATTGGGAAAAAAATTTCAATTTTCTCCACAACTCCACGGCCCCACAGCCAATCACGTGCTGACACGTGGCTTGGCGGATGCGCGAATGAAATTTTGAAACTTAAACTTTTTGTTGCCTTTTGGAAAATTTTCATATTTTTTTGTGGCCCCATAACCTTGTAACTAATGGGGTGATGACATGTGTCCTAACAAACACACGAACCGCATGAGTCATTTTGACCTTTTTACACTTTTGGCTAAAAATTTTAAATCACTTCGCCGCTTCGTAGGCCCATGCCCAATCCGAAGACACCACATGGCCTTTTACGCAAAATCAGAGCCAAATCCTCCTTTAGAAAATTAGGTTGTTTTAAACCTTGGGAAAAATTTTAAATATTTCCCCATGGCCCGCCGACCCCGATCCAATCACATGTTGACATGTGGCGAATTGGGCATCGACAGGAGAGCGGAGATCTTCTCCCTTTTGAGATTTTAAATCATAAAATCTCAAATTTCCCTTTTGTTCCATTGCTCTACCTTTCCTAGTGTCAATTGAAAGGTGCCATGTGTTCTCCCAATTAGATCCGTGGGTGCGTGGAGGATTTTTGCGCTTTAGCGCTCAAAGAGGGAAAAATTGTCACCTAAGCCCGCAGATTTCCCAAGGGAAAATTTCTCCCCAAAACTCCGTCGGGCCATAACTTGAGTTTTATTGGGAGTTAGGAGGACTTATTTATATGGTTGGAAAGGTGAAGAAATTTCCTATCTAATGAGAATGATTTAGGAAATTTTTGATGATTCTAAGTGAATGAAAAATCAAGTTGAACCTTATAATCCTGTTTGGGTAGAATTGAGAGGGATTTCACTCTCCTAACCTAAGAGATGAATTTAACTTCTTATTGGCCCTTGTGCCTTGTTGTTGTTTGTTTCTTGGAGTACTTGTTGAAAGTGAGTATGGATTGATAATCCTTATCTATTTTGCACTAACTATGATCTAGTAACCTTCCTTACAAACACCTTTAACAAAAAAAAATTATTCAATAATTTTTCCTAGCTAAACCTAGTTTGTTTCTTGGTCTCAAGTGGTAGTTTGAAGTGGGCATTACACTATCATCATGTGTCAAGACATGATGTATAAAATTTTAAGGCTCTAATGACTATTCTTCTCCAAAATTTTCCTCCAATTTTTTTTTTGACGATGATGACCTTCTTGATAAGGACCATGTTGCACCTTTACTTATCACCAAACATCATAATCCTTTACCCATTGACAAATAATTATCTCCATCCCCATAACCATTTTATCCACCTTTAAAATTTGAGATCAACATGGTCCGTTTTAGAGGATTAGCCAAACCCCCACCTAAATGTCCATGTACCCTACTCATTTCACAATGCTCTTATCCACCGCTTGGATTTCGCCCCTTATGTCGTTATACCTTTCATGGCACACCATTTCCATCCACCTCCCATAAAATTAACATGGTTCACATTGCCACCCACACTAAGAAATAAAAAGGAAAGGAAAAAGAAACTAACCCATCAACCAACCCCATGCCCAATATGCCATCTGCACCCACACCAAAAATCACCATCCACAGACCTACATACCCTATCTCTAACGGGGTCACCCATCATATAATGATAAAACAATTACATAAATCTCCTCTAAAGATGTCTTTGTATGATCTCGTCCAAACTTCTGAATCTCATAGACAATCCCTTATTGAGATTTTAGAATCCATTGAAGTTTTACCCAATGACCCCACACAAGTGGCCTCCATTATCACCCCTCACCACATGGGCTTGCTTACCAAATAATCTCCTTCTTCTACCCCCATGCCCACTCCTCAAGTCACCACCCTCAGCTTCTCTGATGAGGATATTGTGCCTCTCCAGTCAAATGAAATTGATCTTTCCCTCTTCCTTTCCATCTATATCGATAACATACACATACGACGCATCATGATCGATGGTGGTACTAGCATTAAAATCATTTCCTCCCATGCATAAAATTAAATGCGCATCCTTTCTAATTATATACATAGTAACCCAGTTATGTTGCGCTCCTTTAATGATGCCATTACCTCCACTCTTGGCACCATTATCCTTTACATTCACATGGGCCCTTGCACTTTCTCATAACTATTCTACGTCTTAGAGGGAGAGTTTTAGTATAACCTATTACTCAACCAACCTTGGATTCACATCATGGGTTGTGTCCCTTCAACTTTACACCACTATGTAAAATTTGAACATGAAGGACATAACTATACCATCATCGCTGACCCGTCGCTATTCAAAACTTGTAACATGTCATACCAACCTAACAATGCACTTATACCACTCAAGGCATCTGCCACTACCCCCACTTCTCCTTCACCTATGAGTCCATCCACCAATGTTGTTGCCACATCTCCCACATCTAACTCTTCTATTCCTACTACTATCATATCCTCTACAACTAACCTATCTACTTTCCAACCAACTGATACCCCTCCTACACAATCATCTATCCCCGCTACCCACATATCAACTACTAATCCCTTAGAAGTTTTTTTTTCAATGCTTCACTCTAAGCGAGTACCACCTATACAATATTGACACATTCCTCACTCCACAAGAGTATGGAAACCTGCGCCAACACCCTCATTATGATGACTACATAGGTGAGGTTTTCCCTTATGGTCCTCCCCACCTTTGCACTAATTTTATGTATGGGGGACTTGACACTGCCACCTATTCACCTGAACCTCCATCCCAAAAATGACCATTTTCATCTGACCTCCAATTTCTTACTAACCGTCACTTCACTCACACTTTCCTTCACTGTTGCACATGGAAAGGATTTGGTTTCAGTTTTTACGAACAAGACTGTTATACTATCATTTCATGTACCACCCATAAACATAACAATAACAGTGGTATTAGCTTTTCCACACAACCTCCTAAGAAGGCCCGCATCGACCTCATTGAGGAAGAAAAACCTTATTCACCCCATTCAACAATGTCACCACCTTCACCCATGGAGTCTATAGATCCTGAATCTATTCCTCCTAAAAAAAATTTCATAAAAAACAATTTCCCTGGGACCCATGACCTATCAACATGATGGTGAGGTTCCCTCTTCTCTTCCCTTCCTGTATCCTCACATGATTGATGACGATACACCTTCTATTAACATCATTCAATGTCAGGATGATGAGTCTATCCTCACCGAACTTGGTGTGGAAGATTCTTATATTCACTAGTCGTTACCTTCTGAGACGTTAACCATGTTGAACGAATTGACTATCCAAATCAACATTAATACTCAGGACGACCTGCAATTTCTAAAGATAGTCCAATCTTTGAATGATTTTGAACAAGAAGCTTTTACTTCTTTCCTCTGGGACCATAGCAACACTTTTTCTTGGTCCTATGCCTATATGGCCGGTATTCACCCAAAAATTATGGTCCACAATACAACAACTATTCCTAATGCCAAACCCATAAAACAAAATCTGTGGAAAATGTATCCTCGCATTTCTCTTCTGATCAAAGAATAATTTCAGTGCCTTCTCTCAGTTTCCTTTATCCTACCCATTGAATATCCCTAGTGGATTCCAAATATTGTTCCTATCACAAAAATGAGAGGGCTATTCTACATTTGCACATATTTCCATTACCTCAACTTAGCTTTCCCTAAAGACAATTTTCCCCTACCAAGCATTGACCAACTAGTTGATCTCACTGCCAGCCATGAGATGCTATCACTCATGGATGGTTTCTTGGGTTATAATCAAATATTAATCACTCTAGAAGATCAACACAAAACTACCTTCATCACTCTTTGGGGGACCTTCTATTACCGAGTCATGCCTTTTGGCCTTAAAAACACTGGTGCTACATACCAGCGAGCTATGACTTATATATTCCATCACATCATGCATCGTATATTGGAATATTACATAGATGACCTTCTTTCCAAATCTAAACATCAAGGAGAACACTTGACAATCCTTAAGGTCATCTTTGACCACCTCATCAAGTATTGTGTTCACCTTCAACCTAAGAAATGTGTTTTTGCATTACTTTCAGGAAAACTCCTTGGTTTCATCACTTCTTTGTGTGGAATAGAATTTGATCTTGCTAAAGTAAAGGCTATTCTCAAAATTCCTCCACCTACTAATCTCTATCAACTTCAAAGCTTACACGATAAGTTGCAATCTATTTTTAATTTTATCTCACAACTTTCTGACCGCTACCAACTATTTCATCATCTCCTCAAAAAGGAAGCCTCCTTCAAATGGGATGATGAATGTTACAAATCCATTGATGCCTTGAAAAAATACATTCTCCAACTGCCAGTGCTCATTCCTCCTAAGGATGACCAATCATTTTACTTATATATTTCTTCTACTTATCATTCCTTGGGTGTCATGCTCGCTTATCGCAACAAGCGACATAGAGAAAAATTGGTTTATTATGTAAGCCGTACCCTTTTGGAATATGAAGCTAGATACACCCACACTGAAAATATCTTCTTAGCCTTAGTTTTTGTCTCCACCAAGCTTCGTCATTACCTGCTCAACCACAAAACCTTTGTTATCACCAATACTAACCCATTACATTACATGTACACAAAACCCTACCAACATTAGTGCGTTGTGTGTTGGCTCATAATTCTCAAAGACCTCGACCTTGAATTCATTCATTAGAAATCCTTTAAATTCCAAACCATCACTGACCAGCTCGCAGATGCACCCATCTTCGAAAATCAACCCTCTAACTTTGATTTTCTGGATGAATCCATAACTACCCTCTCCTTAGAGGATACCACTTACCAAATGACCCTCTTCTTCAACGGTTCCAAATGTCATCATGGGGTGGGTGATGATGTTATCCTCATTCCTCTTGGTGGTGAACCCATGCCTTTATCTTTGAAACTAGATTTTGATTCTATAAACAATATTGTTGAATATGAAGAACTCATATTGGGTCTCCAAGCTTCTTATGCATTAGATGTTAAGTCAATCAATATCTTTGGTGATTTACATTTGGTTGTAAACCAAGTCAATGTTATATACCAATGTCATAATGAAATAATTCAAAAGTAAAATGACCATGTGGACATAATTTTGACTACCTTTGACCGTTACGAACTTCAAACCACCCCACATTATACTAATAAATTTGTGGATACCATGGCCTTCCTGGCTTCTCAGATACCCGCTTCACCTGCCAACTCTAAAATCTTTGTCACAATACAAAGGTTACAATCACCCTCTTATTTACCTCATGAGGTCCACTCTGTCAGAACTATTGTACTTGACCCATGTGACCTTTGGTATAAATAGTTTACAGACTACCTTTCCCTTTCCATTCTACCTCCTCATCTCACTCGTAATGGACAACATGCCTTTCTTAAAAGTGTCTCTTACTATGTCATCATGGGTGGTCTCCTTTATAAGCATAGCTTCAACGGTATTCTCTTATGATGCCTTACAAGTTCTAAAATTCCCTACACCATCAAGGAAGTTTATGACGGAATTTGTTGAGGCCACTTTAGTGATTTAGCTGTCGCTAATCACATTCTTCGAATTGGCTATTACTGGTCAACCCTAAATCACGACTGTTGTGACTATGTAAAATGTTGTGTGAAATTCCAACAACATGTTAATCTTCATCACACACCTAGTCATGTCTTACAGGTCACACGAGACCTTTGGCCTTTCTCTCAATGGGGTTTGGATATTTTCAGAGAGATCAATACTCAGTCTTCACAAAACCATCAATTGATTATAACCACTACTAAATACTACACTAAATGGGTAGAAGCCATTCCCCTCATTTCTAGAAAAGATGAGAAAATATGTGAATTCATCAACCATCACATCATTTGTTGCTTTGGTATCCCTCATTATTTCATCACCGATAATGGAAAGCAATTCAAAAACAAAACCCTATGAAAGCTTTGTGATGCTTTTAGCATTCAACTCAGTTTCTCTTTTCCTTACTACCCGTAAACAAATGGCCAAGAAGAATAGACCAATAAAATATTGAAAAATTTTCTTATGAAAGAGTTGACAATACTGGGAAGGATTGGCATATGCACATTCCTTTCACATTGTGGGCCTACCGCACTAGTATTCACACTTCGACTACTGCCACACATTTTTCTATGGTCTATGGTACTGTGGTTGTCTTTCCTCTCAAATTCTAGATTCCATCTCTCCACATCTCACTACAAGACATGCTCAACGGGAATGACTTTTTATAGGACCATTTAGCACAACTTGAGTTGTTAGATGAATGACGTCTCAATGCTCTTGACCATATCCAAATCTACCAAAAATTTATTAAGTGTGCCTATGAAAAACATGTCCACAAATGAACCTTCCAGGTCAACAACCTCGTCTTGAAGGAAAATCAACATGTAACCATAGAAGAGAAAAGTATACAGGGAAAATTTTCTCCTAATTGGCTTGGACCCTATATCATTACTCATGCCTATGGATCAGGTGCTTATCATTTTTCTTCACTCGAACGTAAACCCAAACCTATTCCCCTCAATGCCTTACATCTTAGACCATTTTATTGTTGACATCAATTCCTATATCACCTTCTGTCTATTGATCGCTCATCCCTTGAGTTTTGTTAACCTTCCATGTTATCCGTTTTAAGGATTAATGACTAAACAAGAATCATGTGATTACCCATCACCATTCGGACTTATCTTCAAAATTAGTACCTTGGCTCTACTCATAGCATGATTCTCATGGATATTTTTCTTATTTTTCAAATATGGAATCCCATGGTCATTCGTCACTTGAAACCATCTCTTTCATAGTTAACCTCTGTGTACTATAGTTTTGTCTTCTAAACAAGAACCTAATCTACCTCTATAGTCTTTTCCATGACTTAAAAACATCCAAAAGAAAAATGGGATTCAACTCCTTGAGTCAAAATTCTAGCAAACAGATGACTCCCTCAAAAGGGACATCTCTTCTCTCTATCTCGTTGCTATAAATAGACTGATCCCGTAAAGGAAAACTATATACAGTCATTGTAAAAATACAATAAAATGTTCAAAATATTCCCACATCAATCAGCTTCACGAAGACCTCAAGGAGATAATATACTCATCCCGTATAGACTTCCCACATTGATCAGTCTATAAAAAAACAAATGAAGAAAATGATAACTTTTGTAATGGACTTGCCTATTTTTGATCATGGGTTTCTTGCTAGGTAAACATGTTTTCCTACATTAAGCTATGTTAAACCACCTATTTTCACCTCATTATCGTCTCACCCCACTGTATTATCTTCTCAAGGGACTTGCCATAACTGTGACATTTTGTGATCATGTGACTTTCTTCACCCTTAGAATAATCCATTATGCAATGCATTTAGGGTCTCATATTCATAAACCCATCTTAGGTATGGTAGAATCATTAGGGTTCTTATCAATTAAGTGGCTATTTTACCACCTCGTACCATTCACCTTCTTCATTACTTATTGATCACGCTATACAGGACCAGACCATCAAAACCTATATTTAAACGACTCAACCATGCCTATGACCTTGACTCAACCATTCCTATAACCTCGAATCAACCATTCCTATCACCTAAGACTTAATCATACACTCAATCATACCTAAAACCTACCAACTCATTCCTCTACCTCATCATATTCTTCCCTAGATTATGGGAGAACTAAATTTCCCTGAAGCCCCTTTTCATCAAGGCTATGTAGGCAGCACTCCTAGGGTATGGGGCCCTTGGAGGTTAGCTCAGCAACTCTTTACCCTAACCTATTGCCCCCCATTTTACTATTCATATTCTATCTTAGTTTCCATTTTCTACAACACTTGGAAATTATTACAAACATACATATCTACCATTTTATCACATCATCAAAACATCCAATCAACCACTTTACATTTCCATGATATCAAACATTTCATAAATTTACACCATAACATACATATAACTCATCATTTACTTCCCATATTACCAATAAATTGGAAATTAAATCAAACACTAAAAACATGACTCCACCATGCCTAAATGACCTAACTCCACCATGCCTCAATTACCTAACTTAGCCATGCCTAAATGACCTAACTCTGTCATGCCTAAACTAACCTGACTCCATAATGCCTAACCTAACCTGACTCCACCATGCCTAACTCACCTAACTCCACCATGCCTAAACCAACTTGACTCCATCATGCCTAAATTGGTCTGATTTCACCATGCCTAAATGACCTAACGCCATCATGGCTAAACCAACCTGACTCCACCATGCCTAAATGACCTAACTTCATCATGCCTAAATTGACCTAACTCCACCATGCTAAACCAACCTAACTCAAACATGCCTTAACTGACCTAACTCCATCATGCCTAAATTGACCTGACTCCATCGTGCCTAAACCGACTTGCCTCCATCATGCCTATTCCACCTGGTTTTCACCCATATGTATATAACAATGAAAATTCTACAACATAAACACAACATCATACCATAAATATCACCATATCTTTATAAAATCATTTGAATTTGTGTGTCCATACATATGTGAAAAAATCATAATAAGTACACGTGCCTCTCATATATAATCTCAACATCTTTGGCACGCATGCCGATATAATAATAAGAAAATAAAAAAACACTCATGTACATCCTTGCTATCTTCGGTATGTAGGCTAATATAAATAAAAAAATATAAAAAAATCTATATCATCACCCCACCTGATGTCAAGGCCAGTCTGATCTATCTCCTCCTCCTCTACCCTATCCCAACCCCCTTCCACCATCTCTCCACCCTCTACAAGTCTAGCCCTCGCCTCTACTTGGCTTGCAACTGGGTCCAGAATCCATGAGCTGGTAGCCTCTCCCTGACCTTGTGTATGGGCTCATTGGCCCTTTATACTCTCTACACTATGTGTGTGAGATCTAGTCTTCTTACTCAAGGCCTATTATACCCTGTACTCCACATAGGAAAGGATATCTATCTTGAAAACTGTCAAATCATCATGGTAGTACCTAGCCTCATTCAGGGAATCCCTGAATCTGGCCATCGACACTATTTGTGGCGGTGCTATGGGTCTCACAGCACCCTATAAACCCTGCCCTACTACTGGTGGTCTCAGCCCCTATACTTATTAGCCCTTCCCTCCTCTTTATACCATGGGACCCTGTCTCACTCATGCTTGTACCATGGGACCCTGCCCTAGAGCCCGAGGTGTTACCTGTGCTGTGACCTGGGCCTGTAAGGTCACAATATGTGCCTATGTAGTGGCCAAATAACCCTGTAAACTTGCTACCTATGCGTGTAAGGTAGCCAATTGTCCCTAGTCTCCATCTCCACACTTTGGGGGTGCCTATCCCTGTGAAATCTAGGCATGTAACACCACCACTTGTGCATGTAATGTGAGCACCTGTGCCTCATACCCTATCAAATGCCCTTGTAATACTATTATCTGGGCCTGTAAAGTGGAAACCTACCCCTGCAAAGTATCCCTCTGAACTATAAGGGTATCAAAGTCTAGCTACCCTGGCCTAGGTGGTGCTGCTCATAACTAGACTTCCCACCATAGCCTATATTTATCATTAACTCCAACATCATCAATCTGTTGGTCCACTACCTACTCCTTCTACCTAGTTTACACTATTAGCTATGGTAGAGGCATAGTTCTCTCCATGTCATCTCCCCTATACTGAGGGAACGGTGGTGGCATGTCTTGGAGTAGCCCAAACTACCTCCTGACCCTTTCAATAGGTATCATCTTGTGCTCATCGGCACGGTGCCCCTCTATCCACCTCAATAGATATAATTTGTCTAGCTCCACTTCCATCTACCTGTATGAAGGGAAGACAACATATGGCCTCCAAATGATGTCCACCCCAGATAACCCCTCCAGCACCTACCTATAGTATGCTACATCATGTCTAGTCTGGGAAGCCTTGTGCTCTCCAACAATAGGCACCCAAAACATGTAGAAAACACAAACAAATACCTCCTCGAATGCCTCCAATCAGGGCATGTAAACTAGATGCACACATACAATGCTCTCATATTCCCAGTAGTGAAGAAGAAAGGTATAACACAAGATGAACCTCCACAATCATCTGTAGGCCCATAACTCCATGTATAACTATACCAAGTATGTTGTTGCCCAAGAAGAATGGGTATTATCCTCCATCATGTCATGGATAACCCTCATCAGCACCCATGGGAATCTCCCACTCTCCGCATCTGGCAACACAAAATAGCACACTACCTCCATGATCAGGACCACTAACCTCATCTCCTCACGATGGGCCACATACATATCCCTATAGCTCAAGTTCACACTATGGAACATCATCTCTGTCATCCCCTCTCCAACACCATCAACATCAGCTCCTATGATGCCTCTAAAGAAATAGAATAAACCTATGTCCCCAGTATATGTAACCGTAAGATCCTATACATGTCCTCTATGGTGACTGTGATCTCACCCGTCGGCAGATGAAATGTGTTGGTCATTGAATCCCATCTATCAATGAGTGTGACAATCAAGCTTAGCTCCCAAAATATGTTCCTCTATCATCTGACCCTGATAAATCTAACATCTGTAATGTGTCACCACTCCTATATTGTCATGCTTTCTCTTACCACTGATAAAAGAGGTGGTAACCTATCTCTCATCTACAACTGGTCCCTAGCCTACACCCAACAAACCACACCATTATTAAATCTTTACCATACCTAACATATCACTTACCCAACTAACCTATTCTCAAAATTATTATTATTTATTTCCCCACAACCCTAACAATCTACTCCTTTCTCCCATCCCACTTTACCACCCCTCAACTCATATCATAGATACCTTTTACCCTACCTATTCTCAACACACTTACATTTATACCTCACTACCTCACTTTCTCTTTAACTTCCACCATAACCCTATCTCAACAAATTTTTCCTCAAAATTCAACCGACATTGGTCACTGGTGACCGACATCAGTCCATCATGACTAGCATCGGTCACCTACTATTTGACTAATGTCATCTATGGTTGACTAATTTCAGTTACTGTTGCATCGACAAAACCGCAATACCCTCCCCCATTGTTTCAAATAAAATTGACCATACTAACCTATAAACCTATTGTATCCTATCCAAACCTCACTATCTTTCCCCCTACCCATATTTGACCCACATTAGACTTCCTACACTTCCCATTTCATCAATTTTACTTCCAAATTCAAATTTAATTCCTACCCAAAACTGTTTCT
The DNA here is from genome assembly GCA_019776745.2 of Taxus chinensis. Taxonomy (NCBI): domain Eukaryota; kingdom Viridiplantae; phylum Streptophyta; class Pinopsida; order Cupressales; family Taxaceae; genus Taxus; species Taxus chinensis. Next base: position 102,076,789 of record CM034148.1, on the reverse strand, counting down.
ACCCGAACAGATTTCCACAAACGATTTCAAGTAACAAGCATCAAATGGGATCAAATCTTACCTCATCTTGGTTCCGTCAGCTTGGTGGTACATCTAGCCACTATAATGGTGGACCATCTAAGCCCTCTCATGCCTCTGTCATGCCCCAATCCACCCCTCACCTCCAACCAATCACAATCAACCACATCGCTCTTGTGGACCCATCTACTAGCTCTTGTCACCAACACGTAATCTCCACCTCAGCCAGGTATGATGCCTTGTCCTTATCTCTCGGAAAGGTAAAAAAGGTCAAAGGGATTTTTTGTTGTCTCCAAAGTCATAACACAACAATGATTTAGTAAAATATGGAATTTTTATTTTATAAAACCAACCCGATCTGACTGACACCGGTCATATTTGTGCCCTAGACAATAGACATCGGTCAACCTATAACCGACATCGATCAACCTTTATAACTATTTTATCTTGCTAATGTTCCTTTTTCCTGTAACCATTAGTGATCACACACCTTTTATTATTTCGAACACCTATGGAACCATACCTACGAGCCCACACTACCCCTACATTTCCTTTGTTGTGTCTTGGGATTTGTTATTTTACCTATACCTTTGCCTTACCCATGCCATGACCTATTTACTTGGACCTAGACTACTTGGTGTGACCATTGACCTTATATACTTGTTATACCTTGTGATGTTGTTACCTATGTTGTTTTAGCCTAAAAACCATACCTTGCCTATTGTTGTGTCATTTATCTTGACCAAACCTTTGGTGTACTAGAACATACCTAAATGTTCCTACACTTGACCTGCCTTGTGTTTCCAGACCATATCCTATACCTTGTATACATGAATCACTTCACCCTTGTTTGGATAAACCTATCAAACTTGAATGATATAGAGTTTGCAAGCTCTTCATCTCGGTACCATGTTGCAATTTATATGTGTGCGTATATTTGATTGCCATTACCCATGACCCAATTTTGACCCCGACCTATTACCTATTACCCGAGTTGACCATCACCCTTTCCCATAGTACTCACACCCTTCCCCACCTATCTTTACTAACTACACATTTATCAAACCACTCACTGATTCTGTATTACACCTCATCAGTGTCTGGTTTGAGGGGGATCACCTTCACCCACACATGGGGCAATCACTTCCTATTTTTGTCAGTGTCACTTACTAATACAAGATATGCAATAAAAAGTGGCAAAATGATCACATTCACCCACACATGGGGAAATCACTTCCTATTTTTGTCAGCGTCATTTACCAATACAAGCTACGCAACAAAAAGGGGGAAAATATAGACACTGAAATTGGGTCACACTTCTCTTGGTCCTTTTTTGAATAGCCAACTAAAAATACTCACATAACCATGACCCTTTTACCCCACATTAATATTAGTTTAATTATTTATAATTAAAGTAATACTCATCTTCACTTCATTCATTATTTAATAACGTTAATTAAAACTAATCTCCACCTCACCTAGAAACCTCATCACAAACCTTATTTTAGCATATTTCCCCTTTACTAGGACTCAACATTCACTCACCATAACTAACTAAGACTTAGTTTAACCCTATAATCACATGCCTATTCTTTCTCTAACCACATTCCCACTTATCTAAGAGAAACATTTCATTTTAATCTACGAGAATAAAGAGATTTGGCCAAAAATTTGGCCAAGATCTATCATTTTAGTAAACCTAGGATTTCCCACCTTAACTGACACCGGTGAACCCTAAACCAATGTCTATTGCCCTAAATCATGCTCGGTTAACATATATTAATTTTGGTAAACTTGTTTTGATAGAGTCAGGTGGTATTTTGGGATGCTCTAGGATATGCCACCACCATTCCCTCAGTATATGAGAGATTACATGGAGAGGCCTATGCCTCTACCACAACCGACAGTGCTGATCGGGTAGGAGCAGTATGTAGTGGACCAGCATATTGATGACGCCAAAGTTACAGATAGATATAGCTAGTCATGGGTAGTCTAGCTACAAGCAACATAACTTAGGCCAGGGAAACCAGACTTGGCTACCCTTACAATTTAGAGGGATAATTTACAGGGGCAGGTTTCCACTTTATAGGCCCAGATCACAGTAGTACATGGGCAGCTGATAGGTTCTAAGGAACAAGTGGCCACATTATAGGCATAGGTGGTGGCATTATAGACCAAGATTACCTAAGGACATGTACACGCATAGGGTAGAGATGCAGGCAGGGGATAGGTGGCTTCCTTGTAGGTGCATGTAGCAGGTTTGCAAGGCCAGTTGGCTACTAGAAACTCAAAAAATTTGACCTTATAGGCCCAGGTCATGTTGGCTCGAAAATCTGTCGCTTGGGAAAATTTATGGATAAATGAGTCAACAGTGTGTAGGGCATAGCCCCTCTTTGAGTCAGCAAAGTGAAACTGGTTTATTGCTATTCTACCAGCAGGAATCTGTGCAAGTCTCACAATATTCCGCCTTCGGGGGTTTGGGATCTCATCCCAGTAGGGGTGTTTCCAACTGTGAAAAGAAAGGAAATGAAGTAGAGGATGAAGAAATATCAGGTCTGAAGGGAGAAAAGAAATGAATTCCAAAGCAGAAAGGTCAGAGGGTTTATGTTTTGGGATTGGTAGTAAACAGAGCCAAACCTACTTGCATAAACAAACAAAGCAATACTGATGAATAAATGACAAAAAGGTAGAGATAGATCTAACAAAATAAACACATAGATCTGACATAAGAAATATCAGATGCCCATAACACACATATTCAGCACAAAGTCTTAATATTTGTATTAATATTCTCTTCTGTTACAAAAAGTACAAAGCCTTTTCTCCCTACTTCTATTTTTCATCTAAAAGATATCCACTACTTGAATACAACAAGTATTCAAGTATATATAGAAGGAGAGAGGAAAAGAAGACAAAAGCAAACAAACCACTTATTTACATAAATATCTACAAAATATCTCAAATTCATGTTGTCTTTTGAAGACTTGATGGATGAAATCATCCCATGGTGCAACATGGATGATGTCATCATTCGTGCCAACATACTTTAGAAATTTACAAAAAGAAAGTCGAAGAAGAGAGAAATTATTTATCATCGTCATCCTGCGGCTGAAAGGGAATATCTGGCTTTTGCTGCTGCTTAGGTGACGAGATGTGGAATTGGGCACGGTATTCCATGAACTTGCTAATCATGGGATCTAGTTGATCCTGGGAAGGGTCCTTGTGTCACTCACTAATAGCCTCGCAAGTCTCCCGCTCATTTGTGAGATTCTCTAGGAGTTTGGAATATTCATTCTCTGCTTCTATTAAGAACCTGATGAAGTCCCGATAGGCCAGCAGGTTATTGATGGATTCTGCGTCAAAAGTGACCTTTGGCCCCAACCCTTGTGAAATGATCTCCTTGAAGATCTGGATGGTTTCGTCAACCTTCCTTAAGGTAAAAGAAGGAGTAAGAAACCCTGGGGACATCGTTAGAACAATTTGTTCCATCTGATGCATTGCATCCAGGGCTTCTTCGTTTACCTTATCAATCTTTTCGAGGAAAAATTCCAGTTGATCCATCTGGTAATCCAGAGTGGAAAGGATTTTACTGAGGGCCCTGGGGTGACTGAAAACGTCGAACTTGACTAGGTCTTCAACTAAACAGTCAAACATTCTTTAAAAGGTCTCATGTTGCAGCCTAGCATGGTCCATCTCTATGGATATGGGTCCTACTAATGCCTGGAGTTCTTTGTTCACCTGGTTGATGTTCAGATACAAATTGGTGAACTTGGTGATCACCCGTTCAATGACCTTGAGGATCTGGCTCCTCCAGGCAGAAACTACCATACCCTGCTCGCCGATCTTTGCATATTCATTAATTTTATCCTGACTAAGAGGATCAGGAGTTTCGGTGGCAGTTGTGGGAGATGCACTACCCATCTTCTGTAAAGCGTGAAGCAGATGTTTATTTTTCTCTTTTAGTAGCCTTTTATCTTCTTTTGCTTCTTTTGCTTCTTATAGAGGGCGTCAACTGCAGATAGGGCCTCTCCCTGAAGGATTTCAGAAGACATCCCCATTGTGACTTGAGTCACTATGTAATCTATCGAAGACAGATCCTTTTTATCTTTTAGAGGATTGGGGTATGCGATCTCCATTACCCTTTCTCCCAAAACACTCTAAGAGAAGCGTGTGATAGGCTTTTGCTTCTTGGCCCCCTTTGATGGGATAACGGAAAATTCCATCGGTGCGATGGGAACTTTCCTTTTCTGTTGACTTAGGTGCTGGGAGATCCAGGCTAGACTTAGGGGAGAAGGACCAGAAATAGAGAAGGGGGCAGCTGTAGTAGTAGAAGGGAAAAACGTGGAGACACGTGGCGGCAGCATTGAGAGGAAAGTCGAGGAAGTGCCCATGGGAGGAAGGGATATTGTAGGGGAGGAAGTCAGAGGAAGGGAAGGGAGCTCAGAGATGAGGGAAGAAATGGAGGGGGACAGCTTCGCGAGAGAGGAGAAGATGGACGAAGAAGCAGGAGGAATAGTAGAAGAAGGGGGAGAGGAAACGACCAAAGGAATGGTCGCTTGGGTCACTCGAGGAGGGAAGGAGGAGAGGGAGAAGGGATAGAAGGGACCTCAATATTTACAGTAGTGGTGACATCCTGAGTGGATGTGCCTATTGGAACATCTTCCGCTGTTTCTTTCTCTGGAGAAGCCAGAGTTATAACTTGTTCAGGTGTAGCGGAAGGAGGACTTTCAGGAGCTTCCTCTTGGGTGGAGCTGGATTCACCCTATTTTCCTTTTCCTTTGCCTTTTGGCTACTATTTAGCTCGAGGAGGTGCGTTTCCCAATGGAGAGGTCATGAAATCGACTTCGAGGTAGATGAGCCCGTTCATTCGGCACCAATACTCTGTTCTGCGCAGAATTTCCTTGACCATTTCCTCTATTGTTTGAGGAAATTTGGTTCTATCAATCACCGCAAAAGGCCAATCGTCCCCACCCATGTCAAGATACACTTGATCCACTTCTTTCTCAGTAGTTTGGTAGCCTTTTGTGATGATGGCCACCCTGTACTGGATGATTTCTGCTAAGGCCAAGCGGGAATGATCCTTCCTCCTGAGCTCAACCTCATGATATATGTCGATGTAGATATCTTTGATCTAAGGGATGTGGATTGGGTCGAACTTGGCCCTAGGCAGACAATTTCTCGGGTCTAAGGTGGGTCTTGCTAGGAAGTTATGTTTTAGATTCAGCATCTCTAGTTCTGTAAAGATGTCTTTCACCTTGTGTGAGTGAGACATGTATACCTACCCACTGTGAGGGGGAAAGGAGTTCCACCCTTCTTTCTCTTTAGACACTTTTCGTGGTAAGTAATAAGCTATCTGGACAGCTCTAGCAGGATCAACTTGGGACCGGCATACCTTGGAAGTTTAGTTGGTTCTCCCAAGAAGTTAACTGCCCTCAGATAGGTAAATTTGGGAAATTGAGTGAACAAGGCCCCCCATTTCTCTGTAGCCACTATGATGCTCTTAGTCGTACGACCGTGAGTCATATTTGGCCTCAACAGGTAGATGATGAAATAGAAGAATGCATCATTGATCTTTGTGAACTGGGGGATGCTATTTTCCAGCTTCAGTTCTAGATAATATTCATAGATTTTGACTTGGGACCAAACCCCGCACCGCATCATAGCCGGATAGTCCCTTTCTAAAGTTGCAGCATAGACCACGTAGGAGTTCATATAGAACCTCCCCATTGTGTTAAGTTGTTGGAGCTACTCAGAGATTGTGTTGCTTATGAATTCTACCCACTCAAAGCGCTGATCAGGCACATTTTTGTTCATTGTTTCTAGGTACCGCAGCATCCACTTGTGAAAATAATGAGCATCAGGAAGCCCAAAGACGCTGCTCAGGAACGTGATTGTGTCGTTGAGTTCCTCTGAAAAGTCACTATGATGAATGACTTTTGGCCACCGAGTCACCACCTTTTTATTCTTCAGATAAACCTCGTTCATCAGCTACATGCACTGATCTTCATTGTCGTCCTAGGCCTTGATGCAGTCTTCCCAGCTCATGGCCACAAAGTGCCATTGGTGAGGGATGCCGAGCATTATTTCAAAATGGCGGGCAGTGATGTTGATTATAACCTCACCCTTCTCATTGTGGACACATCTTGTGTCTTTATTGTAGCATTGGGCTACCACCATCATAAATTTATTGTTCACGACGCTAACTGGGATTCCACCAACAAAGTGCAGTGCACTGCCTATCAATTTGTCCATCCATGGACTTCTTGTGACCCTCTAGGTTCTGGCCCAGAAATCTTCCATGTCAATATGGCCCAGTTCTGAGTCTCTAATGTCTAGGTCACACTCTACTTGGGACTCGAGCATCCTGACCCTCTGATATTTATACTTCATTTCTTCTTCTGTGAGCTTGGCTTTACCCTTAGATTTGGTAGGTCTCTTGCTTGATGTTGACATATGTGACTCTGAACTCAGTTGCTGATCTGCAAGGAGAAGAAGGGAAACACAATGTAGGAAGGTCATGTTAGCTATTCGATCTTCCATTAAAGCATTGACAGAAAGAAGAGTTAGCAATTTTAAGGCCTCAGGGCACATGAATACTACAGGTTACAGGGCTAAATGACAAGGCACACAGGAAAGGGCTGTTGCAAGGGATAAATCAGCGCCAAAGGGCGCATGGTGCATGGATACTACAGATTGCATTTTTTGTTGTTGTGAACACAAGTGTGTCAGCACCATGTGTATGCGTTTTATAAAGGGCATGGATAATCTTCATGTTACATGGGTACAGGATGCACCAAAGGGCATGAGTATAATGCATGTAACATCAGTTTTTCATGCGCCATAGGAGAACTTGGCGTGGCGCATGGAAGGTCTACATAACATGATGTTGTTGTAAGCATGGATGCGCCTACACCGTTTTAATAGTTGTGCTTTGGCACATATGATTTGAATGTTGCATATATGTAGGGTGCGCCAAAGGGCGCGTGTATTAATTATACAACAAATGAGTTTGGTGCACCAGAAGGGGTGCAAGGAAAGCATTTACAACAAATGAAGGAAGTGCACCTCAAGGGCGCAGCTGTTCTTTGTGTAACAGCCATGGTATGTGCATCATTGGTGAGACTGTCTATCATATTGCAAGCATGACAGATGAGCCAAAGGATAAAAACAACAGTGCCTATTTTCAAGTCATGATCTTTCTTTGAGGGGTTTGCATGTGGTTAAGCTCCTTTTTAAGGGTTCATTTGGGTTATGAAGAAGCTTATTCAGAGAGTTCCAAGCCATTTTTTAGGACAGAGTTTCCCCTACCAGCAGATCTGGAAAGAGGGGGGAAAATGCATGGGGGCAGGGAAAAACAACAAGGAGGGTGGGGAGTTCATGTTTTGACAGCCTTACTAATTCAACCCACACCAACAGTCAGCCAAAAACCAAAACACAAAACGCACAAAAGAAGTGACGACCTCTTACCAGGATATATAATGAAGAAATGTGCAAACGGGTCCACAAAGTGATTTGAAAATGACAGGCTAGGTGTGCTGGCAGGTATAGAGAAAAATCATGTGATTTGTGTTGGATGACAATGACAGCGCAGACACACCTATATATAGGTGAGGTGGCAATAAATGCGCCACCAACTTTTTCAAGTGGTGCATGAAAATTATTGTTGACACTAGAAAGCGTGCACCCTTGGCACACCGAAACACTTGCCAACACGAAGTTATATGTGCCCTTGGAGCACCGAAAGTGATGTTGACATAAGAATATGTGCACCCTAGGCGCACCAAAAAGTGGCGCAACAAATGTATTGTTGACACGAAGGCACATGCGCCTTGGCACACGCAAGGAAAGCCTCAACATAGAGAGGCGCACCAAAACGCCTATTAACACTTCAAAGCATGCTCCAAAGGGTTATAAGGGGGGTGCATCAAAAGCTTGATGTTGCATAGTCATTATATGCACCTGGCCAAAAAAGACAAAAAATGGCTAAGTTCGGAAAACTAGATTTCTCGGAAAGGGATTTTACAACGATTTTGAACGCAAGGGGTCCCTAACGAGGGATCGGAACAGAATTTCGGTATGGTTATCTGTAAAATTGCCCTTGCAACAATTTTACGGGATAACAAAGTTTCAACATTATGCAACATAGTTCAGGCTTTAGGGAAGGGTCTCATGGTCCATTCTATCTAGATTGATATAGGGTCCCATGTTTTAAAGAGGAGGACTTATTTGATCAATTTTGTGAATTGGGTCTTTGATCTCATCTATCAGTATTTCTTTGAGCAAGGTTCACATTTTGCTAGCGAAACCCATGACACCACCACAGATAGAGATCTGATGGCTAGGATTCAGGGATGCCCTGAATGAGCTCCAGAGATTCACCTTTCTGTATGGAATTTTGTAGATCTTTGAAAGGTGTCCCTTCCTATGATAGACTTTTGAGTCTAACAGGACTTGAGTGATATGACCACGATCGCACAGATATACTTGCTTTTAGTACAAGGGGTCATTGAGTCCATAGACAGGGTTAAAAAGGAGAAGCTACTAGCTCATCAAAGTTGCTAGACCAGCATCCTAAGATCTTGTAGAGGTGAGGGATCAGACCCACAAACGGTGGAGCTTCTTTTGGTAGGGTGTTTTTGATCCAGGGGAGAGGATGATTTGTTAGATGAGACCAACCTATCAAATTCAGGTGGGGTGACATCTTATTCACCGAAATATTATTTCAAGGAAAAAATGAGCATTTCATCGACACTTGCATTTACTACCATCCCTATGCTGACAAAGATGGGGGCGGCTCCCATTTATATGAAAGTTTTGTAGAAAATGTGATTATTACTACTAGCCTATCTGCCTCGAAATGTTGACACTAGTACCATGAGAGAAACGTGCATTGATTATGCTTCTGTGCACATATGTCTGCACACATATATTCTATACGAGAGAGAGAGAGAGATGGCTGATACTTAAGTGGTATGAAGAATGAGTTTATATTGTAAAATTTTCATTAGTGAGATGAATCCATATGGGTCACTAACTACAATCCATTAGGCATGATGGAGTCTAGGTTTCAGAATAGGCAGGATTGAGTCAGGAAAATTTACGACACAATGGAGTCAGGTAACAAGATTGTGAAGCATGATGGATGCAAGACAAATATGAAGCCTCATCAAGATAGGTTCATTCCAGGCAAAGAAGGAAAAAAGTCCTTCAAATTGTTAGAAATGCCAACATGTGCTCGAAGTTAGTGACATTTAGGCATGGTGAATGTAGGAAAATTGTTAGGTATGAAAATAGAAGAATACAACTTGCTTTAGGCATGAGGGCAAAAATTAGGTCACTTTAGGAATGGAGAGAGTCAGGTCCAATTTATAGCCATGGTGGAGTGAATCTTTGCATTCCCATGTGACCTTTCAACTTAGGCATGGTGCAACCTCAGGTGAAGTTATAGAAAGATGTGAATCAAGTTAGTTTAGGTGCTCCATGATGAAGTTCAGGTCATCTTCCCTCATTGCAGAGATAGGTCAATGTAGGCATACTGAAGTTAGGATCTTCCTTAGGATAATTCTTTGATCAAAGCATGTCTTTAGAAATTGATTTACTCTACATCTTATTGGTAACATGGGACCATCTTTGGTTAGTGTCTATGAAAGCTCTCTGGTGTCAACTCTTCCAAAATCTCTATGAGCAACGATAGGAATAGTGAAAATCAACTCTTTGGATCGCAAACATGATCTGATTATATCCCACATGATAAATATTTATCATCTTGAAATCATTGCCAAGTGTTGTATAGCATGCAATCTAACATAGACACATGCCCCAGAAAATCGGGGAAACACGAGCTCTCTTGGTAAATATTTGATGAGCTATCCTCCATAGGGCCTGATAATTTTTTAGTGGCAACATAGCATATCCTCTGAATAGAAACACTTCCTCTTTGTGCCAGATGGAATTCTCCCATAAGCTATTGACCAGAATATGATTATCTTCATGAAGAATAAGTTAGTAGGTTTTAGGTATCATTGAGTCTCTATGAATGAGTCTTAGGATCATGAGGAGATCAAGAATTCACCATAACCATGGTTTTCATCATAGAAACCTTCAATTGATTCAATTAGATGTTTAATGCTCAACAATCCTCATGTGCACTCTAACTCGGGGTAGCAAGTGAGTTTTATTTATTATCTAGGTGTCTTCAGTGATCTTCAATGATGCTTTCAGTTGCAACATGGATGTAGTCATCATGGATGAAGGCCTCATCCAAATCACTTGTGAATGGATTCATTTGAATTATTGAGAGAAGAAGTGATCACAGTTGTGGTAAGTCCCTTGAGCAGATAGAATAGTGGGGTGAGACAGAAATGAGGTAAAAATAGGTTGTTCAGTGTAACTTAATGTATGGCAACCTATTTACCTGACAAGAAACCCATGATCAAAAATAGGCAAGTCCATGAAAAAAATTTATTATTTTCTTCATTTGTATTTGTTTTTGATAGATTGATCAATGTGGGAAGTCTATATGGGATGAGTATATTATGTCCTTGAGGTATTTATGAAGTTGATCAATGCTGGAAACTTATGAACATTTTATTGTATTTTTACAATGACTATATATAGTTGTCCTTCAAGGGATCATTCTATTTATAACAGCAAGGTAGAGAGAAGATATGTCCCTTTTTAGGAATTCATCTGTTTGCTAGAAGTTTGACTCAAGGATTTGAATCCCATTTTTCTTTTGGACATTTTTAAGTCATGGAAAATACTATAGAGGAAGATTAGGTTCTTGTTTAAAATACAAAACCATAATACAGATAGGTTAACTATGAAAGAGATGGTTTCAAGTGATGAACGACCATGGGATTCCATCTTTGAAAAATAAGAAAAGTATCCATGAGAATCATGTTATGAGTAGATCCTTGGTACTCATTTTGAAGATAAGGCTGAAGGGTGATGAGTAATCACATGATTCTTGTTTAGTCATTGATCCTTAAAATGGCTAACATAGAAGGTGAACGATGCTCAAGGAATGAGTGGTCAATAGATAGAAGGTGAAATAGGACTTGATGTCAACAATAAAATGGTCTAATATGCAAGGCATTGAGGGGCTCAAGTTTTGGTTTACCTTCAAGTGAAGAAAAATGATAAGAAACTGATCCATAGGCATGAGTAATGATATAGGGTCCAAGCATATTAGGAGAAAATTTACCCTGTTTACTTTTCTCTTCTATGGTTACATGTTGATTTTCCTTTAGGGCAAGGTGAAAAAATTGGAAGGTTTGTTTGTGGACATGTTTTTCATAGGCATGATTGATACATTTTTGGTAGATTTAGATATGGTCAAGAGCATTGAGAGGACATTCATCTAACAAATAAAGTTGTGCTAAACGGTCCTGGTGAAATTCATCATTGTTGAGCATGTCTTGTAGTGAGATGCCGAGATATGGAATATGGACTTTGAGAGGAAAGACAACCTTGGTACCATAGACCAGAGAAAAGGGTGAGGTAATAGTCGAAGTGTAAACACTAGTGTGGTAGGCCCATAAGGTGAAAGGAATGTGTGTATGCCAATCCTTCCTAGTATCATCAACTAATTTCATAACAATTATTTTCAAGGTTTTAAGAGTTGAATGCCAAAATCATCAAAAAGATTTTATAGGGTTTTGTTTTTTAATTACTTTCCATTATCAATGATGAGACGTTGAGGGACACAAAAGTGACAAATGATGTGATGGTTGATGAATTCACATATTTTCTGGGATTTTTTAGAAATGAGGGGAATGACTTCTACCCATTTAGTGTAGTTTCAGTAGCGGTTATAGTCCATTGATGGAATTGTGAAGAATGAGATTTGATATCTTTGACAAGATCCAAACCCCATTGAGAGAAAGGCCAAAGGTCTCATGTAACCTGTAAGGCATGAATAGGTGTGTGATGAAGATTAGCATGTTGCTAATCTTCACACAATGTTTGACATAGTCACAATAGTCACGGTTTAGGGTTTTCCAGTAACAACCAAGGTAAAGAATGCATTTAGCGATAACTAAATCACTAAAGTGGCCTCCACAAATTCTATCGTGAAATTCCTTGATGGTGTAGGGAATTTCAAAACTTGTAAGGTATCGTAAGAGAATACCATCAAAGCCACGCTTATAAAGGAGACCACCCATGATGACATAGTGAGAAACACTTTTAAAAAAGGCACGTTGTCCATTACGAGTGAGATCAGGAGGTAGAATGAAAAGGGAAAGGTAGAATGGAAATTTTTTACACCAAAGGTCATGTGGGTCAAGTACAACGGTTCCAATAGAGTGGACCTCATGAGGTAAATAAGAGAGTGATTGTAACCTTTGTATTGTGACAAAGATTTTAGAGTCGGCAGGAAAAGTAGGTATCTAAGAAGCTAGGAAGGACATGGTATGCACAAATTTATTGGTAGAACGTGGGGTGGTTTGAAGTTCGTAACGGTCAAAGGTAGTCAATAGTATGTCCACATGATGCTTATACTTTTGAATTATTTCATTACAAAACTGGTATATACCATTGAATTGGTTTACAACTAGCTGGGAATCACCAAATATATTGATTGACTTAACATCTAAGGCATAAGCATCTTAGAGACCTAATACGAGTGCTTCATATTCAAAAATATTTTTATACAATCAAAATCCAGTTTCAAAGATAAAGGCATGGGTTCACCACTAAGAGGAATGAGGATAACACCAGAACCTCCCCCACGCTAACACTTGGAACCATCAAAGAAGAGGGTTATTTGGTAAGTGGTATCTTCCAAGGAGAGGGTAGCTATGGACTAATCTCAAAAATCGAAGTTAGAGGGTTGAATTCTGGAGATGGGTGCATCTGTGAGCTGGTCAGTGATGGTTTGGAATTTAATGGATTTTTGATGAATGAATTCGAGTTCAAGGTCTGTGAGAAACATGAACCAATGCGCAACACTCTGATATTGGTAGGGTATGGCATACATGTAATGTAAGGGGTCAGTATTGGTGACAATAAATGTTTTTTGGTTAAGCAGGTAATGACGAAGCTTGGTGGCGACAAAAAATTAGGCTAAGCATAGTTTTCCGGCATGGTTTAATCTAGTTTCATATTATAAAATGGTATGACTTATGTAATAAACCATTTTCCATCTATGTTTCTCATCGCGATGAGTGAGCATGGCACCCAGGGAATGATCTCTAGTAGAAATATATAGGTGAAATGGTTGGTAATCCTTAGGAGGAATGAGCACTGGCGGTTGAATAAGGTATTGTTTTAAGGCATGAAAGGATTTGTGACATTCATCATCCTATTCTAAAGAGACATCCTTTTTTAGGAGATGATGAAATGATTGGCAGTGGTGGGAAAGTTACGAGATAAAATGATGAATAAATTACAACTTACCTTGCAAGCTTCAAAGTTGATAGAGATTAGTAGGTAGAGAAATTTCGAGAATAACCTTTAGTTTAGTAGGATAAAATTCTATGCCACGCAAAGAAATGATGAAAATATGAATTTTTCCTTAAATTACCATAAAGACACACTTCTTAGGTTGAAGGAAAACACAATACCTGATGAGGCGGTCAAAGATGACCTTAAGGACTATCAAGTGTTCGGCCTGAACTTTAGATTTGGCAATAAGGTCATCTACGTAATCTTCTAATATGTCAGGGCTTGTTGATATGTAGCACCAATATTTTTAAGGCCAAAAGGCATGACTTGATAGCAGAAGGTCCCCGAACGAGAGATGAAAGTAGTTTTGTGTTGATCTTATGGAGCAAGTAATATTTTATTAGAACCCAAGATGAGTAATAGAATCTCATGGATGATAGTGAAATCAACCAGTTGGTCAATTCCTGGTAGGGGAAAATCATCTTTTAGGAAAGCTAAGTTGAGGTCATGGAAATCCATGCAAATCTAGAGTCCCCCTATCACTTTTGTGATAAGAACAATATTAGAAATCCACTAGGGATAGTTAATGGGTAGGATGAAGGAAACTGAGAGAAGGAACTGAAGTTATTATTTGACTAGAAGAGTAATGTGAAGATTCCTTTTCCACAAATTTTGTTTTATGGGTTTGGCATCAGGAATAGTTATGATATTGTGGACCACAATGTTTGGGTCAATACTAGGAATATCAACATAGGATCAAGTAAAAGAGTTGTTATGATTTCGATAGTCCATTTGTTCAACATTGAATGATGTTAATAGAAGGTGTATCATCATTGATCATTTCAAGATACAGGAAGGGAAGAGAAGAGGGAACCTTGCCATCATGTTGATAGGTCAGAGGTCCCAGAGAAACTATGTTTACAAAAAATAAAAGGAATGTTAGGAGGAATATATTCGGGATCTATGGACTCTATGGGTGAAGATGGTGACATTGGTGAATGGGGTGAAGAAGGTTTGTCTTCCTCAATAAGGTTGATGCAGCCCTTCTTGGGAGGTGGTACTGCAAAGATAATACCACTACAATCGTTGTGTTTATGGGTGGTATATGAAATGACGGTATGGAGGCCTTTTTTGTAAAAACCAAAACCAAATACTTTCCATGCATAATGGTGAAGGAAAGCATGGGCGAAGTGATAATTAGTAATAAATTGGAGGTCAAATGAAAATAGTCATGTTTGGGATGGAGGTTTGGGTGACTAGGTGGTAGTGTTAAGTCCCCCATACATTAGGTTAGTGTGAAGGTGGGGAGGAATATAAGGGAAAACCTCACCTATGTGGTAGTCATAACAAGGGTATTGGCATGGGTTTCCATACTCTTGTGGAGTGAGGAATGTGTCGATATTGTATAGGCAGTACTCCCTCAGAGTGAAGCATTGAAAACACCTTCTAAGGGATCATTAATCGATATGTGGGTAACTAGGATAGATGATTCATTAGATGGTTTGGCAGGAGGTGTATTGGCTGGTTTGAAAGTAGATGAGTCACTTGTAGGGGTAGTAGCAGTAGTAGGAAGAGAAGATTTAGATGTGAGAGAGGTGGTGGTAGCATTGGTGGATGGGCTCATGGGTGAAGGAGAAGTGGGGATAGTGGCAGATTTGTGTACTGGTATAAGTATGCCATTGGGTTGGTACAATATGTTACAAGTTTTGAATGGTGACGGGTCAGAGGGGATGGTATAGTTATGTCCTTACTGTTCAAATTTTAAACATCGGTGTAAAGTTGAAGGGACACAACCCATGATGTGAAACTAGGGTCAGCCGAGCAATAGGTTATATTGAAACTCTCCCTCTAAGATGTAGAATAGTTCTTGGATAGTGTGATGGCCTACGTGAATGTGAAGGATAATGGTGCCAAGGGTGAATGTAATGGCGTCATTGAAGGAGTACAACATAACTGGGTTAGTATGCATATAATTAGAAGGGATGCACATTTGATTATTTGTGTGGGAGGAAATGATTTTAATGCTAGCACCACTATCAATCATGATGAGTCGTACGTGTATGTTATCGATAGACATGGAAATGAAAAGGGCGGGATTAGGGTCATCTGACTGGAGAGGAAAAATATCCTCATCAGAGAAGTTGAGGGCAATGGCTTGAGGAGTGGGAATGGGGGTAGAAGAAGGAGATTATTTGGTGAGGCCACATGGTAAGGGGTGATAATGGAGGCCACTGGTGTGGGGTCATTGGGTAAAAATTCAATGGATTGCAAAATATCAATAAGGGTTTGTCTATAAGATTTAGAAGTTTAGATGAGATCATACAATGACATATTTAGAGGAGATTAATGTAATTGTTTTATCATTGTGTGATTAGTGACCTCGTGAGAGATAGGGTATGTAGGTCTGCGGATGGTGATTTTTTGTGTGGGTGTAGATGACATATTGGAAAGGGGGTTGGTTGATGGGTTAGTTACTTTTTCCTTGCCTTTGTCTTTCTCAGCGCAGGTGGAAATGTGAACCATGTTAATATGAGGGAAGGTGGATGGAGAGGGTGTGCCATGAAAGGTATAATGACATGAGGGGAAAAAATCCTAGAGGCGGATAAGTGACTTGTGAAATGAGTAGGCTACACTTAAAATTAGGTGGAGTTTTAGATAATTCTTTAATACGGACCATGTTGATCTCAAATTTTGGAGGTAGATAAAATGGTTGTGGGGGTCGAGATACTAATTGCTGAATCAGTAAAGGATGATGATGTGTGGTGAAAGGTGAAGGTTGAACATTTTCCTCATCAAGAAGGTCATCATCATCAAAAAATTTATCTGGAGGAAAAATTTGGAGAAGAACGGTCTTTAGAGCCTTACAATTTTCTACATCATGTCCTTGTAGTTATCAAAATTAGGTCACACTCCCTTTGGTCCCTTGTCAAATAAAAACCTTGAACACATCCACCTAGCCATGGCCCCCTTCACCCTACTATAATATTAATTTAATTAATTTGATTAAATTAATTCATTATCTTCATAATATTTATTATTTAAATATTCTAATTAAGATAATGCCCACATATCCACCTCACCTAGCCACCTCACCCTATGACCTATTCTTAGTAAGTTTTCATAACTAACTAAAACCTACCCAAACCCTAAAAATAAATGCCTACATTCCCTCTAACCACATTCCTGCCCATTAGAAGGATTTTTCCATGCTAATCCATGGAGAAAAATGAAATGAGATCCCAGAAAATCAAGGGGATATGCCCCGTTTAGTAAACCTAGGAAATCCCACCCTAACCGACATCGATTACCCTTAACCACCGTTGGTTAAGCCAGAACCTCCATCGGTTACCTTTTAACTCCCAAAATGACCGTATTTCAAGGTGGGCACATTGTTTTGGAGGTTGGCACGTTTTAGAGAGAGAGAGACATCTTCTGATAATAAGTGACGAAACCATAACTGCATGCAAGTAGAACCAACATTTGTACCAACATAAAAACACTGATAGTTAGTACCTGAAGAAATCACATATCCTACCAACCAGCATCTTCAACAGGTATTCCTTCTACACCTGTTACCTTATCTGTTTCGTCATTTTCAAAGAAACATCTAAGAACTAGGTGAAACATTTTCCCACACCCAGTGGGACTAAGAGCCTATACACCCATCCATTCCTATTTGTTCATACCCCATACATTGGGAAATGCCTAAATTCAACCATTTCAATAGCAAGGAAGACCCACAACAACATTTTTAGTCTTTCAAACACATGTGCTACCTAATCACCCACGATGATGCTTTTCTCTTGAGGACCTTTCCCATGTTTCTAACTGGATTTACATTGAATTGGTATAGTGGGTTACCTAGACACTCTATATTTTCATTTAATCAGGTAGCCCAAGCCTTCTTGGATCACTTATCTATCAATATTGTTAAGAAGGTTACCATGACTGACCCATACCCCACGCATCAATATGATGACGAATCTATTGTAGATTTCATTGCTCACTAGCGTAGCCTGATTAATCAACTCACAATCCAACTACCGCAAACCAAAATCATAGAGATCTTCACATGGGCTTGTGCTAGACATATCTCACCGAACTTGTAGGTCCAAACCTTTTGAACCTTTGATGAAGCATTCACCATGGCATGAAAGCTATAGATTCAGGCCATCGAAGAGAAGAAGGTCCAACTACGTAACAAGAATTCGACATTCAAGTCAAATGATACCTCTTCTTCTTCCAAACTGCAGAACAACTATTCAAAGGCCAAGGGGACCTTTAATGTAGTGGTACTTAAATATGTCCCAGATCATCCATCAAATTAGGCTAGCCCCTCATCTAATCTCTCACATGTCCAGACTTTTCAATTTAGACAAGAACAATGGAAATACACCCTAATTGGGGAGCCTTATTCTTATGTCTTATAAAAGCTCATTAAAGCTAGGGCCATCACCCTTCTACCTATAAAACCACACACTATTTTTGACCCTTCTCGCCCCACACCCGCATGGTATGAAGAACATGACTTCTATAACTATCATCGATTAAAGTGTCACAATGACAGAAATTGTGTCACTTTCAAAAACATTCTCCAAGAAATGCTCAAGAAAGGCGAGTTAACCATGGATAATCCTAACGCACCTTCCAATCAAAATGTACACATATTCAAGAAACCCTTTCCCAATCATGCCCCTTTATCTGATAAAACCTGAGAAACCTCAACTCATGATAGCCATACCCGCAAGTTCCACACTATTTTAAGTGATGCACCCGTTGCTTCTGAATTACCTCATATTCCTTCCATAGAGGAAATTCTAGCCCAAATTATTCCACCTACACTTGAACCCACTTCACCTATTCCTAAACCCACTTCACCTATTCCTCCACCCACAAAGGAACACCATTCACCTCCTTCCTTGCCTGCAGAGGATCCTTCCATTAATATTGAAGCTATTTCACAATTGGCTTCTCCACTTAGAGAGTCGTCACCCACAGTACTTCTTCATTCCATGGAGGATACTTATTTATCTCCTCCATCCATAGAGGAGCACTCATCATCTCCTCCACCTATAGAGGAGCACCCATTTTCTCCTCCACCTATCAAGGATCTAGTAGAGATACCTTTGCCTCTAGGAAAACATTCTCCATCAGCTACCAAAGATCTTGCAGACCTACTTTCAGCTCTCTTACCCATGGAAGTTGAAGCTAGCTAGTTCCCCATCTCAAAGACACATTTTACAGGAATTTCCATTAGGTCCTCATCAACCTCACCTATAGATGTTCCATTCTCATGTTTAGCCGATCGCTTAGATTATGTGGACAGAGCCTTAATTTGGGGGCACCTTCTACTTCCTGTCTCAACGCAAATGCAGATGTCGCTTACTAATACTTCCACTATCTACCCAAAAATATTTCGACCAACCAAACCAAACACAACAACCTCTATCACAACTTATTCCATGACACCCATCACAGCTCAGCCTACACCCTCACCCATAACCTAACATACATCTAAATCCAAACCCACACTTACATCATCTTCCTTGACTAAACCTATTACTACCTTAGGGGTCACCCTAATTATAGTCAGATTTACTCCCACTATAAGAGGAAGGAATCCCATGCACATTGGCCTATCACCTAGCAGAAGATGATTGCTCACCTGAGGCAAGTGCGGGTGCCGAGTCTCTCTTTTATGTGAGTTGTTAGTGGGAAGCATTCATCAGTGATTAGTATAGGAGTATTCAGGAAAGAAGTTTAAACATATAAGGATTACAGGGCTATGGAAAACCTCTAGATCCTTGTAGTTTCTTCAGACTGTGTTTTAAAAGACTCCATAACATATAATATAATAGAAAGAAAGCTACAACCATTCATTCATATCATGAAAGGAAAGAGAACTTCTATGAACAAAATATACATGAAACCCACTAATATTCATATCTAATTGCAATAGGTAACCTCATTGTATTCATCGTTTCATTACAAAGAGCCATAGAGGGAAGACTGCAGTCATGCACATCACTAGGCTTTTATAATTACACAAAAATAGAAAAGAAATTACAATGTTGAGCTCAGTACATAAAATCCTCACTCGCAGTAATCCTGAAGAGCTTTACCCATGTTATCTCTCTCTGTGTGTATCTCTCCTGTCTTCTCATCTTATGTATATATCATCTTTGGTCTGCAAGAACTTGTATTTATCACCTTCCTGCATTTCCAACTCACCTTACCATGCCCTTAAATCCATCGCCAAGTGTCGAATGTGGTCCTTCTACGAGCATGTTTCCTTAGGCCTGAGCTCTCCACTCCATCTCGTGATGGTCTTCTAGAATATTCCTTTGTTGGCATGCCCTTTCTTGGGCCACCTATTGCCAAGATGGCATGTTATCCACACGTAACCGATCATGATTTTCATGTGTTCTTCCTTTGTTTCTTAAGTCGGCTAAGTCCTGAATCTTGTTTCACATGCCGCGCATGCTATATGCTTCCTTGAGCCTTTTCTCATTCACACTTTTACTATGTGTACCAACCCATAATTGGGGTTCTACGTGCCCATGTGCCTTCATACTTAGTCAATATATCTGGGGCCCAACATCACCCCATACTATGCCTGTTCTCTACCCTTAGAAACATTCTATTTGACCAAGGTGCAAGTTGGTTTTATGGAACCAAGATGTAGACAAATAATACAAAGATGAATAAGGAATGGAAGAATAGGGGAAAGAATGAAGAATGGGGGGAGGAACATTAAACTAAAAGGATGGGGAATTCCTTCCATAAGACTTCCTCCAACTTATTCCATGTATCAACCTCATTATACGCCTTCTGACAGAGGTCGCCAACTAGGAGGTTTACCTCATCAAAACTTAGACCAGCTCCCTAGGTGCCCGAAGTGTCCACAATTTGGTCCATATCTTTACCCAAGTCTACGAGCTTGTCCATTCTCTTGGTAATTTGAGGATATAGTTCCTTCAGTCGTGTCTTGGTTGAGCCCCTTACTGCCTCAATCTCCTCAGATATTCTTTCTACTTCCGCAGGACTCTATCTCGCTTCGCCCTATTTACTTTATTCTTTTCCTGGAACTCTTTTAGCTCTTCTTTGAGTGTGGAAACCAAGGAGCTTTCCACCTTATCTCTATCTGCACATGTGTTATATGCGGCCTCAACAGACTTGGAAGCAACCTTTACATATGTGAGCACGTTGCTATACTCAGCCACCAGTGTTGTCACCTTTAACCGGTCCTCCTCCTTCATGTAGGTGGCTTCTTCCTCCACAAATTCCAATGCCAAGGGTTTCCTCTCCATGGTGAGGATGTGCACTAAATATTCTAGGCATTCCAATGTCGATGCATACCTCTGGAGGATAGGCGTTAGATCTAGGTGTTTCAAGATGATGGCACTTTTTATCCAATATACTTTCTTGTAGACCTCCTACACCTTTTCCTTTTCCTCCTTGAGCTCGCACCTTAGCTGTGCACTAAATAATTCCTCCTGTTTTAGGTTTCTGGCCACCTTAACCAACTCTTCCTCCATTTTGGCTAGCTTTCCCTCTAAATCCTTTATACTGTCATTCTGCGTGAATAGTCTTACCTCTGTTTCCACCGTGACCTTGTTTAGAGCATTACATACTTTCTCATCTGTGAGCTCCTGCGAATTCACTAAGGGGTTGTCTCCCTTAGACTCTGGTAGTGTGATAAGTGCCTTCTAGTAGACTTCAAATTTTGGCTCGTTGATGTGGGATTCAAATGCCCAAGAAATCATCCTCTTGTTCTTGGGGTACGCACCCTCCTTCTCAAATGATCTCATGGCTATAAGTCTTTCAGTGGGTACCGTGCTCTAGAATCATGCACATAGCACCTTCCTTGAGTCATCCATGTAGCCCATTATGTACCTCTATTCTACATCTAGAGGTCTTCTACCCAAGCGCGTGCCTTTAGGGAAGCTGACTGTCAGAGCAGGGCCTCCTAGGTTGTCATGTCTCTTTTCACTGCTCTCTTCTCTTCCTTCCTTTAGTACTATGTCTGCGCTCCACTCTAATTCTTGGTCTACATGGATATCGAGCATATTTTTCACTTCTTGCTCTACCACTTTGGTTATCTACTCCTTTGTAAAATTTGTGGCCCTCTATCCCTGGCAACC
Source organism: Taxus chinensis (assembly GCA_019776745.2). Lineage (NCBI taxonomy): Eukaryota > Viridiplantae > Streptophyta > Pinopsida > Cupressales > Taxaceae > Taxus > Taxus chinensis. Next base: position 102,055,238 of record CM034148.1, on the reverse strand, counting down.
CTCTCATCTGCCCTTGTATCTTCAATGCTTTCATCTCCTTGTGTGCCTTTCCGCCACGTGAATATGAACTCTTGCTTTTCTTCTCCAGTCTCCTCCTCCGAGTCATAGACACTAACTATGCAAGGTTCCAAAGGTTCCTTGCCTTTTTCTAGCTCTTTTTCCTCATTGCCACCCTCTTCCCTCTCATCCTCTCCTTCTCTCAAATATCTCTCCAAGCTGTCAGTCACCTCTGAGTTAGCTTCTTCATCTACCTTCTACTTCTTCCTGAGAGGTTGCTTCTGGTCAATAGATTCTACCTTCTCTTCTACCTCTTGTGACTCCTCTAAGGTGGTGGGTTGTTCAGGTGCCTCTACTTCTGACATCTTCTCCTTTACTGGGGACTTCTTCCTCCAAACATAGGTGCTTGGCTTGGCGCTTGTAGAAGGCATGCTCACTAACTGAGAAGTTGATACACTTGGTTCTCCTTCCTCTCCTCTTCCCCTCTTCTTACATAGTGGCTTCTTCATTCCTAGGGGGTCTTCAGGTATGGAGATTTCATCCACCAAATATGTGTTGTTTTAAAAAAATTTCCTTATATGTACATATACACGTGTCGTGGATCCTCTGGTAATAGAAATTGTTATTGGTCTAGTCATGTGGATCTTGTGTGACACGTACTTCTCCATGAATGCGCACTTACCTCTAGGATAGTTTAGTTTCTTCCTCATATCCCTATGTTCTTGGTCTAATTTTCCTAGCTCCATCCTTAGCTTTTTTTATTCTTTAAATTTTTTCACTCCCACTTAGAAGTATTGGGCAGTGAACGTGAAAGGGAGATTTCACCAAGGGCTCCATGATTCATCAACAAGTTTGAACCTGCCCAAGAAAAATTGATGGTACACCGCAAACTCAGCTTCGCCTTGTGTGGCTATTGGGAGTTGTTCGGGGATCCTCCACTCCACCCCGAATGCACTTCTCAAGCGTGTATACCATTTTTTGAGCTGCACTTTGTGGGGGGCCATCATTGTATCACATGCATACTTTTCAAACCTCTTCGTGGGCAAAGGGTCTTCAACTGGGTACTCCTACACAAACTTATCCAGTGCATCTGGCACTCCAACTTCTGTAAATACTATGGTGAGAAGGAAATTGCCAAAGAGGATCTTGTCCCCTTCCTTTGTGCACTTTACAATTTCCTTGGCAATGTATGTGGACAAGTTGTAAATAGTCCCCTTTGCAATCTTCCTGCAGACATGCAACCATGGCTTGTTGACTTGCGTACACCTTTCTTGGCCATCTGAGATGTCATAATACCATGACCCTTTCTTACAGGAATACTCTTTGATGGTTTCCTGAATAGCTTCCTTATCACCAAGGTCATCTTCTAGGCTATCTCCCTCACATATGAGGCATGTAAACTATGTAATCAACTAGGGAGTTACGCGCATATTACACCCAACAAAGTGGAAGTAGTCCTCATGCACCCGAGACATCGACCACTGGTATAAGTGATATGGCTTCCCAAAATAAGGCAACTCGTAGAGTTGCAATAACCCTACCTTTATCAGCTTGACCTTCACATCATCATTGTAGATAGGCAACCCTTCAGGTGTTCACTTGTTGGTTGGGCATACCAGTTCTAATGTCATTTATTTCTCTATAGTGTTGGTGTGGTGATTATAGTCACTGACTAGTATGTTTCTCAAATGGGATTCCCATTTCTTTCCCATCATCACTCCATCAGGGTACTGCATTTCTACATACCATTCTTTGTCTATTTCCACCTCGGGTTCTGGTTATTTAGCCTTCGCTTTTCCCTTTCCTTTCTTCAGTAACATGGTCAAGGTAATTGTATTACTCTAGTCCTCTCCTTGTTACTCTACTTTCCTTCTCCTAACCTTCGATCTCAAATATATGATACAAATATCCTAAACCCATGCCCTAGTTTGTTGAACCCTAACTTTATAAATTCTTCACAGAACAACGTCTTTTCACTTCATTCCAAGCCCTTGTAATTCCTTCCTTCTGGTTTGCAATCTCAAATTAGATCTTTACTTGTTTGATCACATAGATCTTCTCTCCGATTGAATCTGAAAAATTCCTAGCTTATATCTTTTGCTTATATCTCTGACTCTTCATTTTCACAAAGTAAAATGAGAGTGCCCCAACCCTCTATTTATAGTTTTTCCTTTTTCTAGTCATTAAATGCTACTTTACCTACCCCATACTCTGTTCATTTAATGTAGCTTTTTAAAACAAAACCTGTCTTCAGTGCCTTTACTCACACACCCTTCCTGCGTGAAAACTCCTCCAACCTTCTGACACGCAACCAAACTAGTCTTACAGGATACTCTTACACGTACTTAGCCCACGCCAAAGGCACTTCTTCTATCCAGATTCTTGCTTTTGCCTACCTCATGTTTCTTTAAATGCGCTTCATTTTCCTTTATATGTGGGATCTATGAGTAGCTTTACCCTAGGACCAGCCATTCTCTCTTTTCTCTTGATCTCTTTTAACCAGGCTACTTAATAAGGATTTTCAACACAACTTCCTTAGTACTTTTAATCACGTGCTTCTTCACTTTTCTCCACCCCACACTTAAATGATGTGCGGTCCTCTGCACACTCATAAATTCTAAAAAAATAGCAATAAGGTTACCAGTGCCCGAGGTGAAAACAAAACAACAACGCGAAAGGGAAACACAAGGAAAAGAAAATGCATATAGGAAAATTCTAGACTAACTGGAAAAACTGCCTTATTTACAAACACCAAGAAGACTTATTAATAGTAGGGCTTCATCCTACTACCATTAAAGTGTCTAAGAAACACCATTTCATCTAGCGCTTGTAATTGGAACATGCCCAAATCAAGGATGTACGAGATTGTGTATGGACCTAACCAATGAACTTTCAATTTCCCAGGATGGTGAAGAAATTTAGAATCATATAGTAACACCATCTTCCCAACCTAAAAATTTTTGTTTATAATATAGTGATCATGCCAAGCCTTTTGCTTTGCCTTTTCCACCGTTTGGCTCTAGCAGGCAAGTGATTGTCTCTCATATAGTTTCATTAGTTCATTAATTCTTTCTTCCAGTGCTTGTTCATCGGCTAATCCTCCTGCGCATGCTATTCACAGAGAAGGTAACATAAATTCAACCAGCAAAACAACTTCCACACCAAAAACCAAATTGAAATGATGTGGCTTTATTTAGTCTTTTATACGTAGTCCTGTAAGCCCATAAAGATGTTGATACCTTGTCATCCCAATCCTATCTTCCAACATCATAGATTTTGGTCAAGGTATGACTTAGTATTTTGTTGAATGCTTCCATGGTTCCATTTGCTTGAGGGTGATAAGGCGTAGTCTTATGATGAGCCACCATGAACTCAGATAGTAGGATCCTCATAGTTTCATTTAGAAAATGTGTACCCCTATCACTGGTCAAACTTAAAGGACATCCATACCTTATGATAATGTTCTCCCATAGGAACATTGTTGCCATTGTTTCCGTGTAATATTTAGTCATGGCTACTTCCACCCACCTTGTGAGATAATCTGTGCAAGTGATGACATAATGTGACCTAGTCCTACGCATTGCTGGTGTAATAGGTCTTACAAAGTTTATCACCCACTTTTCAAAAGGCTCTGCACTAAGAATAGGATGCAAAGGCATTTCATCTCTCCTTCCTGGTTTGCCAATGCACTGATAATGGTCACATACTTTACAATAATCTCTATAATTCTTGTATAAGGTTTCCCACCATAAACCTTCCATTAAAATCTTGTGTGCGGTGGCATCACCTGTGTAATTCCCACCCGCACTTCCTTCGTATGCTTCTTCCATGCTGGATAGGCATTCATGTTCTAAAACACATCTGCACAAAATTTCATCACGTCCCAATTTGTATAAGTCTCCACTAATCAACATGTAGGGTGTGACACGTATGGCCAACTGATTTTCCTTTAGTGCCTTCATTCCATCTGGTGCCACACCTTCTTTTAAAAATACAACAATCTCTTCCAAATCTGAGGGTGCGTGCCACAATCTAAAAAGTTGCACATCTGGCATTATTTCCTCAATACTTTGCGTATCCTCTCCTGAATCAATTCTTAACAGATGATCAGGTCCATAATTGCTTTTTATGGGTTTCACTATAAGAGTGAACTCAAACTCTTGAAACAACAACAGTGATCGACATATGCACCCTTGAAGAATGGTCTTGTTTACTAAATACTTTAATGTCATGCAGTCAATGTAGAATACAAAAGGTTTTTCTAGCATATACTATCAAAATTTGAAAAGTGCATAGATAATTCGCAATGACTCATGCTCAGTTTTGGTATAATTCTACTCTGCTGGTGTTAACTTCCTACTCACGAAACAGAGAGGATGATCAACAATCCCCTCACCTGGTTGTACAAGTACTACTCTAATGGTGGTTCCTGAGGCATCTACATGGACATGGAAAGGCTTTTCCCAAGAGGGAAATCATAAAATAGGTGTGGTAATAAGCCTATCTTTTAATGTATCAAATGTCGTTTGTTGTGCATTTCCCCAATGGAAGGTACTTTTGTGTCTAAGCAGCTCCTCTAAAGGTGTGGCGATATTAGCATACCCCTTAATGATTTTTTTGTAATATCCCATATGCCCAAGGAATCCACACACTGCACTCTATCTAGTAGGTTCCCATAACCCCACAATAACTACAACCTTAGCGGGATATACCAGTAAGGCCTACTTACATATGATATGCCCCAATAAAGTCCCAAAGGGTGTAGCAAATACACACTTCTTAATGTTGAGGGATATCCTCAACTTCCTACACCTTTCAAACATTAATCTCAAGTTGTTATAATGGTCCTTAACCAGACCATATACTGTCCAATCATCTAAGCAAACCTGAAAAAACTTATGAATGAAGTCCTAGATTGCTTGCACCACTATGCTTGCAAAGATAGTAGGCGCATTTTTCAACCCAAAGGGCATGACCGTATATGCAAAACTTCCCCACTCAGTGGAAAAAGTTGTCTTCTCCTGGTCCTCCTTTGCAATCTGGACTTGGTGGTATCCTAAAAATCCATCCGTAAAGGAATATATTTCATGCCCAGCGACTCCTTCCAGAATCTCTTCAGTGAAGGGGTTCGGAAATGGATCAATGACACAAATAGCATTCACTTCCCTATAATCCACACAAATTCTAATCCACCCATCCTTCTTGATGCTAACTACCATCAAACTTATCCATTCTAATTCTTCCACTACCTGAATGATCCTAGAAGCTATCATCTTGTCTATATCCTCCTTAACCTTCACACGTAAGTTGGGATTCATCGAGTAGGGCCATTTTCTAACCGGGTGTAGACACCAAATTCGTGTCTTACGACCCCTTGTGACCCGCATCCCATTTCGCAACCTAACCTCATTACCTAAACTTTACACAATTATTTATTAATTACCTTGTAATTGATAAATCCCCATCACCTCACCTGCCACCTCATCATGACCTAGCCCTAATCCTAAACTAACCTAATTAAAACCTAAAACTTGGTCTACACCTACACCCATAACTAATGACCCCTTTCTCGCACCCAAAACCGACCTTCTAGTCACTTGACCAAGCCCGCAGCTGATCTCTCGGGAGAAAAGCAGGGAAGGTGGGGGATTTTACTAAAAATAGCCTACTTTTTCCTTACTGATGCCGGTTCCTACTCGACCGCCGTCGGTTATGCAACCGCCATTGGTTCCCTGTAAATAGGCTCCCCAAACCAAAACAACCGATCGGAATTTCATTTTGGAGATCAGTCGAAGGATTTCTAGATCAACAGATATTATTGGGAGTGAGGAACAGAGTCCAGATCTTCACTTGACCAAGCAGAGACGAGTGGAAATACCTGAAGTGTTTACAGAAAAGAAGAGCAGCTTGCATCTTGGTCAAAACCAGTAAGTCACATCTTGCATGTCCTCTGTTATAACATTTCTTATGCTTCTTGAATCTCAGTCCTCCTAAATCCATTTCTGAGTCCACTACCCAACGTGCCATTGCATCTAACTGTTATTATTTTACCTCTCATCATCTCATTTCCTAATATCATCCATAAACCAGCCTTACAAACACCATAGCTACCACCGGTATCGGTCATCTACCACCGGCATCGGTTATCAATAACCGGCATCGGTTCCTCTAATCAAAACTAGAAAAATAGCCTTTTCCCTACCCAGTTCAATGAAACAACTTAATTGATACTTTACAGTCTTTTGTGTTAATTCATATTAGCAGGGAAACTGACCACCTTCGAAAGGAAGTTTTATATTTCCTGGGCCCAAGGCAGTTTCCTCATTTATTGTTTAATCAAAATCTTGTGGTCTTGTGTTCTTATTTGCAGGTAGTCCTTCCAAGACAAAAAGGAGTTCTTCGCAGTTAGTCTGATCTTTCTCTACGGCACGCGCACACCATCTCGACATTCTACAGGTATTCCTCCTAACCCTAACCTTATCTGTTTCTAAAAGGAACGAAACATTTCCGAGTGAAACATTTTGGCACGCCCGGTGGGACCCATTTTGGGTTTTTCTTTATTTCTCGCTTGCTTTCATATAGGGAGCATACTTGCTGTTTTCTTCTTCTAAAGATATTCACAAGGTATTTTATTATTCTGGTAAAAGAACTTGCTTTGTTTTTATATCTTGCATTAGTGAAAGTCATCTCTTTTGCTTCATCGAATATCACTTTCAATTTGGGTTTAAAACACATGCATTGCATTCTTGCCTGTTGTTTTTCAATTCTAGTGAACATAGATTAAGTAACAGGTCGTACACGTGGGGGTGATATCCACGGTATTGACAAGAAATTAATCTTACATTCACTGCACAACACATACCGAATCACTTCACGATTAACACAACAGCTCAAACATCCCCCCTTTTTCCGCGGTATTCCTCCGCCCGATTGAGGTAACCTTATAAGCCAAAACAACTTGACATTTCCCCTAAGTCTCTTGTTTATTATTCTGACATCCTTCTACGTCTAAAGGCATAAGCCCACGATAATTAAAATTAACCCTAGGGTTAATCTCTGGATTTGCGTGTGCATCTTGATTGTTTTTAGTTCTATTTTCTTTCTCATACTCTGTCTTCTATGATCAATAATTGGACAAGTATACTAAACGTTGTTAAAAATCAAATTAGCAGCATTTTTATATCTTGTTAGCTCCGACATCGGTTACCTGACCGACGTCGGCTATAGTATAACTGACATCAGTTACTAGACCGATATCGGTTACTATCTTTTCCAATTCCTGACAAACCAGCAACCTAGCAATTTTACCAGTCTGAGTTTGTTTCTATTCCTGACAGATTAAAACCCTACTGTGAACTTCTGTCCATGGTTGTTATCACTCGAAAGCAAGCTTCCGCCATGGTTTCACATGCTTGCTCTGTTTCTTTTCCTGAATCACCCCCTTCACCTTCTGTGGGGAATCCTACTGATACCAGCGAGGTTCCTAAAATTCCTGTGGGAGATAAGGACTTTGCCAAGTTTTTGGATGCCAATTCCAGCGCTGTACAATACTATTTGTCTCATACCCCTGACTGTACACCTGATGGTCAGCTCCTTGTAGGTATGCCTATCAGTATAGCTGCTCATTTAGCTCCCACTCCGCCTAATAATACCGCCTTGCTTCCTGCATCTCTAGCCCCGTCTCCCAATCCGACGGCTGCAGAGGTTCATACGACCCCAATTAGCTTTCCTTTTATTAATCTTGGACCCCACATATCATTACCACCGACCGCCCCTACATCATCTCTCTTGCAGACTGCTTCGTTCATGACTTGCTCTCTGCCACCTATCCACACGAGCTTTCCTTCTCAAGCTCTGCCTACCTTTTCATTCCCATACACGTATCCAGTGACCTCAACATCCTATATAGGACACCCCTATTCAGCCACCTCAACATATTCATCCTCCACACCTTATCCACACTTAACCCCACCAGTGTCTAGCGGTGGTCCCTTGGTCCAATCTGCCTCCATTCACCACAACCACACCATCATCTCATCCAACCACTGACTTAATTAAACAAATAATGGAAAAAATGCAAAACCTGGAGGCTTCTGTTTTAGGAAGTCATAGTGCCTTGACATACGAGCAAGTTTTTCAGGAGCCCATTCACCCTTCTGTCCCCCTTCATTCATATCCTCCTCAATGGGAGTTTCCGAAATTTACTCGTTTTAATAGTAAAGAGGATCCTCAACAACACTTGCAATCATTTAGACACGCTTGTTATTTGATTGCTCATGATGATGCCTTGTTGCTCCGCACCTTTCCCATGTCCTTATCAGGACCTGCCTTGGAGTGGTACAGTGCTTTAACCCAGCACTCAATCTTCTCTTTTAACCAACTAGCCCAATCTTTCTTGGATCATTTCTCCATTAACATTGCCAAGAAAGTATCTATCACGAACCTCTATGACATCCAACAATTCGAAGACGAATCTATCGCAGATTTTGTTGGACAATGGAGGGGCCTTATCAACCAAATTACATATGCCTTACCTCAAATTGAACTTATCGAACTGTTTACGCGGGCCTGCGCTAAGCACATCTCCCCTACCCTCCAAATTCAAACTTTCCGTACATTCGACGAGGCCTTTACTATGGCTCGAAAATTAGAAATTTGAGCCTTAGAGGAAGAAAAATTGCGGTTGCGTAACAAAAACTCCACTTTCCGAACTCCTGATTCTACCAATAAACCAAATACCACCACTCCTCACGCGTCCACTTCTTCTAAATCAAAAGGAGCTGTCCACGCGGTGATGGTCAAATCCCAACCACCGTCCAATACTCCACCAAAAACCACTTATAAGTATAAAGCAGAGCCCATCAACTACACTCCCTTGGGAGAAACATATGGTGTGATATTGGAAAAATTGCTCAAAGCAGGAGCCATTACCTTACCTCCTGTTAAACCTCATTCTGGGTTTGATTCCACTCGCGCCATACCTTCCTGGTACAAAGAAAATGAATTCTATAACTTCCACCGCGTGAAGGGACACAGTCATGAAAACTGCAAGATGTTGAAAAACATAGTACAGGAAATGGTTGACGCAACGGATATAGCTCTCGATAATCCTAATGCCCCTGCTAACCGAAATTTGAAAATATTCAATAAGCCATTCCCGAATCACTCCTCCAACAGTAACGTAAACCAGGATATTTTAACCGAGGAGAGTGTTCATGAGATCCATGCAGTATTCGATACCCAGCCAAAAGCCTCTATCGAGAAAATTTTGAATCAAGCCTCTTCACTAACACAGGAGCCCGAACCTCCTTTACCACCATCAAGCCAAAGTGAAATCGTTCCTTTACCCATAAAAGAGTTAACTGCCTAGACTTCTCTTCCCATCAATGAGTCTTCTTATACCACGTCCCTACAAGACTGCGAATGGATGTTATCTAATTTATCTATTTCCCAAACGTCCCCTTCTACTGCTCTTGCTACACAAGAGGAAGGCTCGCCACTCCTTTTTACATCCTTAGAAGAGAAATCTCCTACACCAACATCACCAAATTCTTTAACCATAACAGATCCTCTCAAAACACGCCCTCCTACCTATTAGTCCCCTCATCACCTAAATCTTTTCAACGACTAGTCGACCTCTTAACATCTATGGATACAATGCCTCATCTACCCCTTGTATCACACCTACAGTGGACTAGAATCACAACCCGTCTTTCTTCCGTACAAAAGTTCATATTCACACGTGAGGACTGTCATTCCACAGAAGATAGACAGGCCCTATGGGAACGTTTTGAGTAGGCCATATTCTACTCAAATGCAAATGACCGATCCTGATGCCTCCACCATATACCCGAAGTGCTTACAGAAGCTTAAAATGCCCATGTTCTCACCTTCACCCCCCTCACCTCTACCAAATGCCCCATCCACTTCTATTAACTTAGCCAAATCTTCCCCTACGCTTGGGACCTCACCAATGCCCAGTCTAACACACCCGCCTAAGCGACTCGATTTATCCAAAAATAAACCCGCCCCGCCACCTAGGAGACAAACTCAATCCATGCCTCTATCACAATCAAAACCCTCATCGTCACACCCACCTTCCATATTGGGACCTCATCCCTCCACCTTACATCAATATATCATACCTCCTGCGTTTTCTTCAAAACAACCTGCGCCTTCTACACCTATACAGAGATCAAAGGGTATAACAACATCGTTACCCTGCGTATCCTGTCCACCTATCAACCCTAAACCAATCCCATCATCAAAGGATTTATTTTCTGTCACTCCCCTTTCTCCGTGGTTGTTTCCCGCTACCACGTCATCTGTAGCCTCATCATCTAATCAGCCGAACGTAACTTCTGTGCCTAAGAAACCACGTTTAGTGAAAAACACGTGTCAGCACCCCTCGGCTAAACCACCACCCGTACGAACCAACCACGCCCAAACATTACCAAAACCCACACAACCAATACCCTCATCCGATTTTGACCCCCTCAAAGGATCTTATGCCAAAATCCTTGCTATGTTGGTGGAGAATGCGACCATTTCCCTACCCCCACTTAGACCTTATGACCCGTCTAAACCTCGACCCGCAGGTTATGATGAGTCTAAAATCTGCGCTTATCATCGCACACCAGGACATGATGTGGAGGGATGCAAAGCTTTAAATACCATCCTTCGTCAGTCACCTCTCCCGGATAGAAAGGTTAAGAAAGACAACTTACGAAGGGAGAGACCTTTAGCTTCAATTCCCTCTACTATATCATCTATCCCCACCTCACCAAGATCTATCATTATTACAACCCCACCTCTTGAAGACCATGAATTATCCCAACCATCTTCCTCATCTCAGGTCTACGAGATTAATATGATCAGTGTCGCTACTCGAGGACAGAAAAACACTGGGAAAGCGAAAGAAAACACACCTGCGGCATCTCTTTCTCCTTCAACCATCCCGATTGCACCACCACCTAAAGTGGTAATTCGCGGACCTGCCTATCCCGTTTCTAATGGAGTTGCCCACCGAACTATGATCAAACAACTTCATCAATCGCCCGTAAAAATGACACTATATGATCTCATTCAGACTTCTGAATCTCATCGACAAGCTCTCGTTGAAATTCTTCAAGGGATCGAGGTCTTACCTAATGAAACCCTACCCGTTGCCTCCATTATAACACCCAATCACGTTGCCTCTCTCACCAAACAATCCATCTCCCCCACCACTTCCGTCTCTGTACAGCAAGCTGCTGCTGTCAGTTTCTCCGAAGACAAAATTATCAACTTTGGTGTAGAAGATCCGGACCCTGCCCTTTTCATCTCAGCTTACGTCCAGGACATTCGGGTACGTCGTGTTATGATTGACGGGGGCGCCAGCCTAAACATCATCTCTTCAAAAGCCTTCCAACAAATGAATATCCCTTCTAGTTGCATGTGTTCCAACCCCATCATGTTGCGGTCATTCAATGATGCTATTACCTCTACCTTAGGCACCGTGATCGTCAACATTCGTGTAGGACCGCGTACTTTACCCGAACTCTTCTATGTCCTTGAGGGAGAGTTCCAATATAATATATTGCTGGGTCGTCCTTGGATCTGGGCCATGGGATGCGTTCCCTCAACATTACATAGATGCATAAAATTTGAGTACGAGGGGAAGTCCTACACCGTAAAAGCTGATCCTCCTCCCTTTAAAACCTGCAATATGTTATATCATCCTAACGATGTGCTTATACCAATCAAGACACCCATACATTCAACCCAACCATCCTCTTTAAATGTACCTCAACCATCCACCTCAACTGCACCTACGCCTTCAATTGATGAAACCACCGTCGCAAAAACCACTTCCCTTCCCGCAGCTAACATCCCAACCTCCGACCCCTTAGTAGATGTTTTTCAACGCCTTACGCTGGGGGAGTACCGCCTATATAACGTTAGTTCTTTCCCTACCCCGCAGGAGTATGGACAATTACATGCACATCCCACCTACGACCGTCGCGTGGGGGAAGTAATCTCTTACGGACCACCCCATTGCCGCACCAACCTAACATATCGGGGTGTTGACGCATCTTCCATTTCCCCTGAACCTCCTCTTGGTGTGGTCCCCTTCCGATCCGATTTTCAATACCTGACAAATCGTCGCTTCGCCCTCACCTTCTTGACTCACTGTGCTTGGAAAGGCTTTGGTTTTGGTGTTTATGAACAAGGCCGACATACGCTCATCCCCATCACCACACGCAAACATAATGATCGCAGTGGTCTCGGTTTTCCTGAAACACCTACACAGGAGACACCTCGTGTTAGCTGTATTCTGGAAGAAGAAAATGTCACCCCTACCGAACCATCATCACCCACTTTGCCATCATCACCCACAAAATCGATGGACCCTGAATCTATCCCTCCTAACTTTTTTTTTTCATAAATGCCATCTTCATAGGTCCTCTCACTTATCAACGCGATAATGAGGACCCATCTTCTCTTCCCCTTCTGTATCCAGACATGATCGAAGGGGATTCACCTTCGATTAATGTTGTTGAGTGCCAGGATGACGACTCCATCCTCACTTACCTTGGGGCGGATGACTCCTATCTTCAACGCGCCTTACCATCTGAAACTCAAACCATGTTGAACGAGTCTACTATTGAAATCAACATCCACATGGAGGAGGATCCTCACATTGTGAAGATTGGACAATCCCTTAACACATCATAACAAGCTTCCTTTACTACCTTTCTCCATACCCACAACCAAGCTTTCGCTTGGTCCTACGCGGACATGCCAGGAATTGATCCTACCATTGCCGTCCATAACATCACCCTGAACCCCGATTCCAAACCAGTCAAACAAAAATTGAGAAAAATGCATCCATGCATTGCCCTCTTGGTCAAAGAGGAGCTCCAATGACTCCTTTCTGTTTCCTTCATTCTGCCTATTGACTATCCTCAATGGATTTCTAACATCGTGCCTGTCACGAAAGCGACGGGGGGACTTCGGATATGCATGGATTTCCGAGATCTTAACCTTGCTTGCCCTAAGGATGACTTTCCCCTACCCAGTATTGATCAACTTGTTGATCTCACTGTGGGCCATGAAATGCTTTCTCTCATGGATGGCTTTTCAGGATACAACCAAATTTTGGTCGCACCCGCCGATCAACATAAGACCGCTTTCATAACTCCTTGGGGAACCTTCTGTTATCGTGTCATGCCGTTTGGCCTTAAGAATGCTGGTGCAACCTATCAGTAGGCTATGACCTACATTTTTCATGACATTATGCACACTATCCTTGAAGATTACGTCGATGATCTTCTTGGTAAGTCTAAACATTGCAGTGAACATCTCGATGTTTTAACCATTATTTTCGATCGCCTGTTGCAATATTCTATCCATCTTCAACCAAAGAAATGTGTCTTTGGTGTCCTTTCGGGAAAACTTCTTGGTTTTATCGTCTCTTTGCGTGGCATTGAGGTCGATCCATCTAAACTAAAAGCTATCCTAGAAATGCCCCCACCCAAGAACCTTAAACAATTGCGTAGTTTGCAGGGTAAACTTCAATCCATCCGATGTTTCATCTCCCAACTCTCAGATTGATGTCACCCTTTTCATCACCTTTTAAAAAAGGATGTTGCCTTTCAATGGAGTGAGGAGTGTCACCAAGCCTTCGAAGCTCTAAAAACTTATCTCTTGCAGCCACCCGTGCTTATCCCACCCCAGGACGACCGCCCTTTCTACCTTTATCTTTCCGCCACTGACCATGCTATAGGAGCTATGCTCGCACATCGGGATTCGGCACGCTGAGAGCAGGACGTTTATTATATAAGTCGTACCCTCGTGGAGTACGAGACTAGGTATACACATGTAGAAAAATTGTGCCTAGCCCTATCATTCGTAGCCACCAAACTCTGACATTACCTCCTGAATCACAAAACTTTTGTCATCACCAACACGGACCCCATTCATTATATGTACGCCAAACCACATCTAAACCAACGCATCGCTCGATGGCTCATGCTCCTCGCCGACCTTGACCTTGAGTTTATACAACAGAAGTCAATCAAAGGACAAACTCTTACAGACCAACTTGCGGAGGCCCCTTTACCTAGGGAACAATTTACCAATTTTACATTCCCCGACGAACTCATCGCCACTCTTTCACTCGGGGAAGAGTCGTATCAAATGACCCTCTTCTTCGATGGATCTAAACGCCAGTGCGGCGGAGGAGCCGGCGTTGTTCTCATCCCTCTTAATGCTGAACCTATGCCTCTTTCATTCCGGCTTGATTTCCCCTGCACTAATAATACAGCAGAATACGAGGCCCTTGTTCTGGGTCTCCAAGTTGCGATACACTTAGGCATCAAATCTATCAATATCTTTGGTGACTCTCAATTGGTAGTCAATCAAGTTATGGGCATCTACCAATGTAAAAATGAGGAACTTCAGAAGTACAAACACCACGTGGAGTCACTTCTAGCCTTATTTACTCACTATTCTATTCAAACCATTCCCCGCTCCACTAACAAATTTGCGGATACTATGGCTTGCTTAGCCTCGCAAATTCCCGCTGCACCAACTGACTCTAAATTATTCGTTGTGGTCCAGAAACTTTTTGCACCATCCTATTTAACCCCAGTAGTTTGCATGATAAATACTGTGTCTACTAATTCACAGGATACCTGGTACCACCAATTTCACGACTACCTTACGATCTCTGTTCTCTCACCTGACCTTACTAGTAACGGCAAATGTGCTTTTCTTAAAAGTGTTTCGCGTTATGTTGTCATGGGAGGACTCCTCTATAAACGTGGCTTTGATGGCATCCTCCTTCGCTGTCTAACCGGCGCGGAGGTCACCTATACCATCCAACAAGTCCATGATGGGATTTGTGGTGGACATTTTAGTGGCCTTACCGTGGCTAAACGAATCCTTCGCCTAGGTTATTATTGGCCTACTCTCAATAACGACTGCTACGAATATGTTAAGCGTTGTGCTATGTGTCAACAACATGCCAACCTTCAACATACTCCTAGCCATCCGCTGCAGGTCGCATGAGATCTTTGGCCTTTCTCACAATGGGGTTTAGACCTTATTGGTGAGATTCACCCGACCTCTTCACAATGTCACCGTTGGATAATCACAGCAACCGAATATTACACAAAATGGGTAGAAGCCATTCCACTCATTTCAATCAAAAAAGAAAAAATTGTCGAATTCATTAACCATCACATTATCTGTCGTTTTGGTATTCCTCATCGCCTAATAACAAATAATGGTAAATCTTTCAAAAACAAGTTATTACAAGACCTTTGTGAAAACTTTGGTATCAAACTTAGTTTCTCATCGCCTTACTATCCGCAGGCCAATGGTCAGGCTGAATCTTCTAATAAAACCCCAGCCAAAATCCTCATGAAAGTTGTCAATGAATCCGGAAGAAATTGGCACGATCACATTCCCTTTGCCCTTTGGGCTTATTGTACTAGCATTCGTACCTCTACTAATGCCACACCTTTTTCTTTGGTATACGGTACCGAGGCTGTTTTGCCTCTCGAAATAAAAATACCCTCCCTTAGAATATCTCTTCAGGATATTCTCACCAACGATGATTTCCGCCAAGAGCGGTTAGCCCAATTAGAGCTTCTTGACGAACGACGTCTTACAGCTCTCGATCACCTTCAAATCTATCACAAACGCATCAAGCGTGCTTATGATAAGCGACTTCATGAGCGTACCTTTAAGGTTGGTGATCTTGTCCTCAAAGAGAATCAACATGTAACCAAACTAGAAAAGAGCAAACGTGGAAAATTTTCTCCCAATTGGATTGGGCCTTATATAATCACTCACACTTATGGATCAGGCACTTATCGTTTAGCTTCGCTTAATGGTAAGCCTGAGCCTGAACCCCTTAATGCCCTGCATCTTCAACCATTCTACTGTTGAATCTAGTGTTATATCACTTTTTATCTACCTACTGCTCGTCCCTTGAGCTCACTTACCACCACATACACTTTGTTTCCTACACCTCATAATAAAATCAAGCTCACATAGTTTGATTCTCACTTCACCTCAGAGATGCCTTCCCCTTTTTAGTCTAGTCCATGACTTCAAAGTATTAAAATAAGCCGTATTCTTATAGGATTTTCTTGAGTCAAACTTCCTACTAAACTAGATGCTTCACGCCAAAAGAACATCTAGTCATCTAAATTGAATATAGACTGCTCCCTCGAAGAACAGCTATATGCCAAACTATTTCTGCTATTAAATATAGACTGCTCCCCCGAAGGACAGCTATGCATTAAAATCATATCTGCTACTATAAATAGACTACTCCCCCGAAGGACAGCTATACACAGTCAGCCCTTTCTCAGAAGCTTCTCGCATTGATCAGCTTTGTGAAGACCTCAAGAATAAAACAATCCATATCCCTAGTAGACTTCCCGCATTGATCAGTCTATATTCAGTCAAATAAAAGCCTCATTCACAAGAACTTTTTGGGTCATGGACTTGTCTATTTAGGGTAGGTTATCTTTCGTTAGAACACTCACTTTGTAACAAGTTCTCTGTATCTCAGCTATATCATTCACCTCACCTCACCATTTGCTTCAACTCAAGGGACGTAATGTATGCTCAATATATTGTGATCATACAACTCTTTTCACCTATTGACTTCTCGTCTATGCACGGTACCTAGGGTTTCAAGCTCGTTCTACGTTGTGTGGTTTGTTTAGCTCTTTTCACCTACGGAGCGCTCTTTCCGCTTTGCCTCGCATCTAGGATTGTTTGTTGATCTTAATCAGGACATGGTTCCCTTCTACTTGGGTAGGCTAACTTTCACTTCCCTTATACCTTTTACAACATCACCAATTCATTTTACCTTACCAATATTAATATCAATATTTTACCAACCAACCAATTGCCTGAATTCACCTCTCCCTGGTCCTAAGGGAGAACTACATCGGTCTGAGGCCCTTCCTTGCTTTGTGCAATGGGCTATGTAGGCAACACTTAGGAGACATGGGGTCTCCCAAGGTTAGCTCGACCATCCCCTACCATAACCTATCATGTATGGTAAATATAAATATTTTTGTGTATTTTTATTTCATCACATTCCTCTTTATCCTTTTTTTCAAAACACCGAAAGTCAAAACGAAAACATTCTTAGTATTATAACTCAAATCAGCATACATAACTCGTTTTATTTAGATGTTAAACAAATACATCTTCTCTATCATCGACACGTAGGTCGGTACTCTTATTTATGCTTATACCTTGCTAACATTTATTTAGACCCTCACGCCTCATCCCGAACTAGGTGATGATCGTGATCATCGACCCCTCTCACCAGGCCTCTCTGTCCTCAAAGGTACCACAGATATTGGTACCACCCACTGATCTGCCAATCTCTCCTGTAACATATGAATATGCCCTCTCGCATGGAGGACTCCAGCCTCTAGTCTCTCTACTCGTGCCTCCGCAACTGCTAACAATTCTCTTGTCTCATTCACCTGCGTTTGGAGCTGCTAAACCAAATGCTGTAGCCGATCCCTCTCGGCTGTAATCACATATATGTCAGGGCGATCGTGTACACCTCGCAGCTCTTCTACCCACCATAACCTATAGGCCTCTGTCATTCCGGCATCCATTACACTACAATCGGCTGCTATCTCTTCGGGCCCTTCTGGAGGTGTTGGCTAGGGAGGTGAGAATGCTGCCTCGGCATCGATCCTCATATATGGTCTATAAGCCTGTGGTATGTCCTGCACAAATCCAAATTGTCGCCGCACGTGATCTATAGGAATCCTCTCATATTCACCTAGCCTGTGCCCCGCGATCCACCTCAATCACTCTACACCCCTCAACTCCTCAGCTATGTTCTCTGTTACCATATAGTTTCCGTAAGGCTACCAACAGATATCCGCAATCATCACTCTCTCCCATACCTACCTATAATACTCAAATTCATCTGTCACAGCCTGGGATCTTGCCTCCTGTTCTGTCTGGACCCATCGTCTGAATCCCAACCTCTATACTCCGGTTTCTCCTGACTGGATGGATCGGCCTACTGGTCGCACACAAACAATGTGCTCATAGGCCCAACAGTGTAATAAGTATGAGCAATCCAGTGTCGTCCTGTGATTTCACCTACAAGCCCATAAACCCCTATATAGCTCTGCCAAATATGCAGGTGCCCATACAAAAGTCACGTTCCTTTCTATCATCTCCCAGATAACACACATCAATGCCTTTGGAAATCTTCCCCCTTCCGCCCTCGGTAATGCATAATACCCTACCGCTATCATTAATATTACTGCTAACCTTGTCTCCTCAGGATGTGCTGCATACATTACCCCATACGTAAATGATAAACCTCGCTGTGTCAAATCTCGTGCGTATGGACCAAATACTGCGGTTATCACTCCCTGTGCCGCGCTAGGTAGTGCCTGATATACTGGTTCTCCTGTAATAGGGAGTCTCAAAATACGGAACACATCTTCCAATGTTACTGTCATCTCCCCTGTTGGCAGATAAAAGGTATTTGTCTCAGGATTCTATCTCTCAATCAACGCCTGTAACATACCATGGTTACGTGCGATTCGTGAATAATAACAGATTCCACTTAACCCCAAACAATTTATCAATGTCCATTCCACTGGTGTTACATCCGCTTGGATTTGTGACAACAGCGTTGGCACACTATCATTCATCCTCAACCCTGCCTCAGCCTGCATACACCAAAACAACAAACAACCATTCAATCCGTCAGGGTTTTTCAAACATTCTGGAAATTCCTCCAGTAACCGATATTGGTTATACATAACCGGTATCGGTTCAATAACCGATACCGGTTCTTCCTAACCGCTACCGGTCACTGTCAATTACATACACCTTCCCTAAAAACAACCACCTACGACAATAATTTTCTTGTTTATTCCTTTTTATACATACAAACATACCTAAAACCCCTGATTGCCTACCCCGTAACACTTACCTCACCTGCAATCCTTGTTATCATGTTTTCTTTCTCATATCTACCCACCTACTTTCCCCCATCTTATTCACAAAACATGCAGTAGTCAAATTACCTCTTGGTTTGCGGTAGCTTGAGGTGGCCCTTGTCTTCCTTCTTGTCCATGCCTGCTGGATGTTTCTCCTCGTCCTACCATTATTTCCACCTTTTTCAAACCTGCCTTTCTGTCTTCTGAATCTCAGATCACAATCACCTTCCCTGTCTCTTTTCTCCTTATCACTCAAATTTCTCATGCAATTACCTGTCTCAGTCGTCAAAAAGCGTCGCGTTCGCGTATTTAACTTCTTGCATGGCTCTCCAAATTAGAACTTAAGTTGCCACCCTAGCTTTTTTATTTTTAGAAAATCTCATACCTAAATAACCAGTATCGGTTAAAGAACCGATATCAGTCTAATACCTACCACCGTCGGTTACCTAACCGATATCGGTTACACACCTGGCCTTTTGAAACATTGTCTTTTCTTCACTTTTTTACCAAATTTTTGTCGCGCCCGCCTCTTTTCCTGCATCACAACACCATTATCCATATTTCTCCATCCACCACACATATCATTACAATGTCCATAACATTATCTATTTTACAAAAACAAACAAACCATCAACTAAGGATATCAACAAACTATCAATCCATACATCATTTGGATCCAACTCATCAGAAACATATATAACAATGTCACAAAACCAGCCCAAAACGTGTAACATTTCATCACATAACACATCATCCATATATCAACATGTCACTTAAACTCATCATATATTCTATACCACAAACCATCGACAAAATACTTAAAAACATTTTTGAACATAACATGTGGATCAAAACATCATCTCTATATATATATACAAATTTACAAATATACAATGTGCCCTGCATCGGGGCCTCTGTGATCTCATCATACAACTAAGCCGGCACGCAGGCCGCAATTACTATCCAAAATCTCGACTCGGCTCGCAGGCCGGTCCCTCATATCAAAAATATACTCGGCTCGCAGGCCGGTATCAAATATACAACCCATACTCGACTCGCTGGCCGGTCTATAATGAATCAATAAATGAATAAATGTAGGCACACAGGCCTCTATCAACACAACCGTTTCGCAGACCGGTGCCCATGTCCCTATACAAAAACTATGTGGGGATCCCTCAGCTCTCCCCACCACCCTCAGCACCTCTCCCTGCTGGTCCCTGTGGTGCCTCTCGCCTCCTACCTGTAACGGACACACCGGCTGTAGCGGCGCCTCCCTGTGACCTCTAACTATGCGAGGTCTCCGCTCGGTGTGCCGCATACGGATGATACTCAGCTCCGGTATTATCAAGGATATCCTGATAATACCGGGCCTCCGCCCTCACCTCCATATATCTGTCCCGTGCCACCGTAGGTACTGGGGCTGGTCCCCGGACTCCTACTACCAGTGCCCCCTGTGCCTGTGATGGTGCCGCTAGTGGTGCCTATGGTTGTGGTGGTATCTGGGCATGTTCCTGGGGCTGTGGCTGCACCGCTGGTGGTGGTGGTGCCGGTACCTGTGCTGCTGCTGGTACTGCTGCCTGTACCTGTACCTGCACCTGTGGCTGTGCTGCTGGTGGTGGTGCTGCCTGTACCTGTACCTGCGCCTGGGCTAGTTGCCCCTGTAGGACACCTATCTGTGCCTGTGCAGCAGCCAACTGCCCCTGTAAGAGCTGCACCTGACCCCTAAGCTGATCTCTCTCTGCCGTCACCGCTGCCAAGTCTGGCTGTGCGGGCTGTGCTACCCTCGCTGCTCTCTGACCAGCCCACCAAACCCTGTATGCTCCCATGCACCCAGCATCATCCATGCCATCATCTGCTTCTCTCTCTGCAACCCAATCTGGATCCAAGGGTTGTGGTGCAGGCAGTGGGGCCTCTACATCATCCCTCCTATACTGAGGGAAGGGAGGTGGCTCGTCCTGTGGCATCCCCATCTGCCGGCGTACCCTCTCTAGGGGTATCCTCTCGTACTCTCCTGGCCTCCGTCCTGCTATCCAGAATGTATACTGGATCAGACGCAACTATAAGCGGGCTCCTCCATGAGGGTGATGACCCCTGTAAGGTCTCCATACAATATCTACCACTGTCAGGCCCTCTAATACATGCCTGTAATAGGTGACATCCCGCCCTGCAAGCACTGCTCGTGGCTGCCCCATGACCCCCAACCACCTCTGAAAGCCGTACCTGTATATGACCTGTGGCCCTGGCTGCTGCGGTAACCCTACTGGCCTGATGCATATGATGTGCTCATATGCCCAACAGTGAAGTAAAAATGTCGAACAGATACCGAATCGCCTCATCCGGCGATAACCCCAGAGCTCTCTGTATAACTGCACCAGATATACTGGTGCCCAAGCATAACAGGTATGCTCCTCCACCATCTCATGAAGCAGCCCCATCAATGCCCGTGGAAAGAGGCCTCCCTCTGAGTCCGGGAGGGTGAAGCAGGTGATCCTAATCATCATCAGCACAGCCAGCCGTGTCTCGTGTCGATGCGCATGGTACATGTCACCATACCTAATGCTTGCGCTGTGAAAGGTAAGTAGCGCGGCTGCATCTCCAAAAACTTGTAATATGCTATCCATGGCAGTCTCTGAATCTACCTGGAAGACTTCCTCTCCCTCGATAGGTAGTCGAAGGATGCGATACACATCCTCCAACATGATAGTCATCTCCCCAGTTGGGAGATGGAACACATTGGTCGTCGGATCCCATCTCTCGATGAGGGCGACCATCAGGCTGTGATCTCTCTCTATCGCTCTGTACCTCTAGACTCCACCAAGTCCCACCTCACGCATGATCGCCCAGTGAGCTGCGGATATGTGTGGCCGCATCCGCACCAACAACGGGGGCATCCTATCCCGCATCGTCAACTGCTGACGTGCCTACAAAACCAACCCACATCTTTAGACCTACTTTTTATCACAACATCTACTTTATCCTCTAAACCCCCTTTTATCCCCCCAACCACACCCCGACTCTCTACCACCCCACCCAAAACCCAAACCCACCCAATACCCGAAACCCAACCCAAACCCACCCAACACCCGAAACCCAACCCAAACCCACCCAACACCCAAAACCCAACCCAACCCACCCAACACCCGAAACCCAACCCAAACCCACCCAACACCCAAAACCCAACCCAACCCACCCAACCCAACCCACACCCAACCCAACCCACACTCACCCATAACCGACCCCGGTCACCCTCCCACCGACGCCGGTCAACGACCAACCGGCATCGGTAACCCACAGACCACCCTGACCTAAAAATTCGCGACCGATGCCGGTCTCTTAGTGACCGACATCGGTCACTGGAAATTTTCCGCGCCGAACCCGATGTGTCCTACCCCTTTCTTCTTTTTTCCTATTTCTACCTCTCTACCCACCCAAACACCCTAAAAACCTACCCACCATGCCGCCTTGGCCTCTTTCACCTATCTACCCTCTCCCTTTTTCAAATCATTTCCATTTATTCATTATTTTCTACAAAACATTATATTCCTACCCAAATCCCAAGAACAACATAATGCAATAAAATGCACAAAATAAAGAGTTCCGAGCCTACCCATATGACGACACGTCGTCGTGGTGGGATAGGTGGTGGTGGTCCAGCTGGTCCAGCCCCTCCTGCTCCTCCTGCCTGTGCCATAGCTCTAATTCTGATCTGCTGGGTCCCCGGCCAATCAACTGCTGCCTCCTCCTCACATGGGTCCGCAAACAACTCACTCCTCCAGCAAAATAGCTCCACCTCACTCAATAAAACCTCCAATCTCAACTCTCCACGTCAGACAAATCAATTTGGTTTTCAAAATAACAAAGTGACAATGACAAGCCGTATTTTTCTTTTTATAGGTTTTTTCACCCTTAACCGATATCGGTTTTATTTTGCCCTAATGAACCGGTATCGGTCCCTCAACCGATATCGATCATGTTGAATCGACATCGGTTTGTCTTCCAACTTTCCCCCTATTTACCATTTGCCCCTTTTTAACCACATATCCCCTATATCCACCCTTGCTGAAACACCATTTGTTTCCCTATTTGGCCTGACCCAAGGCCTCGCCCTACCTATTTGGCCCAACCCAAGGCCTCGCCCTACCTATTTGGCCCGACCCAAGGCCTCAACCTACCTATTCGGCCCGACCCACGGCCTCAACCTACCTATTTGGCCCGACCCAAGGCCTCAACCTACCTATTTGGCCCGACCCAAGGCCTCGTCGTACCTATTCGGCCCGACACACGGCCTCAACCTACCTATTTGGCCCGACCCAAGGCCTCTACCTACCTATTTGGCCCGACCTAAGGCCTCAACCTACCTATTTGGCCCGACCCAAGGCCTCGCCCTACCTATTTGGCCCGACCCAAGGCCTTAACCTACCCATTTGGCCCGACCCAAGGCCTCGCCCCAACAACTTGGCCCGACCAAAGGCCTCACCCTACCCATCTGGCCCGACACAAGGCCGCACCCCAACTTGGCCCGACCCATGACCGCATCACTTCAATACCATACCCACAATCAACATTTTATTTTTATCCATCCATCATGTACCTTTTGTTCAATCGAGCTCACCGGTTCATGTTTTAGCATGATTAGGGTCCTTGACTTGATCTGTCGACCAACTTTGCCTAGACCTAGACCGTGACGTTTATCTCAACCAAACCAACCATTTGGTACTGCCGAACATGCCTAAACGTTCCTGTACCTTACCTGTTATATACCCTGGAGCTACTTCCTATGCCTTGGATACCAGGATTATATCACCCTTGTTTGGATAAACTATCGACCTTTGCCTATACATTGCTGGTTTGCTCGTCAAATCATGTACCCTAGTCGTACTATTGCATTTCAACATACGTCTGCTTCCTTGGACTTACCCCACCACCTTACCATTCTCTCTACAACATTCACCCTTTATCAACCCTATCCCTGATTTCCCGTTCACTCAATCTATGATAGATTTGAGGGGGATTACCTATATCCTTAACATGAGAAACCACTTCATATTATTGTCCACGCAGCTTTACAGAACAAGCTACATGATAATAAGGGGCTAATGTAGACACCAAATTCGTGTCTTACGACCCCTTGTGACCCGCATCCCATTTCGCAACCTAACCTCATTACCTAAACTTTACACAATTATTTATTAATTACCTTGTAATTGATAAATCCCCATCACCTCACCTGCCACCTCATTTTGCCACCTCATCATGACCTAGCCCTAATCCTAAACTAACCTAATTAAAACCTAAAACTTGGTCTACACCTACACCCATAACTAATGACCCCTTTCTCGCACCCAAAACCGACCTTCTAGTCACTTGACCAAGCCCGCAGCTGATCTCTCGGGAGAAAAGTAGGGAAGGTGGGTGATTTTACTAAAAATAGCCTACTTTTTCCTTACCGATGCCGATTGCTACTCGACCGCCATCGGTTACGCAACTGCCATCGGTTCCCTGTAAATAGGCTCCCCAAACCAAAACAACTGATCAAAATTTCATTTTGGAGATCAGTCGAAGGATTTCTAGATCAACAGAGATTATTGGGAGCGAGGAACAGAGTCCAGATCTTCACTTGACCAAGCAGAGACGAGTGGAAATACCTGAAGTGTTTACAGCAAAGAAGAGCTGCTTGCATCTTGGTCAAAACTAGTAAGTCACATCTTGCATGTCCTCTGTTATAACATTTCTTATGCTTCTTGAATCTCAGTCCTCCTAAATCCATTTCTGAGTCCACTACCCAACATGCCATTGCATCTAACTGTTATTATTTTACCTCTCATCATCTCATTTCCTAATATCATCCATAAACTAGCCTTACAAACACCATAGCTACCACCAGTATCGGTCATCTACCACCGACATCGGTTATCAGTAACCGGCATCGGTTCCTCTGATCAAAACCAGAAAAACAGCCTTTTCCCTACCCAGTTCAACGAAACAACTTAATTGATACTTTACAGTCTTTTGTGTTAATTCATATTAGCAGGGAAACTGACCACCTTCGAAAGGAAGTTTTATATTTCCTGGGCCCAAGGCAGTTTCCTCATTTATTGTTTAATCAAAATCTTGTGGTCTTGTGTTCTTATTTGCAGGTAGTCCTTCCAAGACAAAAAGGAGTTCTTCGCAGTCAGTCTGATCTTTCTCTATGGCACGCGCACACCATCTCGACATTCTACAGGTATTCCTCCTAACCCTAACCTTATCTATTTCTGAAAGGAACGAAACATTTTCGAGTGAAACACCGGGTGCACACCTTCCTTCAGTTTTATCATCATCTCCCCCAAGGAATGGTGGATGCCTTTTAACTCATGGTACCCACATGGAAATAAATCCTCGAATTCACACAACAGATAAATTATCTTTGATACTTCCTTATATGTCTAATAATCCCCAATAATAGCTTCCTTAGGTTCTTCTCCTGAACCGATGTTAACCTTCTTTTTCTTTAAAGGCTCATGGTAGGCACGTGTGCAAGCATCTACACTACTCACCACTTTGTGCGTCCCCATATAATGGCTAACATTTAAACTCTCTGACTCCTCTCCATCAATAACATATACTAACTTTCCCTTTTCCTTTTCCAAACATGCGCGCTCAAGCTGTAACTCTTCTGTTTCTTCAATCTATTCAAAATGCACCTCCAATCATGGTTCACCTAGTAGTTATAATAGCCTATCTTCCATTTTGGAACTATCCTCCATTATAAGGTGCTTAATACCTTACAAGGCCTTATCAACCGATGGTTTGGTACTCCAATACTCAAAGGCTTGAATAAGATCAGCCGCAAGCTCTTGCCAATTCCTTGTTTAGCAGAGTGTCTCTGAATGAATGTACCATACGCATACACAACCCTGCAGTGTAGAATACAACTTGGGCACCTAGAGGGATGGTGGGAAAGCCTCCGCACCTTCTCTCCAAACCCGTTCACACTCCTAGATATGGAAAGATGTGGGATCCTTCCCATGGTACTCCTTGATGATGTTGGGTATATTACTTTTAGAAAATTTGAAAGAGAGAGAAATTCTTACCTCGCACCATTCAAAAAGGCTCTCCTAATGCATGGCCCACCAACGAGTTGTTGTGTTGAGAAAGACGTAACTCAGTATCTCCCTCCATTCCTTTTCATTTTTCCACTGAGCTTCTATCTCCTACAAAAAGACCTTAGGGAAGGATCCTCCAGAGTACTTAGGCAGTTCTTTCCCCCAAGGTGCTAAACCATGCATGCCTTAGTTGCCTTGGTCACCAATCCTCTCAAATGTCATCCCATTAATTCGTAAGTCCCATGCACCCAATTATCACATGTCAGGATGGTGGTATCACTCACTGACTGAGCATCCTCAAACTAGATAACCCTGTTAATAGGGTGTACCATCTTAGGGTCTCTAATTGAGCACACATAAATCTTGTCCAAAACCTCTTCTCCCAATAGTTCAATGTAGGGTGCTGAATTCCCATCAACCAGGGTATAATGACCCACTCCTCTTTGTTCTCAAAACTGATGTACCCTTTGTTGAATTGGAGGTCCGCATTTTTCTTGTAACATCAAGGGCACCCAAGTAGTGTTGGGAAATTATATGCCTCGATGAGTGCCAAGACTTTGAAGTCCCCTGTAAACTTGGCTCCCTGGATAGTAATAGATGCATCCTTCAAGACTCTGATGGGCATTGCCTTAGTCTTGTTTGCCATATACAACACATTTGAAGATGGCTATAACACAGGTCTCCCCATCTGATGCCATGCATCCAAAGTCAAGACATTAACCTCCGTGCCAGTGTCAATTAGTATATTGCTGAGGAGCCATCCATCCACAACTACATTGAATGTAATCTCCTTGTCATAGTCAAGGCTGTGAGGGGGAAGGTTTGTGTGCAAGACCTATCTCTTGCGCTCTTCTCTAGTGTGTGGTACCTTCTCTCTCAACAAGGATCCTAACAAAGGAATGATGTTCTCCTACCTTGGCATTTTACACACCTCCTTGACCTCATTCAGGTCATCTTTGTATGCCTCGATTCTTCTTCCTTGTTCCTCCCTCCTAGATTTCTCCTTTACACATTGGATCTCACCTTGCAAGCCTTAAATAACATCCATGGTGTCCTAATATATCTCGTTCTGATGTGCGGGGTCCAGGTACTTTCCATGAATGACCTCTTCTCTTGAAATGAGGATCTTCTGTCTTGGTATCTCTCTTACATGTGTGGCTTCTACCCTTGTTGTTACCAAAACAAGCTACAAACTTTCATCTCATGTTACACAAGGCATCCATTGTATATCTGTCTTCTTGATGCTGACCATCGCAACGCCTTTGTCTTTCCGATGCTACTAATTCATATGCTCATATAACTCCAAGAACTCCTCATATTTATAAATCTTTCCACACCATGAGCACTGCAACAAGTCCGGGCACTCATGCTTGTAATGTTCTATAGATGCACAGTTAAAACATGTCCCTCACGAGAACTCACTCCTTCCTCCATAGTTACCTCATCCATGGAATCCTCCTCAAAAACCTTTTCCTCATGTGCCTCCATATGCACACTCCTAATAACAGTGATCATCATTTTTAGAACTATTGGCGATGCTGGTTTGGTGCACCCCATGATCAATGGCCTCATGTATCTGATCAATGAGCCTACAGTCTTTAGTATCATGGGTCATGGAGGTGTAAATCTTGCAATAGCAGGATACATTATTTCTAATCACGCACTATAGCAAGGGACATCTACTGGCATCATGGTCCCTATGACAAATTTCACAATCTAATGTTACAGCACGTACCATCCTCTGAGGGAAATTATCCTTAACGTGCCCCTCTATCTCACAATCTGTGCACCACAAACCACTATGATTCTCATGAACTGAGTTCGCAAATAGATTTTCCAACTGTTTATCCATAGTAGTAATCTGAGCCTCTAAAAATGGGCTAACGCTAGTATCGATAATACCAATGGATTTGGCACACAAGGCAGCCTCCAATTCTTCACGTGGATCTATGAAAGTCTTATGAGATAGGGCCCTTATAAAAGGGGTGATCAATCCTCCAAAAAATCACTACACATGCTAAGAAGGATGTATATCATATGATAATTTAGACAAGAGAGTCTTAAAGTGCACATCATACTCCCGTACACTTTCTGCCATTCCTTGTTGTATCACCTTCAAAGTGCTTGTTTCACTCGGAATGTTTCGTTCCTTTTAGAAACAGATAAGGTTAGGGGCTAGGAGGAATACCTATAGAATGTCGAGATGGTGTGCGCGTACCGTAGAGAAAGATCAGGCTGATTGCGAAGAACTCCTTTTTGTCTTGGAAGGACTACCTGCAAATAAGAACACAAGACCACAAGATTTTGATTAAACAATAAATGAGGAAACTGCCTTGGGCCCAGGAAATATAAAACTTCCTTTCGAAGGTGGTCAGTTTCCTTGCTAATATAAATTAACACAAAAGACTGTAAAATATCAATTAATTTGCTTCGTTGAACTGGGTAGGGGAAAGGCTAGTTTTCTTGTTTTGATCAGAGGAACCGATGCCGGTTACTGATAACCGATACCGGTGGGTTCTAGGATCTGTAGGTTAGTTTCTTTGTGGGGTAGTTGTGTTGTTTGTAAGGCTGTATATAGGTGGTATTAGGAAATAAGGTGATGAGAGGTAGATGAATGATAGTTAGATGCAATGACACGTTGGGTAGTGGATCCAAGAATGGATTTAGGAGGACTGTGATTCAAAGAGCATAAGAAATGTTATAACAGAGGACATGCAAGATGTGACTTACTGGTTTTGATGAAGATGCAAGCTGATCTCCTTTGTTGTAAACACTTCTGGTTTCTTCACTCGTCTTTGCTCGGTCAAGTGAAGATCTGGACTCTGTTTTTCACTCCCAATGATCTCTGTTGATTCAAAAATCCTTTCCTTTGATCCAAAAATGAATTTTCGATCCCTTGTTTTTGGTTTGGGGAGGCCATTTACAGGGAGCCGATGGCGGTTACGTAACCGATGGCGGTCGAGTAGGAACCGGCATCGGTAAGGAAAAAGTAGGCTATTTTTAGTAAAATAGCCCACCTTCCCTGCTTTTCTCCCGAGAGATCAGTTGCGGGCTTGGTCAAGTGGCTAGAAGGTCAGTTTGGGTGCGAGTAAGGAGGCATTAGTTATGGATGTGAGTCTAGACCAAGTCATAGGTCTTAATTAGGTTAGTTTAGGGTTAGGGCTAGGTCATGATGAGGTGGCAAAATGAGGTGGCAGGTAAGGTGATGGTGGATTTATCAATTACAAGGTAATTAATAAATAATTGTGTAAGGTTTAGGTAATGAGGTTAGGTTGCGAAATGGGATGCGGGTCACAAGAGGTCGTAAGACACAAATTTGGTGTCTACATTAGCCCCTTATTGTCGTGTAGCTTGTTTTGTAAAGCTGCGCGGACAATAATATGAAGTGGTTTCTCCTGTTAAGGCTATAGGTAATCCCCCTCAAATCTAGCACAGATTGAGCGAAGGGGAAATCAGGGATAGGGTTGATAAAGGGTAAATGGGATAGAGGGGATGGTAAGATGGTGGGGTAGGTCCAAGGAAGCAGACGCATGGTAAAATGCAATAGTACGACTAGGGTACATGATTTGACGAGCAAACCAGCAGTGCATAAGCAAAGGTCGATAGTTTATCCAAACAAGGGTGATATAATCCTGGTATCCAAGGCATAGGAAGTAGCTCCAGGGTATATAATAGGTAAGGTACAGGAACGCTTAGGCATGTTCGGCAGTACCAAATGGTTGGTTTGGTTGAGATAAACGTCACGGTCTAGGTCTAGGCAAAGTTGGTCGACAGATCAAGTCAAGGACCCTAATCATGCTAAAACACGAACAGGTGAGCTCGATTGAACAAAAGGTTACATGATGGGTGGATAAAAGTATATGTTTTGATTTTGGGTAAGGTATTGGAGTGATACGGCCGTGGGTCGGGCCGAGTTGTTGGGTTGCAGCCTTGGGTCGGGCCGGTAGGGTAGGGCGAGGCCTTGGGTCGGGCCGGTTTGGTTAGGGCGAGGCCTTGGGTTGGGCTGAATAGGTAGGTTGAGGCCTTGGGTTGGGCTAAATGGGTAGGGTGAGGCCTTGGGTCAGGCCAAATAGGTAGGTTGAGGCCTTGGGTCGGGCTAAATGGGTAGGGTGAGGCCTTGGGTCGGGCCAAATAGGTAGGTTGAGGCCTTGGGTCGAGCCGGATAGGTAGGTTGAGGCCTTGGGTCAGGAAAAATAGGTAGGTTGAGGCCTTGGGTCGGGCCGAATAGGTAGGGTGAGGCCTTGGGTCGGGCCAAATAGGTAAACAAATGGTGTTCAACAAAGGTGGATATAGGCGATATGTGGTTAAAAAAGGGCAAATGGTAAATAAGGGCAAATGGCGAGGCAAAGCGGAAAGAGTGCTCCGTAGGTGAAAAGAGCTAAACAAACCACCAAACATAGAACGAGCTTGAAGCCCTAGGTACCGTGCATAGACGAGAAGTCCATAGGTGAAAAGAGTTGTATCATCACAATATATCGGGTGTACGTTACGTCCCTTGAGTTGAAACAAATGGTGAGGTGAGGTGGATGATATAGCTGAGGTACAGAGAATTTATTACAAAGTGAGTGTTCTGACGAAAGAGAACCTACCCTAAATAGACAAGTCCATGACCCAAAAAGTTCTTTTTAAATGAGGCTTTTATTTTACTGAATATAGACTGATCGATGCGGGAAGTCTACAAGGGATATTGATTGTGCTATTCTTGAGGTCTTCACGAAGCTGATCAATGCGAGAAGCTTTTGATAAAGGCTGACTATGTATAGCTGTCCTTCGAGGGAGCAGTCTATTTATAGTAGCAGATATGATTTTAGTGCATAGCTGTCCTTCGGGGGAGCAGTCTATATATAATAGTAGTAATAATTTGGCATATAGCTGTCCTTCGAGGGAACAGTCTATATATAATTTAGATAGCTAGATGTTCTTTTGGCGTGAAGCATCTAGTTTGGTAGGAAGTTTGACTCAAGAAAATCCCATAAGAATACGGCTTATTTTAAAACTTTGAAGTCATGGACTAGACTAAAAAGGGGAAGGCATCATTTAGGTGAGGTGAGAATCAAACTATGTGAGCTTGATTTTTATTATGAGGTGTAGGAAACGAAGTGCATGTGGTGGTATGTGAGCTCAAGGGACGAGCGGCAGGTAGATAAGAAGTGATATAACACTAAATTCAACAGTAGAATGGTCGAAGATGCAAGGCATTAAGGGGTTCAGGTTCAGGCTTACCATTAAGCGATGCTAAACGATAAGCGCCTGATCCATAGGTGTGAGTGATTATGTAAGGCCCAATCCAATTGGGAGCAAATTTTCCACGTTTTCTCTTTTCTAGTTTGGTGACATGTTGATTCTCTTTGAGGACAAGATCACGAACCTTAAAGGTATGCTCATGAAGTCACTTATCATAAGCACGTTTGATGCATTTTTGATAGATTTGAAGGTGATCAAGAGCTGTAAGATGACGTTCGTCAAGAAGCTCCAATTGGGCTAACCGTTCTTGGCGGAAATCATCATTGGTGAGAATATCCTGAAGAGATATTCTAAGGGAGGGTATTTGTATTTCGAGAGGTAAAACAGCCTCGGTACCATATACCAAAGAAAAAGGTGTGGCATTAGTAGAGGTACGAATGCTAGTACGATAAGCCCAAAGGGCAAAGGGAATGTGATTGTGCCAATTTCTTCCGGATTCATTGACAACTTTCATGAGGATTTTGGTTGGGGTTTTATTAGAAGATTCAGCCTGACCATTGGCTTGCAGATAATAAGGCGATGAGAAACTAAGTTTGATACCAAAGTTGTCACAAAGGTCTTGTAACAACTTGTTTTTAAAAGATTTACCATTATCTGTTATTAGGCGATGAGGAATACGAAAATGACAGATAATGTGGTGGTTAATGAATTCGATAATTTTTTCCTTTTTAGTTGAAATGAGTGGAATAGCCTCCACCCATTTTGTGTAATATTCGGTGGCTGTGATTATCCATCGGTGACGTTGTGAAGAGGACGGGTGAATCTCACCTATAAGGTCTAAACCCTATTGTGAGAAAGGCCAAAGATCTCGTGTGACCTGCAGCGGATGGCTAGGAGTATGTTGAAGGTTAGCATGTTGTTGACACATAACACAACACTTATCATATTCGTAGCAGTCGTTATTGAGAGTAGGCCAATAATAACCTAGGCGAAGGATTCGTTTAACCACGGCAAGGCCACTAAAATGTCCACCAAAAATACCGTCATGGACTTGTTGGATGGTATGGGTGATCTCCACACCGGTGAGACATCGAAGGAGGATGCCATCAAAGCCACATTTATAAAGGAGTCTCCCCATAACTACATAACGAGAAACACGTTTAAGAAAAGCATGTTTACCAGTACTAGTAAGGTCAGAAGGGAGAACAGAGGTTGTAAGGTAGTCATGGAATTGGTGATACCAAGTATCCTGCGAGTTAGCAGACACAGTATTTATCGTACAAACAACCAGGGCTGAATAAGATGGGGCAAAGAGTTGTTGGACCAAGACAAAAATGTCAGAGTCAGTTGATGAGGCTGGAATTTGCGAGGCTAAGCAAGCCATAGTATCCGCAAATTTGTTAGTAGAGCGTGGAATGGTTTGGATAGAATAGTGAGTAAATAAGGCTAGAAGCGAATCCACGTAGTGTTTGTATTTTTGAAGTTCCTCATTTTTGCATTGGTAGATGCCCATAACTTGATTGACTACCAATTGAGAGTCGCCAAAAATATTGATAGATTTGATACCTAAGTGCAGCGCAACCTAGAGACCCAGAACAAGGGCCTCGTATTCCGCTGTATTATTAGTGCAAGGGAAATCGAGTCGGAATGAAAGAGGCATAGGCTCGGTGTCAAGAGGAACGAGAACAATGCCAGCTCCTCCACCGCGTTGGCATTTAGATCCATCGAAGAAGAGGGTCATTTGATATGACTCTTCCCCGAGTGAAAAAGTGGCGATGAGTTCGTCGGGGAATATAAAATTGGTAAATTGTTCCCCAGGTAAAGGGGCTTCCACAAGTTGGTCTGCGATGGTTTGTCCTTTGATTGATTTCTGGTGGACAAACTCAAGGTTGAGGTCGGCGAGGAGCATGAGCCATCGGGTGATGTGTTGGTTTAGATGAGATTTGGCATACATGTAATGGATGGGGTCTGTGTTGGTGATGACGAAAGTTTTGTGATTCAGAAGGTAGTGTCGGAGCTTGGTAGCCACGAATGATAGGGCTAGGCACAAATTTTCTACATGTGTATACCTAGTCTCATAATCCACCAAAGTACGACTTATATAATAAACGACTTGTTCTCGATTCTCAGAGTCACGATGTGCAAGCATGGCCCCTACAGCGTGGTCAGTGGTGGAAAGGTAAAGGTAGAAAGGGCGGTCGTCTTGAGGTGGGATAAGCACGGGTGGCTGTAAGAGATAAGTTTTAAGAGCCTCAAAGGCTTGGTGGCACTCTTAGCTCCATTGAAAAGCAATGTTCTTCTTAAGGAGGTGATGGAAAGGTTGACATCGATCCGAGAGTTGGGAGATGAAACGTCGGATAGATTGGAGCTTACCTTGTAAACTACGCAATTGTTTGAGATTGGTAGGTGGGGGCATTTCTATGATAGCTTTGACTTTAGATGGATCGACA